>PVJD01000740.1:0-360549 GCA_004026545.1 Mormoops blainvillei | reverse complement strand
CTTTTATTTTCTTTGTTTCTTTTTTCCTTTTTTTCTTTTTTCTTATTCTTGCAAATGTAGACAATAAGACCTGGAGCTATGAAAGGACCAAAGGCAGATCCAGAAAGATAGCAGAAGGCTAATGCCAACAACTGAGAAAAAATTTCACTATGATGTCCTCAGAATTTGCATTTTATTTTTTATTTTATTGTTTTGTTTTATTTTAATTTTTTAATATATTTTAATTTTTCTCCCTTCTCTTTAGTTTTCTCTGTTTTGTTTGCTTGATTTCCTTGCTTGTCTAGTTTTCCTGTTCTACCTTTCCTATTACATTTTAATCTCTCTTCTGACATTGAACCCATATTCCAATAACAGTACTCTTGGTCTTTTAATTTTTATTATTTTTATTCTGGTTATATATTTCTTGTCTTATTATTGTTGTTCCAAATCCCACACAGCACCCTACCCGGGTTTTGGTCCATTTTACTATCTTCCTGAGCTTTATTGCTGTTGTGGTTCACTTTATTTTGTCCTTCACTATCCAAAGTTTCTATCACTTACTCTCACTATGTCTCATCATCTAATCCCACATACACCCAACTGTACACCTACTATTATCCCACACTAACCTACTATTAAATCACCAATATTTATAGTTAAAAATGGGACAATAACCAAGATGTTTTGTCAAAAATGATTCTGAAGTACAATACTTGTTACATCTTGTTCATTTCTTTCTTTCACATTATTTTTGGCCTCGTATATAACCTTCTCTTTAAGGGAAGACAAAATGGAAAGACCTAGAGTCAGCTCACATCCCCCCTCCACCCCCCCCCATAAGAGTTTTATCCCTTTTTCACCTTTTATAAAAAGTAACTATTTGGATAAATTATCACACTTAGCATGGTACTTCTCCAAGGATCTCCTGTCTGTTCCCTACTTGTTAGTACTTTAATTCCCATAGAACACTCTCCCAGTGTTTTACTCCATTTCACCTTCACCTTGTTTCTGATCACATGCAAGTGCAGTATGAGTTGTGAATACCAATAAACCCAGCAACAAAGGAACATCCACAGGAAAAGCCCAATTGCAAGAGGAGACATGAGACAAATGTAAGAAAGGGCAAACCTAGAGCATCCAGACAAGGAGATCAATGAGACCACACCACCGAGTCCCATCAAACTCCAACCACAGAAGCTCACACTGCAAAGATAGCTGGTAAAGCAGGGCATCAGGAACCACAGAACCAAACAAAAAGAGTCCCCTAAAATTGGGAGACAAAGAAAGGACCAGCAATCGAAAGGCATAGAAGACTCCCCACTAAAAGAGTTGAATGAAATGGAGGCAAAGCAAACTATCAGATATAGAATTCAGAAGAATGGTGATAAGGATGCTCAAGGAACTCTCAGAAAACTACAAGGAACTTAATGAGAACTACAACAGTATGAAAAAGGAAAAAGAAACTTAAACAAGAACCAGGAAGAAAGGAAGAATAAAATTTCCGAAATATAAAATACACTAGAAGGGATTACAAGCAAGCTGGATGAAGCAGAGGACTGAATTAATGAGCTAGAAGATAAGGTAGAAAGAAATACCCAGGTAAAGCACCTGCCTGAAAATAGACTCAAAAGATATGAAGATGTCTTAAGGGAAATGCAAGATGACATGAAACATAACATTTGAATCATAGGAGTATCAGAAGGAGAAGAAAGGGAGCAAAGGATAGAAACCCCATTTCAAAAAATAATGAAAGAAAACATTCCAAATGTGGGGATGGAAAATACCACACATGTTCAGAGAGTCCTAATCAAGATGAACCCAAAGAGGGGTACTCTGAGATATATCATAATTAAAATGCCAAGTTTTGAAGACAAAAATAGATTCTGAAAAGCAGCAAGGGAGAAGCAAGGAGTAACATACAAGGGTGCAAAGATAAGGCTACAAGCTGATTCTTCCACAGAAACACTACAAGCCAGAAGGGAATGGCAAGAAATATTTCATGTAATGAAAACCAAAGGCCTGCAACCAAGACTACTCTACCCAGCAAGTCTCTCAATTAAAATGGAAGGAGAAATAAGGAGTATCCCAACAAAAGAAGGCTGAAAGAATACACATCTACCAAACCAGCACTGCAAGAGATGCTAAAGGGACAGCTATAAGAAGAGGAAGAAAAAGAGAGGGAGAGAAACACATATACAAAGGGGGAAAATGAGTAAGAACCTATCAATAATAACCTTAAATGCTAATGGATTAAATGCTCCAATCCAAAGACAGGGTGTAGCTGAATGGATAAGAAAACAAGACCTGCACATATGCTGCCTATGGGAGACCCACCTCAGAAAGAAAGACCTACACAGGCTGAAAGTGAAGGGTTGGAAAAAAATCTTCCAAGCAAATGGACAGAAAAAGAAAAAAAACCAGGGTAGCAATACTTATATCAGACAAAATAGACTTAAAAACAAAAGCCATAAAAAGAGACACTGAAGGACACTACATAATACTCAAGGGAAGAATCCATCAAGAAGACATAAACATCGTAAATATATGTGTACCCTACAGAGAAGCACACAAATATATAAGAAAACTCTTGGAGGACTTCAAGAAAGATATAGTAGCAACACATTAATAGTAGGGGATTTTAACACCCCACTGTCAATAATGGATAGATCTTCCAAACAAAGTATCACCGAGGGTATTGTGGAACTGAATGACACATTAGATCAAATGGGTTTAACTGGTATATACATAGAACCTTTCATCCCCAAGAAGCAAATTACACATTCTTTTCAAATGCACATGGAATATTTTCGAAGAGGGACCCCATGATAGGAAACAAAACAAGCCTCAACAAATTCAAGAAAATGGAAATCACATCAAGCATTTTCTTGGACCACAAGGGCCTGAAACTAGAAACCGACCACAAGGAAAAAACTCTAAAACAGTCACACTCATGGAGACTGAATAGCATGCTATTAAACAATGAATGGGTTAATAAGGAGATCAGGCGAGAAATCAAACCTACTTGTAATTCCTTCTGGTGTATTTTTTTATTTCTGAAAAAAAATGAAAATGAACACATGACTGTCCAAAACTTATGGGACACAGCAAAGGCAGACTGAGAGGGAAGTTCATAGTGATACAAGCCTACCTGAAAAAGATAGAAACATTTCAAATAAACAACTTAACAAAACATCGATAAGAACTGGAGGAACAACAACAAAGTGTTGAGCAATTAGAAAGAAGGAAATAACCAATATTGGAGCAGAATTAAATGAAATAGAGATGCAAAGAACAAGTCAAAGGAATAATAAACCCAGGAACTTGTTCTTCAAAAAGATAAACAAAATCAACAAGCCTATAAGCAGACTCATCCAGAAAAAAAGGGAGAGGACTCAAATAAATAAAATCAGAAATGAAAGAGGAGAGATCACACCTGATACCACAGAAATACAAAGGACTGTAAGAAATTACTGCACAGATCTATTTGCCAAGAAATTTGAAAACCTAGGTGAAATGGACAAATTCCTGGAAAAATGTAATATTCCAAAACAGAATGAAGAAGAAGCAGAAAGCCTGAACAGACTGATGAGCTGGTAGAGTCCAAGCATAAGTAAAAAAACTCCCAGCACACAAAAGCCCTAGACTGGATGGTTTCCGAGGAAAATTCTATAAGACATTTCAGAAAGAGCTAAGCCCTATCCTTCCAGACTATTCCAAGAAATCCTAAAAGAGGGAAGACTCCTAAACTCTTTTTAAGAAACCAACATCATCCCAATTCCAAAACCAGATAAAGACACCACAAGGAAAGTCAACTACAGGGAAATATCCCTGATGAATGTAGACGTTATAATCCTCAACAAAATATTGAACTGCATCCAGCAACACATTTAAAATATCATCCACCATGATCAAGTGGGATTCATCACAGGGATGCAAGGATGGTTCAATATTCACAAATCAATAAACATAATACATTATATAAACAAAAGGAAACACAAAAATCACATAATCAAATCAATAGATGCAGAAAAAGCATTTGACAAAGTACAACACCTATTTATGATAAAAAAACTCAGCAAAGTGGGAGTAGAGGGAGCATACCTCAACATAATAAAGACTATATAGGAGAAACCTATAGGCAACATAATACTCAATGAGCAAAAACTAAAATCTTTCCCCCTAAGATCAGGAATAAGACACAGGTGTCTGCCTTCAATGCTTCTCTTCAACATAGTATTAGAGGTCCTAGACAAGCAGCCATCAGATAAGAAAAAGAAACAAAAGGCATCCACATAGGAAAGGAGGAAGTAAAAGTGTCGTTGTTTGCTGATAATATGATTGTGTACATAGAAAATCCCATGGACTCCACCAAAAAACTACTCGACCTAATAAGTGAATTTGGCAAAAAAGCAAGATACAAAGTCAATACTCAGAAACTGAGGGCACTTTTGTACACCAACAATGAAGTATCATAATCAGAAATCAGGAGAAAAAAATCCCGTTCACTATAGCAACAACAACAACAACAAAAAAATTACCTAGGAATAAACCTTACCAAGGAGGTAAAAGAACTCTACTCAGAATACTAAACAACACTGAAGAAAGAAATTAAGGAAGATACAAATAAATGTAGGCATATACCATGTTCATGGATTGGAAGAATTAACATCATCAAAATGTCCATACTACCCAAAACAATTTATCGTTTCAATACAATGCCTGTTAAAATACCAAGGATGTATTTCACAGATATAGAACAAACATTCAAAAATTTATATGGAACCATAAATGACCCTGAATAGCTGCAGCAATTTTGATAAAGAAGACCAAAGTTGGAAGAATACTAATACCTGATATCAAACTATACTACAAGGCTACTGTAGTGAAAGCAGTCTGATATTGGCATAAGAACAGACACATAGATCAGTGAAACAGAATAGAGAACCCAGAAATAAATCCATGTCTCTATGGACAATTAATATTTGACAAAGGAGGAAAATACATAAAATGGAGTAAAAATAGCCTCTTCAACAAATGGCGTTGGGACATCTGGACAGCTACAATCAAACAAATAAAACTCGATCACCAACTTATACCATATACAAAAATAAACTCAAGGGGGGTAAAAGACTTAAATATAAGCCATGAAACTATAAAAGTCATAGAGGAGAGTATAGGCATAAGAATCTCAGGTATTCTGCACAGCAATATTTTCACTGATATGTCCATTAGATCAAGGGGTATAAAGGAAAGAATAAACAAATGGGACTTCATCCATTTAAAAACTTCTACATGACTAAAGAAAACAACAGCAAAATAAAAAGGGAACCAATCATATGGGAAAATAGATTTGCTAATGATACATCAGACAAGGGTTTGATCTCCAAAATATATAAAGAACATACATGACTCCACTCTAGGGAGACAAATCACCCAATTAAGAAAAGGGTAATGGACCTGAACAGACACTTTTTCAATGAGGACATACAGAGGTCCCAGAGACATATGAAAGGATGCTCAGCATCACTAGCCAACAGAGAGATGCAAATTAAAATCACAGTGAGATACCACTTCACACCAACCAGAATGGCCATCATAAACAAATCAACAAACCACAAGTGCTGGCAAGATTGTGGAGAAAAGGAAACTCTAGTACGTTGTTGGTAGGAATGCAGACTGGTGCAGCTACTGTGGAAAGCTGTTTGGAATTTCCTCAAAAAAATAAAAATGGAACTGCCTTTGACCCCCCAATTCCACTGCTGGGATTATGCCCTAAGAATCCAGAAACACCAATTCAAATGAACTTATGCACCCCAATGTTCATAGCAGCACAATTTACAATAGCTAAGAATTGGAAGCTACCTAAGTGCCCAACAGTAAATGAGTGGATCAAAACACTGTGGTACATTTACACAATGGAATACTATGCAGCAGAAAGAAAGAAGGAGCTACTACAGTTCACAACAACATGGGTGGGTCTGGAGAGCATTATGCTAAGTGAAATAATCCAGGCAGTAAAAGACAAACACCATATGATTGCATCTATAAGTGGAGACTAATTAAGATAACTAACAAGCAAGTTAAATGTAACTGGAGACATTGAAGTGAAGAACAAACTGACAGTGAACAGAGGAGAGGGGCCAGGGGAAGATGGGGGAATATAGGGGAAGGGACATGTATGGGAGACTCATGCACAAAGTCAAAGTGGGTGGGCTCCAGTGTGTAGGGAAAATGGACAAAACTCTACTTGAACAACAATTTAAAAAAGTAAATAAGTAAATAATAAAGTCCTTGTAAGCATAACATAAACCTTAATCTGAGCCAGTGTTACCTATTTCCTCATGCCCTTCCCTTCACCAACCTCAAATATCTACATGCTCTGGAAAAGAAAAAAATGCCTTATAAAACTAAAAGATTTTAGCTGTGTCCTTGTTCTTTCACTGTGAGAAGACTCTAGAAAAAAGCTAAACCCTGAGTAAGTGATTTTTTAAAAAGTATCATCCACAGGTTGTATCAACACAGTAAAAATCGCCCAAGAGAAGATGACAGAGATTACCTAGGGGGACTGAAGACTTATTTTACAACAACATTAACATGAAGATTACATTTATCAATTCAGAGTTTAAATATCCTAACTTCTGAGAATTTCCAGTACCACTTTATATGTATTTTAACTGAAGATTATTTATAAATAAAACCTTTAAAGCCCTGTGGTAGATATTATCTGAACCAAGGCACACTATAGTTAAATGACATTTTTAAGTTCACATGTCTATTAGGTGGTGGAGATGAGATTTAAATTCTGTATTTCTTGATTCCAAAGTCCTTGTTCTTAAACACTAATGGGAAATGAGCCCACACATTTGACTGTAATGATTATGTAGAAATATCGTTTAAATGTTTGACAATAAAAATGTTCACATTTCTCTTGCATTTTCACAAAAGAAAACCGTAAATTGAGAAACCTACTCATCAAAGGAAGGTTTCAGGCCAGGGTTTCTCAAACTCTCTGTAGGAAAGAGTCAGGTTTTTGTTCCCTTCTTTTGTTTTTCCAATCTGTTGCAAGACCAATGCTTTGTAAAACATTATAAAAATGGATTATATTCAAATTTTGTGCTTACATTATTGTTGACTGGTAAAAAAATATGAATAACACTGTGAACTACTCTTTACAGAGCTGCTTTAGACAATACAGTGATTAATATAATATATTTTTCAGAGTGTATCTGTGTAACAAAAATTAACAGTTGTTTCATGTGGCTGAGTCAGTGTCTGAAGCACTTTGATGCTAGAGCCCTTGGTGAATAGTATAGATGCCTACAACTTACAATGGGACAGGGGGTGAGCAAAACAATTACTTAACGGTTCACGTGACCAGTTTTCTACAATTTCTATTTAAACTTCTGTCGTACTCTTTATTTATTACAACTTACAGCAGCAGCTAATAGAGCATCCTCTACCTATCCATGCCACGCACTGCTTATAAATAACTTTTACATCACCCTGCAGCACCTCTCACCTACAAAATAATCATTAAGAACTTGGTGATTCCATAGCTTTCAGTCCAGGCTCATTTATCTCTATTCCTCAGTCTCCTCATCTGGGAAAAAAAAACAAACCAAAACAAAACATAATACCTGCACTGCATTTGGCATTGGACAAATGCTATATAAGTGTTAGGTGGTATCATTTATCATGAAGGGAAGCCAAAATAATTTTCTGGGATGTATTATTTATTTTATTTAAAACAAATTTTTTAAAGTTCTTACTTTTTTATCTAATCTTATTTTTTAAAAATTTGGGGTGTTTAGAGCACTTACCTTTAATATAATTGTTGATATTGTTGAGTTTAAAGCTACCATATTGCTCTTCATTTTTTAATTATCTCAGTTATCTGTTCCTGTTTTTCTCTTATCATGCCCTCTTTGGGACGAAGTGAGTATTTTTCCGATCCTTATATCTCCTATGTTGGCTTACAAAGTAAAACTCTGTTGTGACATTTTAATGGTTGCTTTAATATTTACAGTATACATTTTTAATCTGTCATAATCCACTTTCAAGTGATAATATAAAATGTACAATATAGTGTGATGATCTATTACAATGATATATGAGGCAGAGACTCGAAAAACCTGATTTTATTTATGAAAATTGTGTATACATTTTTACATATAAACTTCAGTCACCTTCAGAGGACTCTCTATGTGATGCAATACATTTATTGAGACATTTTTTCCACTTCTCAAAACAGTTTTTGAACTCATCAATTTTGATGCTTTTTAGTGTTACTGCTGGTTTTGTTTGTTTGTTTCACCTCACAACAGCAAATCATTTCCGTCTGAGGACTTTTTCTTTTGTTTCTGCGGAAACAAAAGAAAAGTCATTCAGGGTGTGGTCAGGTGACTAGGGAAGGTGGTACACAGGGGTCCCACCAGTTTTGGTCAAAAACTACTGAAAACTCAGTGCAGTGTGGGCAGGTGCACTCATAAATCACCCATTATGAAATGGGCAAATGCATTGAAAGAACCTTCAAAAAAATTCACTGAAGATGAATGCAGCCTCTCACAACAATGCCAGCTAGGACATTGATACAGATGGACTCCTGGAACACTCACCTATTGGGGTGAAGCCTGCAGAAGATAATTCCAGTTTTGGGAGGTTCCCCCTCATGTTTTCATCTCTCCCTCCCAAATTTTTGTGTTATTATTGTTAGGTAATATACTTTTGCATATGTTTAAAACCCCATGATACACTGTAAATATTTTTGGTATAAGTAATAAATAATTCTAGAAAGATATGATAAAAGCCAAGAAAATACTTTTACTTATTATTATAAATATTACCCTAATGTTTTGTCAATCCAGACATCCCTTTGGGGTCATTTTCCCCTGTCTAATTAAATTTATTTAGCATTTCTGATACTGCAGGTTTGCTGGTGATAAAGTATTGCAGACTTTGTATGTCTAAAAAGCCTTTATTTTGCTTTCGTTTTTGAAATATATCACTACTGAGTATCAAAATGTAGATTGATAGCAATTTTTATGCAGTATTTATAGATACTGCTCTACTGCCTCCTGGCTTGCATTCTCTGGAAAAGAATCTGCTGTCCTTATTTTGTTCTCTGTACAAGTGTATTTTATCCTCTGGCTACTTTTAATAATTTCTCTTAGTTATTGTCAATTTGGTTACTCTGTGCCTTGTATCGTTCCTTTATGGTTGTTGTTTTTGGGTTTATTGAGCATTTTTAATTTGTGATTTACATTATTTATCAAATTTGGGAAAATTCAGGCATTATTTTTCAAATAATTATCTGACTTCCCTACTCTCCTTTTAGAAATATAATTACACACACACACACACACACACACACACACATATATATATATAGAAGTACTTCAAGTTGTCCCACAACTCAATATTTTTTTTAATTCCTTTCTCTCTATTTCATTATGAATAATTTCTATTGCTGCATATTAAGTTCAGTATGATTTCTTCTGTTGTGTCTAATATGCTGTGAATATTCATCACAGGACAAGTCATAGGTAACTGATAGGTAATATATCTACTTCAGCCACCTTATTTTTCAACTCTAAAATTTTAATTGGTGTCTCTTTTATATCTTCTGTGTCTCTACATAACTTTCTGAATGTATGGAATACAGATATAATAACTATAATAATGCTATTTTCTGTTAGTTCTAATATTGATACTTGTGTCTGAGTTTCCATTGATTGATTTATCTCCTCAGTATGCATTGTTTTTTCTTACTTTGTTGTATTCCTGGAGAGTTTTTATGTGTTAACAGAACTTATGAATTTCACTTTGTTGAGGGGATAGTTTTGAATTCCCACAAATATTCTCGAACTTTGTTTTGGGATACAGTTAAAATACTTAGAGATATTTTGATTCTTCAGTGCTTGCTTTTAATCTTTGTTATACAAAGACAGAGTAGCATTTGACTTACATCCAATTTGTCTCACTACTGAGAAAAACCCATTTTGAGTATTCTGCATTAGTGGTTCCCAACATTTTTGGCACCAAGAACTGATGTTATGGAAGACATTTTTCTGCAGACTGGGGTAGGGAGATGGCTTTATAGCTGGCTGCCAAATGCAGCTTAATTGCCACTTGCCACTCACTGATTTGGTTTTAATATGAGTCTGCAAGCAATTGATTTATTGTGGACTCTATGCAGTCAGACCTCTGCTAATGATAGTCTGTATTTGCAGCCACTCCCCAGCGTTGGCATCACCATGACAGCTCCACCTCAGATCATCATGTTTTAGGTTCTCACAAGGAGTGAGAACCTAAATCCCTCGTAATCACAGTTCAGTAGAGTTTGAGCTCCTATGAGAATCTAATACCATGGTGGATCTGACAGGAGGCAGAGCTCAGGAAATAATGTGAGAGATGGGAAGTAGCTGCAAATACAGATAAAGCTTTGCTTACTTACCCTCTGCTCACCTCCTACTGTGTCTCCTGGTTCCTAATAGGCCATGGTGCTGTTCCATGGCCCAGGGGTTGGGGAACCCTGTTCTACATGATGTCCCCTTGTGAATTAGGAGGTTTTTCACTCAGATTGATATAGACAGACATCTTTAATACAATCAGATTCAGAGGATTGTTTCCTATAATCTTTTCTGTTGTTTCTTCCTCTGGCTTTGGAGAATTTTTTTTTTTACATATGTACTGATCAGTATACAAAGCTTAGGACATGAAGGATTTCCTCTGCATTCTCTGGAGCTCTTTTTTCTCTGAAGAGTTATTACTCTCTGGTATCCTACTGTGCAAACCCTAGCTGATTTATCCTCCATGAATAATACTTCTCTTAATCTTAGAAGGATATTTGTTTCCCTGAATCACTTAGCCATACACAAGGGACTTTCTTCAGCCAGAAAGTTTGGCTAACAATAAAGCTCATTTCATTTTTCCTGTCTCTCATGGATTATTTTGTTGCCTGATAGCCAGTCTTCAGTTCTGCTTTTCTTTTTAAATATTCTGTCCATTTATTTTTATTTTCAATTTTTTTCTGTTTATTTTTAGTTGGTTCAGACAGGGGGTAAATGTGACCCCTATTATTCTATCTCAACTGGAGTGAAGGTTCTAGTGAATATCATTTTAACTTACTGCTCTACTCTTGAAAAATTATATATATTATATAATATATGTCATATATATGATATTCCACTACATTACATAAAAGAAAAATTCATAGAAAACATTAAATTTTCTATGCTTTTTTCATAGATCTGGAATTTAATTGTAATTAAAGAGTAAGTTTAGTATTCTTAGGAATTCATCAAAACAATGGTTTGTGGTTTAGTGGTTGTAACTTATTAAATAAAGCCATAAGTAAAGGCTAAATGTTAGTTTAAGTAATCAAGGGTAATGAAGGAACATGTATAAAGGACAAATAGACAAAACCAAAAAGGGGTAGGATCAAGGGTGGCAGGCGGGGATGGGAGGGGTGGGGGGAGTGCTGTGAGGGGAGTGGACAAAACAGTACTTGAACAACAATAAAAAATAAATAAAGGAAAAACAATTTCTCAAAAAATAGTTTAAGTAAGAATGAATAATAGTTCTCGATTGCTTAAAAAAAATTCTATGTAGTAATGCACACACAAGATATCTGAATTCTGAATACATCAAAAAATAAATATAGGTACCTTTCTCTGAGTAAGTTATGAACAATATCAAAATCCATAAAGATGATTAACAGAAAATTTCCACAGTATCAAATATAATGGTCTATAGATGCATGTAGTTGTTGAACACTTGAAATGAGACTAGTACAACTAGAAAACTGGATTTTTAAATTAATTTAATTTAAATTTAAATTTTAAGAGGCTTCCATCCAAGATGCAGGTGTAGGTAGACACACTTTGCCTCCTCACACAACGATAAGAAGGATAACAAACAATCTGAAAACAAAAAACAACCAGAACTGCCAAAAAAGCAAGCTATATGGAAGTCCGACAACCAAGGAGTCGAAGAAGAAACATTCATCCAGATTGTAGGAAAGTCAGAGATGGGCAGCCGGGCAGGGAGGACGCATGGCAAGGCGGCAACAGCATCAGTGGCCAGTACGATGGGTGGTCCCACATTCACATATGGTGTATAAAAACTGGGAGGGACAATCAGGGAGTGAACAATCTCAGCTCTAGGACAGACAGCACAACCCAGGGTTCCAGTGCTGGGAAGTAAAGCCTCATAACCTCTGGCTGAAAAAAGCAGTGGGAGTTGAGGTGGCTGAAGTAACTGCCAGTCTCTCAGGAGAGTCTATTAAAGGGCCCACAGGGTCCTAGAACACGCACAAACCCACCTACTCAGGGAATCAGGACAAGGGCAGCAATTAGAAACATACCAGTCTCTTAAGGGAAGTGGAAGAAGTGACTGAAAATGGGGCAAGAGCTTAGCAAGATGCATTTTTCCCTCTCTGACCCATCCACCACATATAGTACCACAAAGCAGCAAAGCAGATTGCCCCACCCTGGTGAATACCTAAGGCTCTACCCTTTGCAATATAAAAGGAGCACCAACATGGGAGTCAAAGCAGCTCTACTAAATACACAGAAACACAGGGAGGCTGCCAAATAGAGGAGACAAAGAAATATGACCCAAGTGAAAGAGCAGATCAAAGGTCTAGAAAAAGAACTAAGAGACACAGAGAGAGCCAACCTATCAGATACAGAGTTCAAAACAATAGTGATTAGGATGCTCAGATAAATGATTGCATATGGTAACAAAATAAAGGAAGAAGTGAAAGTTATACAAAGTGAAATAAAGAAAAATATACAGGGAACCAAGAGTGAAGGGAAGGAAACTAAGGCTCAAATTATTGATTTGGAAAAAAAGGAAGAAATAAACATCCACCCAGAACAGAAAGAAGAAACAAAAATTCAAAATAAATGAGGACAGGCTTAGGAACTTCTCGGACAACTTTAAACATACCAATATCCAAAGCATAGGAGTGCCAGAAGAAGAGGAAGAGCAAGAAATTGACAGCTTACTTGAAAAAATAATGAAAGAAAATTTTCCCAATTTGGTGAAGAAAATATACATGCAAGTCCAGGAAGCTCAGGGAATCCCAAACAAGATAGATGCAAAAAGGACTATACCAAGATACATCATAATTAAAATGCCAAAGTTTAAAGATAAAGAGAGAATCTTAAAAGCAGTAAGAGAAAAGAAGAGTTACCTACAAAGGAGTTCTCATAAGACTATCAGCTGATTTCTCAAAAGAAACTTTGCAGGCAAGAAGGAACTGGCAAGAAGTATTCAAAGAGATGAAAAGCAAGGACCTACAACATAGATTACTCTATCCAGCAAAGCTATCATTTAGAATGGAAGGGAAGATAAAGTGCTTCCCAGACAAGTTAAAGCTAAAGGAATTCATCATCATCAAGCCCTTATTATATGAAATGTTTAAGGAACTTATCTAAGAAAAAGAAGGTCAAAACTATAAACAGTAAAATGACAACAAACTCACAATTATCAACAACTGAATCTAAAAAAGAAAAAAAATAAGCAAACAGCCAGAACAGGAACAGGATCACAGAAATAGATATTATATGGATAGTTATCAGCAGGGAGGATAAAGGGGAGGATAGGGGAAAAGGTACAAGGAATAAGAAGCATAATTGGTATGTACAGAATAGATAGGGGTATGTTAAGACTAGTATAGGAAATGGGGAGACCAAAGAACTTATAGGTATGACTCGTGGATGTGAAATAAGCAGGGGGGTGGCTGGAGGGAATGGGAGTACCAGATGGAGGAGGGCAAAGGGGAAAAATTGGGACAATTGTAATAGCATAATCAATAAAATTACTAATTAAATTTTAATTTTAAAACAAATGGTTCTAAGTACTATTTGAACCACTCGAGTTTGTGAATTTAATTTTTCATGTGTAAGTTTTATGAACTCTAAATACATATTAATATAAAATGTATAATCCAAATTGAGATGTACTGTAAGTTTAAAATAAATACCATATTTTAAAGACTTTATAATGAAATATATCATTACAATTATTTTTTCATGTTTCTTTTTCCTTTTTTTAATGCAGTTACTGGAAAAAATAAAATCACTTGGGAGTCTCTTATTATATTTCTATTGGGCTAGTGCTGACATATGTTTTGATATGTACGCAAATATTCAATTTATTAGTAAAAGCTTTGGAAAGTAAGCAGAATTGTATGATTGGTAATAAGCTAAGGAAATTGAAACTATCATAGACTCACTAATACAAGGAAAGCCTTACATACTAACTATTTACTGGAATTGCAGATCTGAAACCTGTCACTGAATTTTGATACTTAGGTAGGCATTTTTCAGTGATGCATTATCATCATAAATCAAATAATTTTAAAAAATGCGACAACCTGTTTTGGGAAACTGAGAGAGAAGGGTCAAACTGTCATCAATGCTCTAGACATTGCGAACCAACAGTTTAGTGCTCAATAATGTATTCAAACTCTGAGTCCTTAGATAATTTAACTAGGTGATAAACTAATTTCCACAATGATTCTATACATATGAAAAGAAATAAATCAGTAAATGTATATTGAGTACCACCATGTGAAAAACATATTTTAAAATGTATGATTAGGGAAGTAAGATTACACAAAACAATTTGTGAACAAATACACTATATATGTCAGAGACTCCTTGAGACACAGTGAAATAGCTCTGAATTTGACTTTTTGGAAATGTGAAAAGATAAAGGTTAAACTAATTTACAAAGTAAATGAAATGAAAGTTTATGTCTGTTTTAAGTACCATCCGTCTTATCCAGGCTTGGGACAGCAAGTGCTACTAAGTGCTGCCCTGTTGTGGCAGAGGCTAATTCTATTTTTCTGTGTGGCTCCCGGGTGCTGATTTTGAATACATGGTTAAATCTAGATTGCTCGCAGTATCCATATGCTGATCTGTGGTAAGAAGAAAAAAATAAATCCAGGAAAAATAATTTACGTTTAAGTAAATCACATGAAATTTGCCATGCGTGAGCATATGTGAATACTGTGAGTGAGGATTTAGTGAATATATCAGAAGCTACAAGGGAAGCTGGAAACATAGATTCCCAAGTGGGCAGTTATATGCTCAGCTAATTCTATGACCTTGCAATGGTGGCAATAATGGGGCCCACAAGAAATAGAGAAATCTGGTTCTGAACGATTATCTGAGAGCATAGACCTACATGCAAAGGTGCACAGTGACAACAGTATTATGTCAGAATGCAGAATGCCCAGTGAGAGTAAATCATTGTCAAATTTAATACATAAGGTGGCAAAGTTTTAATAGCAAATATAGATTTGCTAGTACTTTCTGCTTGAAATCCTTAAGGAAAGTATAATTTATCCTGGGGAAGGTAATCTTAAGTGAAGCCCAAGAATTGTGATAATTTCTAATCCTCTTCAATCTGCTTGCATCATTATTGGTGATTATACTACACCTACAGAGATCTTTGAAAAAAAAATACACTAAGTTTTGCAGAACAATATGCAGATTTTATTTCTGCCTCCTCTATTTCAGTTGTCTGATTTCAAGTGAGTTTCTTAACCTCTCTGAGTCTCACTATTTTTACATGTAAAAATAAAGGTACATATTTCTAATAGTTTTTGTGAAAGTTAAATAAGAAAATATATGTGAAACTACCTGGGTTTAGTATACATTGTTAGTTATGTAGATGAACAAATCAGGATAAATGAGGATCTCTGGTAGGGTTTTATATTGTGCACTTTAATTGCCATCAGTATATATTGCATAAAGAACTTCACCAAAGAGTGTTTCAATATTTATTTATTTAGAATTTTTATTTTTTATATTTTGATTTTAGAGAAAAAGAGGAAAAAGAAGAAAATTTTACCCTATGTGACAGCATGGATGGACTTAAAGAACATTATGTTAAGTGAAATAAGCCAGTCAGAGAAAAACAAGTACCATATGATTTAACTCATATACGGAGTCTAATGAACAAACTGAACTAATAAGCAAAATAGAAGCAGTCATTCATAAAGAGCAGGCTGACAGCTCGACAGCTCTGGAGAGGGGTAGAGGTGGAGGATCAAGCAAAAAGAAAAGGACTAATGGACATTAACAACAGAGTGGTGATAGCAGGGAAAGGGGGTACAAGTAGGATAAATGGTAATGAAAATTTTGCAATAAAAATAAATTTAAAAATGAAAAGGAGTTATCACTATTGATTGATTGAAATTAATAATAAAGAAATACTATGAATAACTCTATGTCCACATATTTGATAACCTGGAAGAAATAGAACATTACTAAAAAAAAACAAAAAACAAAAACAAAAAAACACACACGTGCGCGCACACACACACACACACACACACACACACACACAATCTGCCCAAACTCAGGAAGAAATAAATGATCTGAGTAGGCTTATTTATATCTATTAAAGGAATTTAAACAATAATTGCTAATCTCCAAAAATAAAAAGGACCAGGCCCAGATGGGTTTATTAATGACTTCTGCCAAATGCTTAAATAAGAAATTACACAAATTTTATATAATCTCTTTAGGGAACAAGGGTCTCTTATTTTTCTGGGAGAGGAAGCAGAGGGAAACTTTCTAACACATTCTATAAGGCCAGTATTTTCCTAATACCAAAACCAGGCAATTATATTTCAAAAAAGAAACTACAGACCAATATTTCTCATGAATATTGATGCAAAAATTCTCAATAAAATATTAGCAAATGACAGTGTCTGCAACAGCCTGCATTTCCACCAACAGTGTACTTAGGTTCCCTTTTTCCACAACCTCACCAGCACTTAGCATTTGTTCAGTTATTAATGATGGGCATTCTGATAGCCGTGAAGTGATATCTCATAGTGGTTTTAATTTGCATCTCTCTGATGGCTAGTGACGCTGAGTATCTTTTCATATGTCTGTGGGCCCTCTGTATGTTCTCCTTGGAGAAGTGTCTGTTCAGGTCCTTTACCTATTTCTTAATTGGGTTGTTTACCTTCCTGGTGTTGAGTCATATGAGTTCTTTGAATATTTTGGAGATCAAATCCTTGTCCAATGTATCATTGGCAAATATGTTCTCCCATATAGTCAGCTCTTTTTCATTTTGATGATGGTTTCTTTAGCTGTGCAGAAACATTTTAGTTTGATGTAGTCCCATTTGTTTATTTTTTTTCCTTTATTTCCCTAACCCTAGGATATATATCAGCAAAAATATTGCTACATGGGATATCTTAAATTTTATTGCCTATGTTTTCCTCTAGGATTTTTATGGTGTCATGACTTATATTTAAGTCTTTTATCCATTTTGAGTTTATTCTACTACATGGTGTAAGTTGGTAGTCTAATTTCATTTTTTTGCATGTACCAGTCCAGTTTTCCCAACACCATTTATTGAAGAGGCTATATTTTCTCCATTGTATGCTCACACTTCCTTTGTCAAATATTAATTGACCATAGACACTTGGATTTATTTCTGGGCTCTTTATTCTGTTTCATTGTTCTGTATGTCTGTTCTTATGCCTGTACCAGCCTGTTTTGATTAAAGTGTCCTTGTAGTATTGTTTGATATCAGATATGTGATTCTACTTACTTTGTTCTTTTTCAAGATTGCTTAAACCATTTGGGGTCTTTTTTGTTCTATATACATTTTTTTGAAATACTTGTTTTAGATCTGTGATATATGCTATTGGTATTTTAATGGGGGGAAAAATCACTAAAAATGGCACTGCCTTTTGACCCAGTGATTCTGCTGCTGGGAATATACCCTAAAAAGCTGGATCACCACTTCAAAATAATTTATGCACCCCTATGTTCATTGGGGCACTATTTAAAATAGCCAAGTACTAGAAGCAGTTTAGAAGTGCCCATCAGTAAATGTGTAGGCCAAAAAACTATGGTACATTTACACAACAGAATACTCGGCAGCAGAAAGAAAAAACTCCTACCTTTTGTGGTAATATGAGTGGAAATGGCAAATATGCTAAGTGAAATAAGCCAGTTGGTGAAAGACAAATACCATACGATCTCACCTATAAGAAGAAATCTAATGAACAAAGTAAACTAATAAACAAAATAGAACTACAGGCATGAAAACAGGGAACAGGTTGAAAGTGACCAGAGGGGAGGACAAAGGGGATAATGGTAGAAAGAAGGGGAAGGGACTAGACAAAGAACATGTGTGAATGACCTATGAACATGGACAACAGAGTGGGAATTGATTGTGTGAGTGGGGGGTGGAATGAGTGGAGGAGGACAAAAGGGGGACAACTGGTACAACTGTAATTGAATAACAATAACAAAATTTATTTAAAAAAAGAAAAAAATAGTAAATTATATCCAACAATGATTAGAGAATTTTATACCGTAAACAAGTAGGGATTATTCCAGTTATGCAAGACTGGTTTAATAACTGAAAATCAAATAATGGAACCCATTATATCAATATGCTAAAGCAGGTAAAATCACATAATCATATCAATAAATGAAGAAAAAGCACATGGTAACATCTTTTATCCAATCATAATGAGATAAGGGGAACTTTCTCCACTTGTTGAGCAGTATCTACAAAAAACTTATAGCTAACACAATACTTAATATCGAGAATATTCCCTGCAAATATCAGGAACTAGGCAAAGATATTTCCTTTTACGACTCTTTTACAGCATCATGCTAAATACTCTAGCAAATATAATAAGAGAGGAAAAGGAAATAAAAGGTATATAGATGGAGAAGAAGAAATAAAACTCTCTTTGTTTAACAGAAGAAATTATCATCTATGTAGAAAATATGAAAGAATGGCCACAAAAGCTTCTGGAATTAATAAGAGATTACAGTAAGGTGTGCAGGGTACAAGATTAACATACAAAAGTCAGTTGCTTTTCTCCATATCAGCAAATAAACAAGTGGAATTCAAACATTATGCAAAGTGAAGTAAGCCAGTCAGAGAAAAGACAGATACCATATGATTTCACTCATATGTGGAATCTAATGAACAAACTGAACTAACAGGCAAAACAAAGACAGGCTCAGATGGAAAGCAGGATGACAACTAAGGGGGAGGGAGGTGAGGGAGTGGAGAGACTGAGCAAAAAGGAAAATGAACTCATGGACATGGATAACAGTGTGGTAATTGCTGAGGGGAGGAAGGTATAAGGGGACTAAAAGGTAATGTAAAAAAATACAATAAAGATAAAAAAATAAAAATGAAATTTAATATAAAAAATATTACATTAGCACCACTACAAAATGAAATAACTAGGTATACCTAGTTAACAAAATATGTGTAAGAACTATAGGAGGAAACCTACCAAACTCTTATGAACAAAATCAGAGGACTAAATTAATAGAGGTATATTCCATATTCATGTATAAAAAAACCAAATATTGTCAATGTCATTTCTTCCCAAGTTGATTTGTTGATTCAATCAAACTCCAATCAAAATTCCAGAAAGTTACTTTGTGGATATTTTCAAAGGGATCCAAAGGTTTATATGAAGAGGCAGAAGACACAGAACAGTCAATACAAAGTAAAGGAGAAGAACAAAGCTGCAGGGCTGACACTACTTGACTTCAAGTTGCTAGGAAACTACAGTAATCAAAACAGTGTGGTTTTGGTGAAAGATTAGACAGATCAGCGTAACTGCATAGAGAGCTCAGAACTAGAAGACCATAAATGTAGCCCCTGACAAAAGAGTAAATGGGATAAACTGGAGCAAAGATAGACTTAAAAATATGGTTCTGGAACAGCTGGGCATCCACATGAAAAAAAAAGGGGTACATCCAAACTTTACACCCTTCAAAACATTTTACTCAAAGTAGGTCATAGACCTAAATGTAAAATGCAAAACTTTAAATCTTCTAGAAAATAAAATAGGAAAAAACCTAAGTGGACTTGACAGTGGCAATGACTTTTTAATTGCAAAAGTAAAGCCACAATCCATAAAATTAAAAAAAAAAAGCAACTGATAAACTGGACTAATTAAAATTCAAAATTCTGTTTCTTAAAAGATGACATCCAGAGAATGAGAAATCAAGCCACATATTTGGAGAAAACATTTTCAAAAGACACTGTGGTAATAGAGAACTGTTATGCAAAAAATACGAAGGACTTAATATATTTTTTAAGATTTTATTTTTCAGAGAGAGGGGAAGAGAGTGAAAAAGAGAGAGGGAAACATTGATGAACATTGATAGGTTGCTTCTCGAACACTGCAAACTGGGGACATGGCCTGCAACCTAGGCATGTGCCTTGGCCAGGAATCAAACTGGCAGCCATTCCAATCACAGGCTGATGCTCAACCCATTGAGCCACACCAATCAGGACAGGACTCAATATCAAGAAATCAACCCAATTAAGAAATGGGTCCAAAGACCTTAACAGACAGCTCACCGAAGAAGATATATGGATGTCAAATAATCATATAAAAAGCTGTTCCATATGATATGTTTTAGGGAAATATAAATTAAAAAAACACTGAAATACCACTACATACCAATCTATTAGAATGGTCAAAATTCAGAACACTGACTACATCAGATTCTGGTGAAGATGTGGAGCAACGAGAACTCTTGTGCTTTTCTGGAGGAAACGCAAAATGGTACAGTCACCTTGGAAGACAGTTTAGCAGATTTCTTACAAAACTGAACCAAGTCTTACCACACAGTCTAGCAGCCATACTCCTCGGTGTTTGTTCAGAGGAGTTCAACACTCATGTCAATACAATAACCTGAACAGAGATGTTTATAGCAGCTTTATTCATAATTGCATATACTTGGAAGTAACCAAGGTGTCCTTCAGTAGGTGAATAGAAAATAAACACTCTTACATTCAGACGATGGAATATTATTTGGCACTCAAAAGATATGAGAAAACTTAAATGCATATTACTAAGTGAAGGAAAATAATCTCACATGGCTGCACATCACATAATTCCAATTATACGCTATTCTGGAAAAAGCAAAAATGAGGAAATGGTAAAAAGATCAGTGGTTGCCAGAGCTGGTGGTGGTTGGGATGTAAGAAATGAAGAATGGATGGAGCACAAAGGATTTTTAGGACAGTAAAAATGCTTGGTGTGATACTATAATGTAGATACATGTTATTACACTTTCTGTTCATGGCAATAGAATGTACAACACCCAGAGTGAACTGTAATGTAAACTCTGGATTCCAGGTGACACCAGTGTGTCAATATTAATTCATTGATTGCAACAAATGTTCCACTCTGGTGAAGAATGTTGAGAAGGGGAGGACAGGCACATCTAGGTTCACAGAACACACTGAAATTTTTGTATCTTCCTCTTAATTTTGCTATAAGTTTAAAATCATTCTAAAAATTAAGTCTTTTAAACACACGTATATACATGCCATGCAGTTCCATTTATACAAGGTTCAAAACTGTTCTATGGTATTGCAAAATGACATTGGTTACTTTTTGTAAAGACGACAGGGACAGTACTTAGGAAGGGTCACAAATGATTTTCTTGGGCACAGGATATATTTTAGCTCTTGATCTTGTTGGTAGTTTCCGGAGTTTGTTCATTCTGTGATGCAGTGGCTTTACCTTTAGAATTTTTACACTTCATTAAAAAAAAACAAAAAAAAAAAAAAAACAACAAACGGAAAAAGAAGTCCCTGTTCTTATTTTACTCTAAGTGGAAATTATTATTTAACTTCAATTCTTAATAATAACCTAAGAATTCATGCTTTAAATTAAGAGCATGGCTACATAGGTTGGAAGGCTGTGAGTGAGAGATCCATGCTGAAATCAAGGTCACAGTATATAAAAGAAATATAAATGAACCACATGATTGTTATCTTGGGCCAAAAATCAATGTATACCTAGGAAAAGACTTATTTTAATTTCCAGGGAATCTGGAAAATGTGGCATCACAGGCAATTTAAGGTATACAGGATATTACTTACCACAGTCACAGTCCCACTACAATAATTTTTATTGAGGAACATGAGTTTATATCCTTTCTTTTGGAAAAAGAGTTTAATTGTAATGAGACAAAAAACGTTAGTATTCATTTAAATGTGTGAACATTTAATAATGACCAAACAGAATTTTCAGTGGGGATTTCAAATGTGATATATTAGGAATTTTTAAGTGCAATAAATTTAATTAAATTTAATTAAATGAAGGTTCCCTGTTTTACTAGCAAGAACTATGTTTTCTTCATCCTCACCACATACTTAGCAGCGTTAATGTTCTTTTCTTATGGCTACAAACAATCTTCATAAAATGCCTCATCATAGTCAGTCTAAAGCTGACACTTATGTAATTAAGTATGGCTACATGCCTTTTAATGACTCATTTTATGAGATAATAATCATTCTCTGAAACTTCCTGGAGAAAGTACAAAATCTATACCAGGCCTAGTTTATTGAAGCAGAGGAATAAAAGGACCCTTGAAAATTTTCACCTCTGAAGATATTTATTTATTGTTTGACATTTTCTTGACAGTAGGCTATTGAGATATAACATGAGAACTTGGCATGTGATTTGTGACATGGTCAGTCTTAGTACCAGTCAACCTAAGGAATGGGTTAAACTAAGTGCTTCTGGTGGTCACAAACTCATTATTCAGTTCATACATTAAAAAAATATATAAATAGGCTGGCCTTTGAAGACAGTAACTCAAGACAGCAGCCACTATGGGCTTGAGAGTAAAATCCCTCCTGTTGGAAGAATTTAAAGAATACCGAAGAATAGGAGATGGCAAAGTTAGCCAAGGTCAAGAAGATGGCAGACATGACACAAAATGTACAGGGATGTCAACTGGTCCTTCAAGAAAAAATTGTGAATATTGAATATGCAGCAGCCCCTTTGTAAGATTTATAACAATAATTAATGGGAATGGAGTTAATAGTTTTAATGAAGTGGAGAAATCATGAGCCATATCAGTCCAAAAAGCAAAATTCATATAGCATCAAAGTTGTCCTACAAGATATTCAGCACCTAATAGTGTGGAAAGGAAATACGAACCCCGTTGGCCACCTGAAGGACAGTGTTGCAGCAATTAAACAGAAAGGAAAAAGGAAAACACACACACACACACACACACACACACACACACACACACAGGCTCTCCCCTCTCCGTCTATTTGATTGTCTCCAGCTTAAAGTAGTAAATCTTCTAGATGCATCTTATAGACCTTAAAGTACTGGAGGAAAAAGTCTTCTCTTTGAAGCAATTTATCTTAAAATACTATAAATGGTACTATGTTTTGTCCATTTGAAATATGTAAACTGAACTGCAACAACTCTCTCAAGTGTAATCACTGTCCACTTAGTTGAACTTCTAGGATTAATAATATATGTTTAAATTGATTTTTAAATTATAATTGGTAAGGAATATCTTAAATGTGAAAAGACACATCGCATAATCATCTTGATGCTAATTATATGGCTGGGGTCTCTGCCTTCTCCCGCATCACCTCCCCCTGCCCCCCTGACCCACCTTGTTTTTGAGAAAACCTCCAGCTTGGCATGGTTTTTAGATAAGAAGGCTTAAGGTCACAACCTGTGGGATTAGCGTTGGGTGCCAGGGTACATTTTTGTCCCAATGGGTTCTTTTTGTCTTAAGTCTTACTTTATAATTACCCCCGAAACTTGTCCTTTGGCCACTCTCCTCAATACCCCCCTTGGCTGAAGCGTAGATTGTAAACCCTATGCTTCCCTTTGAAACTGGCCTTTGGTGAGGGATTCAGGGTTTTTCCCAAATCTTCTCTCCCCTATCTTTATGGAAGAGTGCAGCATTTTCCTTCCTTCTTTTCAAGTTCTTTTTTTTTGCACTGTCACTACTCAACACATTTCATGACACTTTCTCACTTTAACCGGAGGCCATCAGGTAAGGTTGGAAGGAGTCTCTGACTTCCCTCATTTAATTTTGGAACCACATTTAATTACTCTCTGTTAGCCTGCAAAATAAGTATTAGGTCATTAGCCCTGCCATGCTCTGCTGTCATCATTAGCTGAGACATTTTTGTTTTTAGCTCAGATTTTGATATGGTGAAAAGATTAGTCACCAGGGTTACTCAGATGTGCCAGCTCTCAAAGTCCTTGGTGGTTACACTTGGGGAAAGGCCACATGAACAAACTTATAAGCACAAACAATGCCTCTGAATGAATTTTCTTTTCTTGTAGTTGCTTTCACTTTTAAAAACTGAAGAAGTTTTAGGGTTTAAAGTCATCTTAAGTTATGAAGTTTTAAACAACAAGGCTCTCACTTGGTCAGCCTTGAAATACATTTGGTTCTAGTTCAGGATCTGACAACTGGAATAAAAAGACCTTTAAAGTCAGTGTATACTACTATTTTTCTGATTTTCAGCCAGAATTTAAGAAGGGACTGTGTGCAGGGCTGATCCCCAAAACTGGAAGGCTTGACTGCCTTTTGGATTACTACATTTTCCCACTTTTCTGATAAACACCACTAAATGCTGCAACTGTGGATGCATACTGAAACAAAAGCAACTCATTGTGTTCTAATACATACACATATGCATACACGTACATACATACATACATAAACATACACACACACATATTAGGTCTTCCGTTACTGGCACATATTTCCTAAAACCCTTATAATATCCTGAGTCATAGGGGAGATAGGGTGTCTTTTGTTCCAGGAGGTGACTGTTTTCAGATCCCTAGATATCTTCAGAATGGAGGATCCTCAACAAAGACCAAGTCTTGATTAGAAGCTTAGAATTTTCAGTCCCACCCACCAATCTCTGGAGAAGGTGGAGTGACTAGAGATTAACCATTCACTAGTGGTCAGTGATGTAAGCTACTACGCTCATACAGTGAAACTATAAAAATCCCAAACAATGGGGCTTGGGAGCTCCTAGATTGGCTAATACGTCTATGTGCCGGGAGGCTGGCTCACCTGGATTCCACAGAAACAAAAACTTTCTCTCTGGGGCTCCCCCTGAAACTTGCCGTATGTAAGTCCTTCTCTGGCTGTTCTTTGGTAAACTTTATGATGAACTGGTAAACATAGGTCACGGGCCTTCCTGAGGTCTATGAACTGCATTTACAAATTTTTGAACCTTGATTTATAGCTAGTCAGTCAGAAGTACAGGTGACCAGATACTTGCTATTGGCATGGGAAGAGAGGGCAGTCTTATGGGAATGCACTGTAAACTGGTAGTCATGCTAACTCCAGGTAATTAGTGTTAGATCTGAATTGAATTTAATTAGACGGTGTAAGAGAATTGGTGAGCTGGAGGGTCATGTTCAGTATCAGGAGGTAAAATTAAAAAAAACAAAAAACCACAAATAAGTGAACAAGTAAATAAATAATTATTCCAGGCACACATTTATTCAAAACCTTAAACTCTATGTGTTTATTTAATGAAAGGTACTTTTTATCTTTAAGCCTTGATTTTTAATACATCATGCTAAGGCTAACATAACATTCAAAATGTATTAAACATGTATTTACTTAACAATGAAAGAGTACATTAATATTAAGATATAACTACTAACAATTTAATAGGTTCTGATTATTTACATGGGATTACAAATATCCATGATTTTGCCTTTGAAGTGATTAGTTTATTGGGCAGGTTAAATACTATCAATTATAATATTAAGTAATAATTAATATAGTAAAGAAACTACAAAGCAAAGTGGGAACATGTGGTATAGACAACCTAACTTTAGTGGATGAGGTAACACTTAACCACAGAAAAATAAATAAGTGAATAAAACTATTTACAATGTTAGAGGATGTTACATGCTTTGGAAGAAAATAAAAAGAGAAGGCAAGGGTTGCAACTTTAAATATTTGGTTTATAAAGAAGGTGTTATATGAGCAAAGACCTGAAGGAAGAACAAAAATTATCCAAGAAGTTATTTGGATAAACAGGATTTCAGGAAGGTAGAACAGCAGTGCAAATGCCCAGGGGCTAGAACATACAAGGGATTTTGGAGGAACTAAGGGAGGTAACTGTGACTTGGGGACTTGTGCATGGGGACTTGGGCCTGGGAACAGAAAATACTAGTAGTGGGTGGACAGGAAGCCAAGTTAAGTCCAGGTTATCAGAAGGAACTCGGAATAAACTGACACCCACAACGTCATCACCTGAGGGAAACAAGACCGAAGCCATGTTTAGAGCATGTGCAGTAAAGCGCCTTAAACAACAGGTGTGTATCAGAGCTGACATAAACAATATGTACCTGTAGGCACATATTGGAGGAAAATATCGTATGCTTATTGAGACTGAGAAAAACCTGTTTACAAGAGACTGTGCAAAACAACACAACTTTGCAACCAAGAGGGGCATAAAAGTGGGAGCATTAGGGCAGACGGCTGAGACAGCCAAGAGGGAGACAGCTATGCCAAGCGGCCCCTATCACGCTGCTCTCGCTGACTCTGGAGCGCTCCAGACTCTGCCTTGCAAGACACTGACCACTTCCTGCCAGTCCACGACTCTGATTTGCCCTCATGGGATTTGGGTTTGCTTTCCCCTAATTCTCTCGTGCGATGTTATTGCTTATTATTTCTGAGTGATTATTATTGTTGTTGAGTTTTTATAGATTGGATTGAATCTGCATAATAAACCTGAGTGAATAGCATAAACACCTGTGTTGACTCAGTGTTATTCCTTCATGCCTGAGTTACCTGTAAGGCTGGTGGCTTTCTGTTCCTAAGGCCCCGGGTCAGGGGACCCAAGTGGAGGTTGAGGGCTGACTTACAGGAAAGGCTATATCATGAAACATTTGCTCATGACACCACCCCTCCACACTTTACTCAAAAACTATAGAGGTAGCTGATTTTATCTCCCTTCTAACTTCCTGCTTAAACTACTGACCTGCATTCACAGTTGATGGAGGGTTGACCACTATTTGACCTTTGTAGTGGTAATAGCCAGTTGGCCATCTTGCCCTCAAAAGCTCTTGTACCAATATAATCACCAGGCTACCCAGCTGGAAAAGAAAGTCATCCTGTCCTGAAATGGGAAATTGCACAAGCCTGCCTTTTTCAAAAAGCCTGCTTTGTCCCCAGTTTATAGAAGCAGCCAAGCAGGGCCAGTTAGAAAGACTGTCCTTTCCTCAGTCCTACTTCCCTTGTGCTCAAGAATAAGCTTAAAAGAATCAGTCTGGAAATTTCTTTGGAGTTTCCTCTCAATTTCTATCTCTGGGAACCTAAGAACCCCAGTGCTGGTAACAGCCGGCACAGAGTAAGCAAGGATGAAATCAGTGGAGATAAAGTCAGAGAAGCAATGAAGAGATAGATCTTAAGCTATTATAGAATTTGGCTTTTTCTCCACATATAAGTTTCTTGCAGGGTATTCAGCACAGGAATGATAGCACTCTGGCAGAAATGTTGAAAATGAAGGGGAAAGGGGCTTCAAACCAGCAGGTCAGTTAGAAGCAAGCGGTTCAGAGGCAAGGGATGATGATGGCGCTCATGATAGTTGTAGCCGTTTGAGGTAGTGAGAAGTGAGTGGATTCTGAACACATTTTAAAAGTGGGAAAATTTTGGTAGATAACCAAGGTTGTTTTTTGTTGTTGTTGTTGTTGTTGTTCTTTAGTATTTCAGCACATTGAACATTGATAGAGAGAAAAAACAAACAAAAAACTGAAGCCCCTGGAGTGTATCAATATTTTAAAAGGGATGTTGGAGTGGTGCAGAAATGGAAAAACATGGCTATTGGTTGCTGAAAAGAATTTTTTGGGCACCATCTCCTAAGGACTTTCAGAAATAATTTGAGTGAGAGACAATCTGGAGAATATAGAGGTGCTACATAGTGTGTAATACAGGGAAAGTGTTACTTCTATATCCCTATTCTCTAGTAAGATTTACTTAATATACAGTATGTGTACAAAGGAATAAAAGAATCGATCAATCAGAGCAGTCACTAAACCAGTGTGCTCACGGTCAGATCACTTTTAACATTGAAACTGAAACTAACAAGACGGATACTTCAGAATTTTATGTATGTATGCTAAAGCTACTTATTTTACATAATTTTTCAATTATATAATTTATTTTTCAGTTTTTATATTTATTTTTATTTGAAATGTTATATATGAAGATAATTTTGTCTTCATATAACATTTAAAATTCATATAACTTATTTGATTTATTGGCATAAACAAGACTTTTGGTTATATCTATCTTACTATAGTGTGTGGCAATCATACATTTTTTAAATCCAAAATATGTCAGAATATATAACAGATTTTGCATGAGTGACTAAAAAACATAATTCATAGCAACCACTTGTACCTAGCAGTAGTAGGATATTTAAGTAGAACATATGAACCATACAAGCTTTATGCCAGGTCTACAATTTATATAATCCTTCTGTGTGTCTTTTCGTTCAACTTTTCACTTCTGACATTTCTGGGACCAGATATGTAGGGAGTATCCCCCCACCAAGAAATTCTGCCATACCAATGGGTTTCCTACAACTTAACTCCATTCTGACACCAACTAGAGTTAGCATCAGATCCCACAAGTTAAGGGTTCAGTCCCACAAAATTGCTGCCACCCACCACTTCAGATACCAACTTGAAGTCCAAACTATGACCAGTGCTTCTGACTGACTGGATATAAATTGGAGGTTCTCACAGCCACTTCCTCAAGTTCAATTATTTCGCTAGACTTGTTCATAGAACTCAGGAAAACATTCTACTTACTAGATTCCTGGTTGTATTTGAAAAGGATAATTCCATCAGGAACAACCAGATGGAAGACATGCAAAGGGAAACATATGCAGCCTCTAGGGCATATCACTCTGCACCTCTAAGTGTTTACCAGCATGGAGCTCACTGAAGCCTGTCCTTTGAATTTTTATGAAGGCTTTATTAAATATGCAATATAGAGTAAGTCATTGCTCATTGGTGATTAAGTCAATGTCCAATCCTCTCCCCTCCTTGGGAGTGGGGGGAGGGAATTGAACTGAAAGTTTCAATCTCTAATTTTTTGTTCCCCTATCAATCATCCCTCATCCTTAAGAGATTTCCCACAGTCATTTTGTTAATAAAGTTTGGTAACTCAAGGAAACTAGCATATACCATCTTGAAAGTATTTTAAAAATGTGGTGGTGCCCTGACCAGTGTGGCTCAGTTGGTTAGGCATCACTCCACAAGGCAAAAGGTAGCTGGTTTGATTTCCCAGTCAGGACATATTCCCAGACTCCTGGTTCGGTCCACTGTAGGGGCACCTACGGGAGGCAGCCCGCTGATGTTTCTCTCTCACATCCATGTTTCTCTCCCACATCTATGTTTTTCTTCCTCTCTTTCCCCCTTTCTTCTCCTCTCTCTAAAAATAAATAAATAAATCTTTTTTTAAAAATGTGGTGATACCCCATTTCCATTTCTAATACAAGGTGGTTTTCAGAATGCCTGATATAATTGGCAAGTGAGAATATGAGAGAAATAGAAGGATTCTGGGGCTATTCTTGAAATGTTTTTACCAACTTTCAATTATGTCCCTGTATAAGCAGCATACAGCCAAAGGAAAATATTTGTTCATTTCACTTGAAGAGAGAAAGGTGATTTGTCCGTGATTCAAATGTGCTAATGTTAGATAACCCAGAATTATTATTTTGAGGGTGTTGTAGAAAGGAACTAAACTAAGGCACAAACATAGTCAAAGACATCTAAAGGGTGCAAATGGAATGATCTGCATTCGGTATTGAATGTAAGGAAGAATGAAGTGGAAATAGATATCAAAAAATACACTTTGTAGCTGAGAAAATCATAGAAATAAATTATGCAAAATATACTTTTAACCAATTCATAGATAAATAAATACAGCAAGGATAATCAAAAGTTATTATTAACATTAATTTATATTTGTATAAGATTTTTCTAATTAGAGACTAAAATACTTGGCAATGGGAATGTTGATCTTTTTGATAGGAAATATGAACTTATAGCAGAAGTAAACCAGTGTGTCAAAAATGAATTACAGTGTGTTCAAATACATCAACAAGGATTCAACTGATTAACCAATCCCAATATTTAATATTTTTGGAATTTCTATGGGAATTTTTGATACTTTATAAAAAATGTGTTTTAAGTTTGGGGCACAACTGAGATGCAAGAAAATTGTAGGTTTAATGATAGTGTTTCAAAAGGTTCTTGAAGTTGTGGAAAACAGAAATAAAATGAGTTGTGGGAATACACCTGACAAGCTATAAATAAGTAATTGTATTTTTCACATTTTGATCTACAAAAGTTTTGTTGTCCTTTTTCTTAGCCAGAGCACACTTTACAGCTTACTGTATTTTACACTGACTTTGAGTAGTTTGTTCTGGTGAGTTTACACATTAAAAAAAATACATATGCTCTACTCCTGGTTTTTCCAGACCAATTAATCAACAAAATTCAAGTCAACGAGGGGCTATCGGTCATCTAAATAAGGAGATAAATTTAAAAACTTTGAGAAAATGTTATGTGTCTGAAGGAATTCTCCTTCAGAACATCGATCACGTCACCCAACCTTTCTGATAGAAGACATTTAACGACACTGACAATCAGTCCTTCCTGTAGCTCACTGTTGGCAGGGCTTTACTTTCCTGTCAGAAGCAATCAGTGGCCTTCAGAACACAAACTCAGCAGTAGTGAAACTGAGGGAGAGGAGAAGGAATATTTTGTGGTCCAGTATGAATTTCAATTAGTGACAGATGAGGAATTTAAGCTGTTCAGTATAATTGTACAAATGAGGTCTGTAAGAGAAGTTTTCATTAAAATGAGTTTCACGTCACATAGTTACATGTCTTCATGTGTTCCCTGACTCTCATTAATGGACTTGCAAAGTGCGAAACTTCTTCTACATTGTTCTCCACACTCAGTCCCTAAATGTTTATGTTTATGTAATGTACAAATTTCACCAGGAAAACATCTTGAAAGAGTATTTGAACTGAAAAGTATATTCATAACATTAATTCAACAAGCGTTCTGTTTGAACTTTTCTTGAGAGAAGTGCATTTCCATTTTCAAATATGATCATTTATTAAAGTGCCATAATTTGTGTTAGACACAGCAGAGGAGATCACGTCTGTGTATAGGGAGGCGGGCTTTGGCTACAAGTGAATAGATTCGCGAATGAGTCTTACGGTACATATTTATTATTCAATGAATCTTTTAATTCTTTAAATATTATAATTATTAGAAACATGCTTGTGATGGATATCTCCAGGGTTTATAATAAAATAAGTGAAAATTCATTATTTAGAAAGTCTAGATTAATACTACCATCATGTTACTTACTTAAGTGGAGTATCCATGATCAGATTGCTCGTATGGCTTCTTTTGTTCTTATTATTTCCAACACATTTGTATTACTCTTTATAAATAAGCACATGTATCTGTACAAGCTTTATTTACAACAGGAAATATGTTTAATGTATGGGTATTTAAATTTCAAGAAAGATAAGAAGCCTTATTAAGGGAAAAATAAAACTTAACAGAATTAATAGAAATGTTTTTATTGTGATAAATTAATAGAGTTTGTTGTTTCATATTTGCATAATGAAACAATTACTCTTGTATAGCTATTTTCATGTAAATGAACTCTACATGCCTTTTAAAAAATTCAATTTATACAATAGAAAACTAAATGACACTGAGATTGCCATGACTTACCTTGGTGACTTTTACAAGCTAAAAGTTTTAGTTTGTGATTTATGTTTAATAATTTAACACATTAATAATATTTTAGATGTGGATTATTGAACATAAGCATGCAGATTATTTAAATGAATATTTAATTTTTATTCACCTTGCCAGAAGATGGAACATGCATTTAATTGCCTAATATGAACAATGGAAAAAAAAATCAGTAAAAATGGTAATATAAAAAAAGTTTACAATAAAATAAATATGTCACTTTTGTGTCTACGAAATAAATAATAATTGGCTTGGCATTTGATATTAGATCATAAAAAATATAGTACAATTTCACCTTACTTTTAATATGAGGCACATACTTAAATGTACATTTTAATTTGAATCTACTTTTTATTCTGAACATCTTAACATTACAGCTACTTTACATAATGATTCGCATTGTGCATAAAATAGATACCCGATTAATAATACTTCTTTTGTATTTTTCTTCTGTGTTGATTGAAAATAAAAATAAAAATACTCTAGAGAAAGCTCCCATTAAGGCAAGGTGGGACACTGACCACCCCCCAGCCACCAACAGTTCTGCAGACAGTTGGGAAGTTGCTGCGTGCCACACTCTAATGCAGAAATGAATATATTAACACTAATATGAAAAGAAGGGTAAAATTTATGATGGAATTAAGGTCTAAAATGCACAGTTCACATTCCTATATTCTGGATGTTTTCTTATCTTCTTTGGAATAGATCCGCAATTTAAGGAACAATGCATTACACACATATATACACAAAGCATTACTATAAGTATATTCTAGAGACTCACATAGAGTGTTATAATAATTTACTTTGCCAACCCAAATCTTTGACTGTTTAAACACATGCTGAATTCTGTTCTCTAGCAAATGCTGTTTAAGGACACTTCAGTGCACTTACAGTACGTAGTGCAACCGGCAGTGACTCGTGAGAGTTGATACAGGAACAGCTACTGGAGAATTTGCAAATCAAGCTGTAGCATTTCCTTCCACATCCATTTTCACCAGCCTTCTCAATTTTTTCCCTTTATATTCTTTTCTGCTCTATTTTTTTAGCTTTAGAAACCAAGATTGTGAGCGATGGCATACTCAAGACTGGAGTATTATTGCCACATGGCTAATTCTTTTCCCTGCCCGTCCCACACTGCAGCAACCAGTCTCGTCCTGCCCCCATTTCCAACCTCCATTCTTTTGTACATATGACTTGATTTAAATTGTTCCAATTTTAAATACACTCTATACTCAATGAAAGAAAAGTCGGTCCTTCTACAGTAGGCTGTAGTTTAAAGGAAGAGAATAACACAATACAAATTTTTTTTTTTGTATGTGGAAATGGGGATAAATTACTTCAAATTTTTGGGCTGGTATTATGCCTGCTATCTCATCTGCAATTTTCTCTGATTGGGGAGAATTATTTATATCTTATTTAGCTCAGCTACTGGCAAACTTAGTCTCAAGAAATGAAATTTGAGAACATTGGAATGTTTCAGGTACTAACCTCTACATTTTACTGTCTTATGAATCAATAGTATATTTAATAAAAATGAACAGAACTGACTATATTCATAATAGAAGAGAATAAATGGTTATCTAGTTACATAGTTTCAATGAACTCATTCTGGGCACCCAGGTCTTTTTCTCTAAAAATGCATGATTTGTTACCCTTCTATTTAAGTGTAAAAGGCCTGATTTATTTTTTCCTTCTTTTTTTTTTTTTTTAGCACACACATCTCCATGGAAACAAACATAAAGAAAAACTCCACATAAAAAAGTCTATAACCAGATGGAATGTTACAGAATTTTTCCCAAGTCCAATCCAAGTCTCAAACTCCCTTGAAATTCACAGTAATATGTCATGTAACATGTGAGTTAGCTCTTTGAGGCACTTACTGCCTGGAAACTTTTCCACTTAGAATTTACATACAAGTACACCAGACTATTTCTCCTTTTTAGGAACTTCAAAAATAAGAAATTAAAGTGCTTTGTGGTTATCTTTTTTTTTTTTAGAGAGAGAATTCAGATGTTTGGATGAGAGGTGCTGTTGAGATTACAGTCAGATTGTTGGGTGACATTTTTATTTTAAACAAGTATGCAAACTATAAGTTGATGAGCCAGGAGCTTCTGAGTTCTCATTCCAGAGCTGTCATTAGTTTTCTCTGCTGAAATGGATATGTCATCTGAACCCTGTCTGCCTCCATTTTCTTATCAGTAATACCAAAGTAAGACTGAGGTACTCACTGACTTCAAAAAGGGTAAAATAACAAGTATTTTAATGTAAGAAATTCACATTTGAAATGTCTGGGAAAATTGCTATATACATAATATACAGTTACACATATATGAAATATGTTAGATATATTCATCATTTTAAAAAATAGAAGGTCTATTGTACTTATCACAAAAGATAAGGCATGTATTTGTGGGCTAAAAATAGAAGTGAAACATATTCTTTCTTTAAAGTTTTTTAGCTTCCAACACAAAGACTTTGGAATGCAACCTGACTCCCAGTCTATTAGATGATTCCTGATATTTCTGAGGTTTCCATTCCATAAAATAAATTGCTGCTATCATTCTCAAATGATTCTCTAAAATAATAATATTGTGGCTGTATTGAAATATTAAAACCAGCATTTAAAAATCTATTTAAATGCAAAGTGAGTAAATAATTTTAACAAAGTTAATACAACAAGTAAGAAAAAACAACAGAAGACATACTTCAAACCATTAATTGCATAAGGGGCCTCAAAATTCATTAGGCTATACCACTTTTTCTCCTTAAATGGTATTGGTCCTTTAGAAATATATCTTATCCAATATCTACTACAATAACTCCTCTTAGGGATTATGAGAATTCAAGCCTTTCCTCCTGTGACATTCTCTCCTTTATATCTTAGAACCAAAGTGAATTAATTCTTCCCACACAAAGAAAATATTAAATTTCAAGGAACAAGTTTAGTGTTTATATATAGTCATATAAAACACCCTTTGAATTACAGATATTTGCTGTGTTTAAAGAATCTCTTGCTTAAATCAAACATTTAACCCTTCATGTGTCATACCTGAAACCTTAGGTCTGTTAAATAACTGAATAAAATTTGATGTTATTGACTTCATTAAAGGATTCACGAATCAGACAGCATTTTATCTAGCAAGCAGAAAGGACCTCTGTGAAGCTGTCAAAAAGGAAAGGTTTTTAAAGATGAAAGGGGGACAGAAAAAGAAAATCAGCAAAGGATGCATTATTTCGGACAAGGTTGCCTTCCTTACAGGAAGGGAAGGAGCCTCTTGGGCAGGTTATCTTCCTGGTGCTGACCAGGGTCATGGCAGGTTAACCTGGGAGAAGTTGAGACTATAATTAGGTTCAATATTAAATTTTGGCTTGCTGACTTGGAGCTTAGCACATGTAACTCTATTTCATTCTGTTGTTTCTTTTACACAGGTCTATATTTGGTAAAATAAAATTTTAATATTTTTTTCTCTGTATAACTGACATAACTGTGGGTGAATTAAATGTCTTTGTCATTTGAAACTGGTCACTTAACTACAGTGAATTAAAATTTGAAATCCCCTTCATGTATAAAGAATAAACATAGCATACCGATTGAGCTGGACAAAGTTTTAAAGATTATCTGAATGTTTTGTGGTTTATATAAATTCATTATTTTGTGAGATATTAAATACATACATGAAATATATACATTTTATTAATATTTATGCATCTTAACAGAAGTGTGAATTAATGACGGAAATCAGTGAAAGTGGGGACCTTGGCTTATTGACGTTTTTGGTCTTAGCACCAACTCTTTTATGGCATTATTAATTATCTATAATACTGTTGTTGAATGAATGAATTATTCATTTTAGATTATGTGTATGAGTTAATATTGGAAACTTTACGTATGAAGACAATATTGGCTCCATAAAACAGAGAAAGATCCCCATTGATAATTCAAAAGCTTAAAATATATTAAAAAATTCATATCCAAGAATAATTTCAACTTCTACAAAAATTAAACTTCCTGCAGAGCTGAAGGTAGTTGCTTTTTAATAGAACAGAGCAAACTGAAAACACAGGTGGTCAGAAAACTTAAAATCCTAGTCTCTACTTTGTTACTTATTTCTTCTTACAATGTGGTCTCAGGCAAGACACTGAACCTCACATTTCATTCAGTTGTGAAACAATAATATTTACTTAACTTATGTGGTTTTATGTATATTAAGTAAACAATGATTAAAAAGCTCTCCCAAGACTATGGAATATACAGTAAATACTAAACCAAATTCTCCCATTCAGTATCTGTCATTGGGTTATAGACATAGAGGATTCCATATCTATTGGAACAATGTGTGAGGAGGAACTATTAGAGGAACTTTGGAAGAATTTGGGAGAGGGGTGGCAGAATGTTATTAGACAGTTAAGAAGGCCCTGTTTGCCCTATATATCAGAGCTAATGTTTTTCAGTTACTGAGGCAAACCATCAGCAAGTAGTTACATGACCATCAACAAATGATTATAAATCCAATTTAAATGTTGTGTTTTATAGTAAAGCACTGATATATGTAGAATATATTTAAAATATATGTAATAATTATACTCATCAGATTCTGATGTTAGAATTAGCATCAGTTGTGAGTTGCAGATAAGTCAAAATGAGAGTATCTTAAATCTAGTGATTACCTACAGGTTAGGTCCAGGGCTAATATGGATTGTCACAGTGTCAGGTATGGTTCTTCTATTTTATTGTCTGTCCATCCTCAACATATGGCTTCCACAATATAGTCTAAAGTGGTTTATCCAGCTCCTACAGTTAGGTTTCTTTTCCAAGTGGAAAGAAAGAGAAAAGAATAAAGAACAGATAGAAAGAATATACACGGGCAGAACCTTTAAGAAATATTACAGAAGCTGCCATATGATTGTTTATACCCCATGGAACATATTCACTTAGTCAAATGACTGCACCTAATGTTGGGATTCAGGACATGCTACCCCCAAATATGGCACCACGGTATATTAAATATCTTAAGCTGAAGGAATTTTAAAAGATGCAAAAGCAGGAAGGTCACTCTGACCCCCTCACTCTTTTCTGAAACATGTCATAAAACTCCATTGTCGAAGTTGCCATCACTATACCAAAAGGAAGGAAGACATTCTTATCACCAGAGACAGCGATGTGGGGCCAAGAAACAGATGCAAGCAAACCTCATTAAACCAACTCTTATCTTCCTAGTTCTTCACCATTTACTACCCTAGCCCAAACCCCTTTGTCTTGACAATTTTTCACAAACTTACTTTTTCCTCTTCTAAAGGATATAAAAGATTTCTACACTAGTCATTGTTATTGGCCAATAAAATTATATAGGTTTCTAGTGTGCAATTATATGATGCAGAATCTTCATACTGCATCGTGTGCCCACCACCCAAAGTCAAACCATCTTCTGTCACCATATATTTGATTCCCTTTACTCTTTATTACTTCCCAACCCTCTCCTCTTGGTAACCACCACACAATTTTCTGTGTATGAATTTTATTTGTTGCTCTTGTCCATTCATTTGGTCCTTTCGGTTTTATACTGTACATATGAGTGAAATCATACGGTCCTTAACTTTTTCTGTCTGACTTATTTCATTCAGCATGATCTTCTCAAGGCTCATCTCATCCATGTTGTTGCAAATGGCAGTATTTCATCTTTTTATGGTTTAATAGTATTCCATTGTATAGATGTACCACATCTTCTTCACCTAATAATCTCCATCTCACACCTGCTAGAATGGCTATGATCAACAAGACAAGTATAATGGGTGTTGGAGGGGTTGTAGAGAAAAAGGACCCTCGTTCACTGCTGGTGGAAAAAAAAACTGGCATAGCCATTATGGAAAACATAGTCATTATGGAGGTTCCTCAAAAAATTAAGAATAGAGTTACCATATGACCCAGCAATCTTTCTTCTGGGTATCTGCCCAAAGGATTTGAAAACATTTATTTGCAAGTCATATGCACCCATATGCTCCTTACAGTATTAGTCACAGTGACCAAGACAAGAAAAAAAAAGTGTCCTTTGATAGATGATTTGGCATCATAATTTTAATTCACTGGAATAATTATATTGGACAGTTTCATTGAATCTGGTGTGAGGTTTTTGAGAAGTAGATGCATACATCTTATGTCAAAAGACTAGCTGAGCTAGCTTCCATGTGTCAAGGAAAAGTTTACTGCCTCCACTGGGAAACATGCTCTGAGTCTTATTAAAATTAAGTAAATGCAGCTCAAGAGAAAAAAATCTAGTATTTATTGAGAAGCTATCATGTGACATACATGCTAGAAACCTTTTCCCATGTTGCCCATATCTATCTACACATTAGATAGATATAACATTTATTTTCCAGCTAAATACTGAGAATTGCAGAATGTTTTAATTGTCTGATTAAAATCTGACAGTTTGTTGAGTCACAAACCCAGCATTCAAAGGTAGATAGATTGGAACCTTAAGCGAACATTGCTTCTCCTATCATGATACATCACCAAAGAGGTCCAGTAATGCCACCTTATATATGAAGACACCTGTAGACCCAGATAAGTAGCATACACATTTTGCAAATTAAAATTTTAAAAAGTTGTGTTCATTGTTATAATTATCCATATATTAGTAGTGAACAGTGGTACAAAAATAATCCATTTCTTTGGTCAAATTATATAATTATTTCAGTGTTTTATTTAGACCTAATAGCATGGTTCTCTAAATATGAATTAAGTAAAAGGAGGTGTTAAACATCAGTTGAAATAGTCACACTCAAGCATACATTAAGCAGTGCAATATAAATTCTTATCTTTAAAATTTTGAACTATTTATTTGAAAAAAAAATTATACTCTGGTTTGGAGAAAGTGCCTTAAAGTAGACCCTACCATGATATTAGTAGCAGAGTAAATTGATTCTATTTTGGGGGAGAAAAAATTAGCCATGTTGGAAGAGTATTCAAAATTTCCCCACCCTTTGATTATACCCTTTGAATTATATTCTAAGAATTCACTACATAACAAATAATTAGAGATTAAGACAGAAATTTATGTACAAAAATGCTCATTGCAGGAATGTTTAAACTATTAAATAGGATCAAAATCCAAGAAAGCCAAATATATCAAAACCATGGCATAATAATATTTTAGGATATTATATTATTGAAGTTGTTTTAATACTATCCGATAACACTATCCAGTGAAACATGGCACAGCAAATTACAGAATAAGTCTTGGTTTTACAAATAAAAGGGGCACTTTTTACAATGCCAACAATTCCCCAGAAACTTATACAAAAAGATGGGATTTCTATGTTCTATTATTGTACTTTAACTAAAGTAATTTAAAGTAACTAAGAAACAAATCTCTTTTTCTCTCCTGTAGAAAATCTGGATATTATCAGATTAAAAGATCTTTAATATAACCTAATGATTTTATTATCTGAAAATATTTTGCCTACTATAGTATTTTGTTGCATTTATTTCTATTACTATAATAAGGATTTAGTTAAAAGATTGGAATTTGTAAAACTGTGGTTTATAAATTTTGCAGTTGATATCTTTTTAAAAGAATTTGGCCAAATAATTTCATCTTTCCCTATGCCTCGGTTTCCACATTAATAAGACAAAGACATCAGTGATAAACTAGCTCCTAGGGATGTTTTTGAGCATTAGTTAATGTTTGCAAAGCCTCCACAGAGAGCGTGGGATGAATAATGAAATAGACTCTCAAAGTAGTAGTATCACTCTCGTCTTTCTCATTAGTCTCTAAGAGGCTCCATGCCAACTGTCAGCAGTGAGCTACCAGATCGAGGGGTTTCTATTTTAATTTTGCCCAGAAAAGTGAACGTTCCTGAACATCTGGGGTTCACATTGGCATAATTCCAATAACGCTTCATAGAATAAGCTATGTGAAGTGTGATGGCCAGTACCACAGAGGAATTCATATCTATTTTAGGCCTGCTGTTTCAATATATAATTTAGCTTACCCTTTAAACCTATTAGTAAAAGCAGTATCTAAGTAACACATTGGAGATGTATTTGAAGTTTTTATGTGAAAAAAATTTGCTTTAAATTAAAATACATTAAAACCACATCTATGGGGAGAGGGTGAACTGAATGGGCTTAGGATTTTGGCCAACTTCTGTCGCCTAATTTTTCTCCATGTACATTTGTATCATGGTGAAAACATGAAAAAAATACAAATGAAAAAATAACTATTTTTTTCTTATTCAAAAATATATCTTAGAGGTTCTTATTGCATGTGAAATATTGTTATGAATTCAGCAGGTTACAAAGCCAATGAAAATTCTGCCCCCATGGAGGGCACGGTCTTACAGCAGCTACAATTCAGGATGACCTCACTATGTTTTTATATATTCTCTGTGTCTGTCACACTGCCTGTCACCAGGGGCAAGTTGATAGAAGAATGAATAAATGAGTTAAGCACACCAAGATTGTATAGGTACAATTAATAATTTTATCTGCATTAATGCATTTTGGGTGACTTATTGGCCCTGGACTATATGGACCAATCATTATTAAATATTTAATTGATTTTATAAGGTAGTTGTTGATTTTAAGATTAAAGGGCCTCCTTAATAGAATAAATGCTAGAGACATAAATATAAATTAATGAACATGGCTGAGTTTTTCTCAGGATTCAGAAAATTTTCATAATGGTAACTAAGGGACATGAAAGGGAATACAGTAAAATTGAATCACAATATATTGGTTCAAAGAATATAGACAAAGGTCAGAGTGTCCATGACTCAGATTGCTCTCCAGTGTAACATTGTAGAAATTACATCTAATTTCTAGGGTAAATTAAAGTCAAGAAGAATGCTAAGCAATAGAACTTTCTGCAATGACAGCAATGTTATATATTTCTACCCTCTAATATGGTAGCTTCAAGCCACATGTAGCTCTTGATCACTTGAAGTATAGCTAGTACAAAGAAAAAACTGAAATTTTAACTCTAATTTTTACTTAAATATCAACATATGGTGGTCGCTACTATATTGGACAATGTAGCTCTAGAAGAAAAACAATTAGTAACTACTAAACGGGTGGTTTTCCTAAAATCTCCATGTGATAGGGCACATGTATCAGACTATGGTGGCAACGACTCTAGAAGTGACGGATCATAACTGGGCAGCGGGGAGCAGGGAGTGGGGCAGCCTATGGTTAAAAATGCCACAAAGGAATGAGGCAGATCTGGTTTTAAATTCAGATTTCAAAACTTTTAGCACTGCAACATTGGGCAAATTATCAGAACCAAACTCAACTGCGAGGCAGGAGTAAATGCCATACCCATATCATAAGATTTTCATAATTAAATTAGAGAAAGCAGGTATAGCACCTGGCATTCTGTAAGTGCATAGTATGTGATTGCAATTGTTATTGTACTATTATTATTCAATCTGAAGTCTTCTCAGGCGAGAGGTGTATAAAGGACATACATGATAAAAACGATCTGTTACTTCCTCTGATATTTGTTCTTCCTGGACGTTCATTGACGTTATCCCTAGCAAAGTTTGATTTCATCAAGTCTTGACTAAAACAACATACACTGAATCAGGTTTACCTAAAAAAAGTAAGAAAAAAAGGGCAATTTTTTTTTTTTGAGACTGGAGAGAGTGATGCACACACGCTACCTTATAGTACTTTGTTCATATTCTTTCCAGTATTTATGGTTTTCAGATGGTTGCATTCTGTATAGTTTCACTTTTCTTTTATAAGCAGGAAATATAGGCTCAGAGAATAGCTCTTCATTCCAGAACTATTACTATTTTAGCTATCGTTATTAGCCCTCTGTAGATAGAAAATAATGCAGGAATTTAACATTTCAATTAAAGAATATAGAATGATCTAGTTTGTCCTACAGTTAATGATGCCACAGCCATTTTTTAACATCCCAGAGTAGTTGTTCATGCAATGCCATGTCTGCCTGTTTAGCAGATAGCCAGTGGAACCAGTGGAGGACATTATCCAGTGTCCTCCATATAGTCTATATTTTAAGAAATCAGGTGACCAGAGTGAGCCATCTTAGAGACAAGGAATGTGAAATAAGTTCAGTAGTCCTGACCAGCATTTTACAAATAAAATATAAACTAAATATGAGCATATCACACAAATAAAGATTTTCACACAACTTTTGTTTTCATTATATAAGCATATATGTGTGCATATAGTCGAGTCTATACTAAGTCATGATGTATAAAACATTTATTATTTGGATCACAATTGAAAAAAAAAAAAAAAGCTTTAAGTCTTACCTTGAGGATGCCATTTCCCAAACTGTATTTTTAGGAAATGTGTGGCCAAAGAGAAAATGCAGCTTCAGATAAGTGTGCTGAGAATATAGATGATATTTAAGGGCAGTGCAATAGTATATGCTTCATAACAGCTCAGAGAGGTTAAGTTGTTAAGAATATGAAAAGAACACTAGATATAAGTCAGGATCCATAAGAAGAAGAAAGTCAGTCAGTTTAATATAAAACGAGAAGGTTTCCAGTAAGTTTGGTAAATCTTTGCAGTATAGTAACTGGACTGAAAATTTTACTGAGAAAAGCATGAGTCTCTGCAGAAGTAGATGTATTATTTTGCCTCCTGGCACCAAGAGTTCAATTCCCATTCCCCAACTTCACTTTTTTCTCTCATCCCATCTCTCCGGTAACTGTTTCACATACTTACAAATTTCTCACTCCCCTGCTGTCACCCTATGTGACATTCCCCCAGAAACCCTGACTGATTCAGAGTTGGGCATATGACAAAACCAAGTGGAATGTTTTAATTGAGAGTTACTCTCCAGTGATGTTTTTCTAAGATGTAAAATCAATGCTTGGGCATCTGTTCTACAAAGACATAATGTATCTGACACCCAGACAGAAGCTAAGATGGGAATTAGGGACAGAACCCTGGTAGATTTGGGGTCATGGGCTCCATTTGTTCTTGAGGCTCAGCCGTGTTTCTACCCTTCCCAAGGTTTCAGTTTCTAGTCTTTTTGGGTACTGAGATCTAATGAATTCCCTTTTAAGACTGAAGTGTGAGAGGAGGTATGTTTACTTAACAAATACAATTATTATGGGAAATGCCACAAATTAGTTCAGAAAAGAAGACCTTGTAAGACACAAGAAAAGAGGGGCAAAGATCAGCACAGGTTAAGACACATAAAAACAATAAGGAAATACAGAAACAGCATGACTAAGTTAATATTATCAATACATGAGGGGAAAAATTGGTGGTCGCAATGATAAATCTACAGAGACATTTTTAATTACTTTATATGTGTAGAAAAGTAGATACATGCATATGACACACATCTCTAAGTATTTAATAAACCTGTTGTTCATAATGCTTTGGCTGTGAATGCTATATGATTCGCAACTCCTTTTTTTTCCAGCCTCAGGACTATGCGACATTTTCTAGTCCTTTCTAGTTTGGAGTTGCTATAGGATTGAGTTTTGACCTGTGGAATATGGGTATTGTGAATCCATGCTTTTAGAAACTCCCCTCAAGTGATTCTCACTCTCTTTTCTACCCATTAACTAAATATAGAGGACTTTGATGATGCAATGAAAGGGAGCACCACACTATGAAAAGGGCTTGGCTCACTAAATCACCACGTGGAAGGCTATCCAAGCAGAAACAACTGTTGGGACTAGTACATGGGCTCCAAGTGCACCTAGTATCAATCTACTGAGCTGGGAAAGAAGGATTTATCAGTTCTTGAAGTCAGTGTTTGCTGTTCAGGTACTGAAATATCTCATTTGTATATAATGATTAATTAAAATATTTAACATTAGGATCCTGTTAGGCTAGTAATAGCTGAATGACTAGATTCTACCATTAGCCAGAGAATGACAACTGAAAATGTACATGAATTTGACACTGAGTTTACGTGCTTGCTTCAGTTTGCTAAATTTCAGTGCACTAAAAAGAATAGCCTTATTCTCAAAGGGTTGCAGAAAAAGTAGTCTGATATTTTTCCATATCTGCAAGGAAGTTCTAATATACTCCCCATATGTAACATGATTCCTTTTGATTCTCATATATCTTGTTATCGGCAAACAAAGACACCTAAGGGACAGATTCGGTTTGATGGTGCCAACCATCAATGACTGTGTGAGAGCAGCTGAGAATTTCAAGGTTAAACTTAACCAGATATGAGCATGTCCTGAGAGCCCTGTGCTTTCTCATGAAATTATCTGCAGAGGCTGTCTTTGAAGAATATAAGAATCTTAATAAATCTTTAAAGGCATTTATAAAATGTGATTTGATTTCTTCTGTTGGAAAAAAAAAAGCAACCTATTACTTTCAAATTTATTCATTACAATTGCTGAGTTTTGAGACAGTTTTCTAGAGAAAATGAGTAATTTAGGAAGTACATTTGGGCAACAGTGCATTTTATTGTATAATTCAGTAATTCACTAAGATTAGAGCAGGTGTCCTCAATGGATAGCAATTTTGTTTCCCTCCCTCAAGGTATGTGTGGAGACTTTTTTTTTTTAATCTATAGAAAGTCACTACTAGTATTTAGTGTGTAGAAGCCAGACATGAGGTTAAACACCCATTCACAGGACAGCTTCCCACAGCAAAGAGTTGTTTAACCCAAGACAAGATCAGTACTGAAGTGAGAAGCTCTGGGCTAGAAAATTGGGCAGATGGGAAGATCAGTGGAGCATACAGGTAAGAATTTGGGTTGCGATCCACTTCGAAAGAGCCTGATAGGTAATTATCCAGATGCTATATTATGATGGCTATCCAAACTCTGTTTCATTAACTCCCTGAGGTTCCAGAACATTTATCATTTGATAATTGGTATATTAACAATCTACTGTCAACTTCAAGAGTGTCATCACTCTATTCGGGAAACTCCCCGCTTTCTTCAGAATCTGCTTTCCTTTACCAAATAAAGGTAAAAATTCTGTTCTCAGATGTGTCAATCCGTGTCCCTCTCAGGCCTTAGAACATATTTTAAAACCACTTTCTCCACTACACATCCCCCTCCCTCACAGTCTTTTCAGTGTGTGCTGGTAGTGGGCTCACCCCTCTCCCTCCAGCAGGGGCTCCCTCCCCTTGGTGATGTTCCACTTCCTTGATTTCTGTTAGGCTTGGAAAAACAAAAGAAGGAGAGTCTTTTTCATACAATTTTGTTTGTCTTTTTAGATAATGGAAGGCACAAAGAAAGAGGGGGAAGAAGGAATGTGAAAAGATCAGAGTAAACAATCACTTTGAAGGCTTCAGCTTTTTAGTAAAAATGTTCCTCTAACAACACACTGCTGTATGACTAAAGGAATTCAGCAGCATTTAGATAACAGGGACAACAAAACAACATCGTTTGTTGCTTTTCCAGAAGAAAATCAAAGTATTGCTGAGGGTCTTCTACTTCCCGCTGATTTTGTTTTTCTAAAAATGTGTATTGATTTCTTCCACCTCAGAGATTCATAAATGTTATTAAAAATGAATGGCAGGTCTGATTTAAATTAAATGTCAGGTGGTTGATACGTTTCATAATACTTTTTTAAAATTTTAATGACATTCTTACTCGATTTTGTATGAGAGGCACGCGAAACATAGAAATACCAAAATCCACAATAGTAGGCACTAAATGAATGCATGAATAACAAAGCCCTTGTTTTTTAAAAGTAAAAAGGAACAGTAGTGTATCTGTATTTGTTATTGCTTATTCAGGAGCCACACAGGCTAAAAAAAATAAAAACAAAAAACAAAACAAGTTTCTAGTCATTAGATAAGACAGAAACTCCACCTTTGAGTTCTTTGCTCCTATTCTTGTCTTTTAAGCACAATAATTATGTGAGCATTATCAAATTCCTTGCTGATTTGAAAAGCACTGCCAGATATCCGGATGTAAAAAGTAGGGCGAGGGGTTGCATTTTATTATATTCTATTATAATCTCTTTGGGGTGAATGTCAACCTTTCAAAATGCCACATTGTATAAGGCTCTGAAAAATTTCTTTTATTTGCTCAAAATGGCTTGTCGTATGTTTTAAAGGTCTAGAAGAGTAAAATATGCTTTCTTTCTATATGAAGATAGTTTCTTTTCCACTCTTTTGCCCAAGTGAGTATTCGCTGGCCATAACTACTTAGATATTATACATTTTCAAATGTTTTATCCTCAAATACTTGATTGCTATAAATACAACCCCTGCACTGAATCACCCCACCTGAAAGACATTCAATTGACCAGAAGGAAGAAATGAGAATGTTCTGAAACCGCTACTCCAGGAACTTGACTAGTTTACCACAGGCAGACAATTTGTGTTATTTTCTCTCTTTGTGGAGTTCACCCCATGCTGCTCCTTACAATCCAAAGTAGCGTTTTCATTTTTTCTGCTAGTGCTCCCTGATGGATGCTGAAACACTCTGCCACCTCCACTTTCCTGATGTGCGGATTTTGCCCCCCTCCCCGAGGATTACCTCTGTTGAATTTTATTTTGCTTTTTTAAGGCTCCTGCTGACAAAACCTGCAGACAGCAATGTACATCCTTAGCAGACGGAGCACCCTACTCCCAGCAGGGCACCTGGGCTTCACAGCTCACACACGTTGTTCATCAGGTGCTCCGCGGAGAGAGCTGTCTGTGTGCCACGGGCAGAAGGTGAAAAATCTTCCAGGTTCTCATAGGACCCGCACACTCATTCTGCCTATTTTTTCAAAGTAGGGAAGAAAGCATAAAATCCATTAGATTGTATATAAAGATCTATTCAGAGACTTTGATTCCTTAGGCTAAAATAATTTGTGTTCAATGATCAAGCATTGAGAACTAAAAAGGCTTAATACAGTGTAAATGTGAGTTCCTACTTAATCGCACCTCCCCCTCTATCATTCATTCGACAAGTATTTTTGAATCCCTACCTTCTCTCAGGCGCTGTTTACACACCTAATCTGTCTTTAGAATTTGTCGTGTCTTCTATTGTTAAACACTTTAATTTTCTTTCCCACTTTACTATAAACATCTCCAGAAAAACAAATGTAATTGATCACATGTGATATTTGTTGCTGCGTGCCACCTCCTAGAAGCTAACCTTGAGCTCTCTGACTTTTTCAGCAGAAATATTCAAATCATGAGTTCTGCATTGTGCTGAGTAGACTCACTGTGAATACTCATCACCCACTGGAATTTATTTTCACATCCTCTCAAATCAGAAGTCTATATAAATGATGTAGAAATTATCTAATGGACTTTACAGAAACAAATAACTTGTATTGTGTCTAAAGATTGTTTATATAGATTTATTTAAATATAGTTGTGTTTTAAAGCAAAAAATAATACACATCTATTGCAAACATTATAATTGCAATTTATTATTCTACTTACTATTTAAAGCTTAATTCAAATGCTAGGATTGTTTTCCATTGCACATTTTTATATGGCTTCTGTTTATCACAATGGCCCTGTTTGCATAACACCAAAACCACCTATTAGTTCATTAGGAAAAAGAAAACCAGGTAAAACAAACTTTTGCTATGACACTTCTTTCAGAAGAGCTATTTAAACCATTTTGATTTAAAATGGGAACTTGAAAAATCTACCAATACTATAGTGAAAGACCCAGGTTACAACACAAAAAGCCAATGTAAAATGGCCTTTTGATATTGCAGAAAAACTCAGATTTTTGATTTTGAAATCACGCAGGGACTACTGGAGTACAAATCGCAGTCCAAGAAATTATTAATTCACTACTTTAATCTATCAGACTATGCTTCCTTGCTTTCCTGTACATTTAATGTATCCTCTGCTAGATCGTGTGAGGTTTTAAATGAAATATCATAGTGAAAGAAAAAAAAAAAACACATACACACAAGTCCAGTACACTACAGGAGGTAGAAAACATTACTCTTTATGACTATTTAAAGAATAAAAGCATTTGTATTTTTATTTGTTTAATTGCTCTTTCCCAGTCAACTATGAGTTTTGTAGTAATAATGTTTATGTCTATCGTAAAGTGCAGTAGGACATTATCTTTCCCAGAAGTCTTGTATAGGAGGAAGTGTAGGTATTGTAATTTTTATTTTTGTAGATTAAGGAAAACAAAGGCTAAGAAAATGACATCCTCAAGACTGTGTAGCTAGAATTGAAACTCAAATTCAAGTTGTTTAACACCTTTCTTCACCACTTTATGAACTCAGTTATGTGAAATTGTACCCTTAATCACTTTCCAAATTTTGCTACTTTTAAATATTGAGATCATTTTTTAAGAATGATTGAACATATGTGTAATTTCTTAGTTTACTTGTATCATCTTAATGAAAACTCAGAGTCAATTTATGTTTTGTGACCGAACTGATGATAAAATTAGATCTCAAACAAAACTAGTTCTTTTTCATTTGTTAGGAAGAGCCAAAGCCTTTGTGTGAAAGTACATATCCTTCATCAATGGAATAAAATGAGGAGTTTGCATCCTTATGGATCCTATCAGAGATGGAAAAAAAATATTTTATTCGTATTAACTCCAATCATTATCTGTTTTGTTACTAGGTAGACAGCATCTTGTCAGATACTCTACTAGCTACTGGGAGACATTACTAATAACATGGTTCTATTATTCTATTTAGTAAACACAGGAATAATTGTGATGGTCACGTTCATTATCGACTCCCTAGATGACTGAAACATCATACCATGGCACCTGTGATAACCTAAATATGCTCCAGGCTAAACTGAATGCAACAAAAAATATTTACTTATGATAAATTTGTGAATTTAATACAATTACATCTTAATAAGCTATATTCCTTAGCTATGATGATTGCAAAAAATGAGAAAATATCTCTTTAAACTTACTGTGAGAAACTGGTTGGCAAGTTATTTGCATTCAAGAACTTATACAGAAACATTGAAGAATATTTCCAAAAGGTAGAAAGTATTTGATCTACATATTTTTTTTTTCTTCAAGGATTAATTGATAGATTTAACAATAAAAAGGTTAACCTAAAACAATATAAAATTACCTCACATTAGAACAAATTCTCAAATGTGAGGCTGCTCTGTTTAACTATCTGGAGCACTGACCTAGAATAACTTGAAGGAGATGTCATTAATAGCCACTGTGGTGGCAGAATCAGGTGGTCCAAATCACCATAATCTTAAAATGGAAAATAGTAACATTTGTTGAATTGTATAGAGTTTGTATCCTTCAAATTGAGAAAGCTAATATCAAATTAGAAGAATTCAGAGAGATTATAAATTCATGTGACATAAACATTAATTAAATTAATGTTAATTAATATAAAGATAATTTGACCCTGAATAAAAAAAACAAATGGTTAGAGAGGGCAGTTGAATTCAAACATTTAAATGTCTGTCATGGAAAAGCAATAAATATTATGAGTGGCTCCAAAAGATGATGGGTAAACATTGTGAAGAAGGCAGAGTTGGGGTCAATATAAGAACAAACTTTTAATTAAATGTATTCAGTCAGTGAACACATATGGGGTATATGATATTTTTACATACAGGGGTAGATTCATGGTAAAGCTAATGAAGTTATGTTTCACTCATCTTAACTTTACCTGTCTATGTAAAGAACCTGAAGTTAATTTTGTACTTCTAATTTTATATTTCTTACTTCATAATGGTTCTTCCAATACTAACTAATGTTTCAGGTTCAACAAAACTGAACTCATTCTCTACTTGGATGACAGTAAGTTCTTCATATTCAGTATCATCTTGTCCAACTGTAAGTAAGATTTAAAATTATGCTACCACTCTTTTTTATTGATTTGTTTTATTCTTAATCATGTATTGGTCAGACACTGTTATACATAGATTTTTAAGAATTAGAACAATTAGTATGTTTTCCTCTATTACATTGTAGGACATGCACACTGGCAGAGAATATTGGAGAAAGAGGCTAAAAAGGAGTACAAAAGTAAAAATTGACAGTACTCCCCCTCGAATGGTATCTCCCTGAGTATATGCAAATAATGATAAGAATTAGATTTAATTTTATGTAGGCTTAATCAAGAATTTTAGACAACTATGAAAACAGTGAAGACTGAAACAGAGGATTCTCTGGGGCTGGAGTATAATCAGGTGCACTGGCATAGTTTGCATGTGGACATAAAAGGGCACAATGATATTCTGTATGTTTACATTAATTTTAGTGCATTGGATGACTTCATTTTATGTTTGTTATAATTTTCAAAGGAAAATATTGACAAACATTAAAAACACAAATAATGTTTCTTTTCTAAATATCAAGTCTTCCTAATGTTAACAAAGAAGTACACCAATGTACTGAAGAAATTGAGAGGCAAAGGAAGAGCTGTTAAATATGTTGAAGGAATTTGATGACTAATCATTAAATTTAGGTATAATTTAGAGATAGTGTGGCAAGTTGAGTTTATCATAGCATAGCATAAGAAATCAATAGAGAAAATTAATATGTTACACTTAAAAAATGGTATTGAGAAATATAGCAGTAACAACCAAGAAAGTGTTATTGTGAAGAATATTATTTTTATATTGCTTTACAGTATAAAAACATATTTATAAACATTAGATAATAACAAATAATTAGAAACAAACACTAACTATATGGGATTTGATTTGTGAACAGAAATTTTAAATCCTTTATTATTAAAATCTTCTAAATAATAGGCCAGCACTCTCTGTACATGGATGAAATAGACATGTGAAGTCCACAGTAGGCCAATGGAATCAATAAATCAACACCAATAAGAAAATATGATGACTGGTCCATAAGGCAGAAAAATTTGGATTTCATTTAAGCGTGATTGGAAGCAATGAATAACATGATTCGGCTAAGCAATGTTTTGAACAAATAATGGAATATCCATGAAGAGCATTTCCAGTGAGATAAAAGTATGATATAAATGACTGAGAGGTATAAGTGAATATGATAACAGAATTTAAAGAAAGGAAGGAAAAGCTTAACCTATTTTTAAATTTATTTAATTGTATTTTTTCCATTACCATTTATCCCCCTTATACCCTATTCCACCTTCACCTAACCTCCTCCTCAGCACAATAACTACACTGTTGTCTGTGTTCGTCAGTCCTTTTTTTTATTGCTCAATCCCTCCATCCCTTATCCCCCGCCCCCAGAGCTATCAGCCTGTAGTCTATGAATCTGTCTTTATTTTGCTTGTTAATTCAGTTTGTTCTTTGGATTCCACATATGAGTGAAATCTTATGGTATTTGTCTTTCTCTGACTGTCTTATTTCACTTAGCATAATGTTCTTCAGGTCTATCCATGCTGTTGCAAAGGGCAAAATTTTCTTCTTTATTATGGCTGAGTAGTATTCCATTGAGTAAATGTCCCATAGTTGTTTTATCCAGTCGTCTACCCTTAGGCACTTGGACTGCTTCCATATCTTGGCAATTGTAAATAACACTGCAATGAGCATAGAGATGCTTATATTATTTCAGATTAGTGTTTTGGGTTTCTTCAGATAACTTCCCAGAAGTGGGATTGCTGGGTCATAGGCAGTTCCATTTTTAGTTTTTTTAGGTATCTCCATACTGCTTTCCACAGTGGCTGCACTAGCCTGCATTCACACCAACTGTGCAAACAGGTTCCCTTTTCTCCACATCCTCACCAACACTTGTTATTTGTTTGTTTTTTGATAATAACCATTCTGACCTGTGTGAGGTGATATCTTATTGTGGTTTTAATTTGCATTTCTTTAATGATTACTGACATTGAGTGTCTTTTCATGTCTGTTGGCCATCTGTATGTACCCTTTAGAGAAGTGTCTATTCAGGTCTTTTGCCCATTTTTCAATTAGATTGTTTATTTTTTTGATATTGAGTTGTGTAAGTTTTATAAATTTTGGATATCAACCCTTTATCAGATGTATCAGCGAAAATGTTCTCCCATTCTGTGGGTTGTCTGTCTGTTTGTTGATGGTTTCTTTGCTGTTCAAAAACTTTTTAGTTCAATGATGTATTTCACAGAACTAGAACAAATATTTCAAAAATTTATATCAGGGTTGGGGGCACTTCTGGTAAAGATGAAGTCATAGGTAGGCATACTTTACCTCCTTGCACAACCATAAGAAGGATCACAGCTAACCTCAAAACAAAAAACACCCAGAACTGCCAGAATATTGAACCGTATGGAAGTCCAACAACCAAAGATTTAAAGAAGACATAGTCATTCAGATGGGTCAGAGGGAGGTGACAGGGAACCTGGGCAGAGAGGACAATGTGTGCTGCAGTGAGGCAGTGGTAGCAGTTGGTAGATGGGCAGTCCCTCATTCATGTGTGGTGGATAAAAATCAGAAGGGATACCTTGGGAACAAACAATCTCAAACCCAGGTCAGACCACGCAGCCTTGGTTTTCAGGATTAGAAAATAAAACCTCATAACTTCTGGCTGTAAAAACCAGAGGGGGTTGATGTGGCAGAAGAAACTGCCAGTCTCTCAGGAGACTGTTTAAAGGTCCTGCATAGTCCTAGAATATGCTCAAACCCACGCACTCTGTGAACCACCACCGGGGCAGTGGCTAGAGGGGTGCAGGTTACATATAGGAAGGAAACGAAGTGACTGGAAACAGATGAGTGCTGAGCAAGCCTCCAGCAGCTGGTAGCAGCTTTGTCCCCTCTCTGGCCCCTCCACCACATACAGAACCACAAAGTGGTGAAGCAAGTTGCCCTGTCTGGCAAATACCTAAGGCTCTGCCCCATATAACTTAACATGTATGCTAAGACAAGGAGTCAAAGCAACTCTATCTAATACACAAAAACAAGCACAGGGAGGCTGCCAAATAGAGGAGACAAAGAAAAATGGACCACATGAAAGAACAGAGCAAAATTCCAGAAAAAAGAACTAAGCAAAATGGAAGCAGTCAACTTATTAGATGCAGAGTTCAAAACACTGGTGATAAGGATGCTCAGAGAACTCACTGAGTATGGCAAAAGCATTAGGAAAGAAATGAATGCTACACTAAGTAAAATAAAGAAAAATATATAAGGAACCAACAGTGAAGGGAAAGGAGCCAGGGTTCAAATAAATTGTTGAAAACATAAAGAAGAAATAGACAATCAATGAGAACAGAATGAGGAAGTAATAATTCAAAGAAATGAGAAGGACATAAGAAAACTCTGGGACATCTCCAAAAATGCCAGCATCCAAATCATAGGGATACCAGAAGGAAAAGAGAGAGAGCAAGGGATTGAAAACTTATTTGAAAAAATAATGAAAGAAAACTTCCCCAATTTAGCAAAGGAAATATACATACACATTTAGGAAGCACAGAGAGCCCCCAAACAAGTTGGACCCAAAGAGGACCACACCAAGGCACATAATAATTAAAATGTCAAAGGTTAAAGATAAAGAGAGAATCTTAAAAGTTGCAAGAGAAAAGAAGAGAGTTAGCTACAAAGGAGTTCCCATAAGACTATTGGCTGATTTCTCAAAAGGAACTTTGTAGACAAGAAGGCACTGGCCAGAAGTATTCAAAGTAATGAAAATCAAAGACCTAAAACCTAGAGTACTCTATCCAGCAAATCTATCATTTAGAATGGAAGGGCAGATAAAGCACTTTCCAGACAAAGTAAAACTAAGAGAGTCCATCATCACCAAGCTCTTATATGAAATGTTAAAGGGACTTATTTAAGAAAAAGATCAAAATTATAAACATTAAAATAACAACAAACACAACTATCAATAACTGAATCAAAAAACAAACTAAGCAAACAACTGCAATAAGAATGGAATCATAGATATAGACATCATTCGGAGGGTTATCAGCAGGGAATGGGAAGGAGGAGAATGGGGGGAGAAAGGTACAGAGATTAAGAAGCATAATTGGTAGGTACAAAATAGACAGGGGGATGTTAAGAATAACATAGGAAATGGAGAAGCCAAGGAACATATATGCACCACCTATGGACAAGAACTAAGGGGGGGATTGCTGAAAGGAAGGGGGACACCAGATGGAGGGGGGCAAAGGGGGAAAAATTTTGACAACTATAATAGAATAATTGACAAAATACACTTAAAATATTTATATGGAACCATAAAAGGTCCTGAATAGCAACAGCAACTGAGAAAGAAGAAGACAGTTGGAGGAGTCATGCACACTATCTAATATCAAACTATGTTATAAGAGCATAGTAATCAAAACAGCATGGTACTGGCATAAAAACGGGCCCATAGATATCAATGGAACAGAATAGAGAGCTCAGAAATTAACCCCTGCCTTTATTGTCAGTTAATATTTGACAGAGGAAGCAAGAACATGCAATGGACTAAAGACAGGCTATTCAATAAATGGTGTTGGGAAAACTGAACAGATACATGCATAAAAATGAAACAAAACCACCTTCTTATGCCACACACAAGAATACATTAAAAATGGATTAACAACTTAGATGTTAGACCCAAAGCCATAAAAATCCTAAAAGAATACATAGGCAGTAAAATTCTGGATATTGCTTATTGCAGTATTTTTTCCTGCTATATCTCTTCAGGAAAGGGAAACAAAAGAAAAAAAAATGTGAAAGCTAAATACATTAATGAGGAAGAATGCTTTTCAGAACAGGTAGGTAATATTTATGAAATAGTGAGTAAATGTCCACGAAGGACAAAATTTCTCATTGAAAATGCCAAGATCTGACATTCAAAGATTTTTTGAAGGAGTTCTGATAAATTAAATCAATAATAAAAGTTTTCAAGAGAGCTGATCCTAATTTTGAATGCATTTTAGAAGTACTTATAAAATTCTCAAAAAACTGTGGTACATTTATGCAATGGAATAATACACAGCAGAAAGGAAGAGGGAGTTCCTACCCTTCAGAATGGCAGGGATGGACCTGGAGAGCATTATGCTAAGTGAAATAAGCCAGGAAGTGAAAGAAAAATACCATATGCTCTCACCTGTAAGTGGAACCAAATCAACAAAACAAACAAGCATATAAAATGTAACCAGAGAAATTGAAATAAAGAACAAATAGTAACCAGGGGGAGGGAGGGAGGGAGGTAACAGTGGAAAAAATGGGGTAGAGTCGTCAAGGAACATGTGTAAAGGACCCATGGACAAAGCCAAAGCGGGGAAGGATTGAGGGTGGGAGGTGGGGGTGGGTGAGGCGGGGGAAAGTGGTGGCAGGATAATGGAGATAATTGTACTTGAACAAGAATAAAAAAAAGAAAGAAAGAAAACATAAAGTTTCAGGAATAAGTATTTTGCTTTCTACCTTCTAAAGCTCCTAACTAAACTCTCACTCTGAATAACTGACTCTTCTATTAAAGTCTGGAATGTGTGGTTGTACTATGATCTCTTTTTTCTCCATTTTTCATTGCTTTACCAAGAAATGATTGTATTTCTTGTGATTTCATTTTAAAGAAGTGCTGGGCATTTTTGTATTCTTCAGAACAGAATGGAAACTATGAATGGTGCTTCGACAGGGGGCCTAAAGTTGTACTTCAACGTCAGGAAACCTCTTGTCTCTAAACACTTTCATCAGAGGATGAGTGGAAAGGCAGAAAATGTTATACCCAGAGAGTTGCTACTTATTTTTAAGTCATAATCACCCCTGTCATTAGTTGACTTATACTGGCTTCTGTGTCTAGCCCTCCCTTTTCTCTTAATATTGTCTCTTGAACTACAACCAAGTACCTTGACATGGCAACTACACTCCTTATTTGAACAACATGTTAGCCAGGTTAGTTTTTCAAATTCCATTTTATCCTAATAATTCCTGTAATCATGATTGTTTAAATTCACATGATGTTTTAGGCTCAAACAGAACAAGTTGGGAAATTGATGTCTGTATCATTGATATATTATAGATACACTCTCTCACTTCTTTCTAGTCTGTATATGCTTAAACTGTACTCTCTCTTTGAGGAAAACTCAAGTTTCTTTACTGCCCCTCCCCACCACTGTTTCCTTAACTCTTTAGCCTTAACAGTAATCACAAACACTTGTCATCTGTTGTATAGTTATTATTCTCTTCATCTCCTTAATGTGATTATAAGTCCTGGAAAGCAAGAAATCAATTAGTTACTGAGGTACTGCTCAGTATGGGAATTAAGGCCTTAAATGTAGTAAGTTCTCTATCAAATGTTTTAAAATTAGAAAATATCTTGCAAGGCTGTGAGGAGTGTCATATTGATATGCACCTCTGTGTATTTTGTGTCCGTTTTCACCCTATGCTTATGTAGACGCTAGCACTGAGGTACATGAATAATTTAGGAAACTGTATTAAAGATATTTTCTAAGTATATCAATTCTGGAAAAAAAAAGAAAAGAAAGCCCACCCTATCAAAAAATTAACTTAAAATGCCTTTCAGCCATAAAAAAATTAAATGTACCTGCTATTGTCATGAAAGATTTACTTGAAAATAAACATCCTTTATTCCATCCTAAATAAGAAATTTCTTTTAAAGTGACCACTTATGATGAGGCTTTCATATTAAGTGTTTCGTTTCACGGATTCCAAGATGTATTCTGTTGATTTTACAAATTTCTTTTGATGACCAGTGTAGTGAAAGGCCTAAAATTGAGGCTTAATGTGATGCGCTACATTTCTTGTGTAAAATTGGGAGGACTGTGCTTGTCTGAGTTCAAGTTTTACTCCCCACTCTGCTCTCACAGATAAGGTCCCATAGCCAAACTACCCTTTTATCAAAGGGACCAGATATAGTTGTTGATTACTCCTGAGTAGTTGTGGGTTACGGGTTGTGGTTTCTTACCAGGCCCCTGAGTTATTGAAACAGGCCAGTTACAGCTTCCCTCAGGAACCAGGGTCTCACCTGACTTTTTTGATACTCTAGGCCTGCTTCCAACACCCCTGGTTGTTTACTTTGTTCCCAAGTATCATCACTTTGTGGTCCTTTATGATTTTCAGCGTCTTCCTCCATGGCCTGTGAGTGTATGTGAGTAATAAGCTCATGTCAATTTCATCTATTTTCAGTTGTCACATGTTTGGCCATTTCCATATCCCCAGAGTGGAAATCTTTTCTTACCAATGGGGTGAAAAGGAGGCTATAAAACCAAATAAGAAAAAAAAAAGTTTTATTTTTGTTATGTGAATTTTATTTTAAGGTACAAAGTCTCAATTGATAACATTATGTATATAGGAAATAAGATTTCATCTTCTTTTGTAATTTGTAATCATTCTCTAGAAACTATTTGATTCTAGGGCATGGGATGCATTTTATAAATGGAAGTACTGAGGCACAGTTAGTAAATGAGATCAAGTCACTTACAAAGTAAATTACAGAGAAGGACATAAATAATAGGGCTCCTCACTTCAAAATGTGTTTTCTTGCTATCACACTGAATTGTCAGAGTATTATAGAGACCTAATATAAAAATCTGTATTTGATAATAATCCAATACCAAAAATGCATTCCACATGTTTCTCTTATGTTTTATTAAAATCCTTCTTTTGAACCTTCTCAACATTATTCATGGCAAAGTGAATTGCAGTCTTGTTTCATTTTTTAAATTTTTATTTATTTATTTTTAGAGAGGGGAAAGGCAGGAGAAAGAGTGGTAGAGAAGCATCGATGTGAGAGGGAAACATAGATCGATTGCCTTGCATATGCGCCCCAGCCAGGGAGCAAACCTGGGACCCAGGCTTGTGTCTTGACTGGGAATTGATCTAGTGACATTTTACTTAGCAGGACAATGCCCAGCCAACTGAGCGACACAGGTCAGGGCCAACTGCAGCTCCTTTTAGTCAGGAATGCCTGCTACACAGGGATTATTTGTCTCTTAGACAAAGAGTCAAATGGAATCTTGGTATAGCTATGCTCTTCTTTCTGCCACCTCTGCATTATGACAACAATATCACTGGTTTCTTTTCAAGTATTCAACCAAGATATAAATAGAACGGTAAGTGTCAAGTGCAAACAATTCCTAACCCTAACTATGTTTCCACGCTTTTTTAGTATTTCAGAATCCAATTCCTTGAAGGGTAGAAACTAGATATGTAGCTTCTGTTCATGACAGACACACAAAAATGTACAGTAGCAAACCAAGTACATGAGTTACCTCATGTCTAAACAAAAGGTTTGAGATACCTTAAGTTTTCATTTAAATGGAACGTTTGGTTTTTTGCTTGCCTTGATATTGATTTTACCTGAGTACTGCCATGAAAGTTAGGGTGCAAAAAAAGAGCAATGAGAAAATGACACAATTAAGCAAAATGCAACTATTTTTTTCTTTCTCTGTAATAAAGACTGTGTCTTTATGATTGGTTAATATTATGGAATCTTTTGCATATGTGTCTTTCTGAAATAATATGTTTTTTTATGAGTGCCAATAGGTGACTTGGCTATGACATTAGAACCTACTTTAATGAGTACTTGTTTGCTATTTAATAATTTATTGGAAAAATATGTTATAACTAGTCTAAAATTAACACATTAATTGTGTATAGTATTCAATATTTAATTATTTATATCTAATAATCCTAGATAATCAGAGTAAAATTATAGTTACCTAAAAGTAAAGTTTATGGGTCCACTTCTGATTATGGAGTTCAACATACAGTTAGGTTGTAAAATATGCTATATTAGTGTCTTTTTTATGATGGCAATGAAAAACTCATTATATCTGCTGTATTTCTACACTACAGTTATTAGAGCTATTTCAAAAATAGGAGTTTTTGGTTATTAACTGTCCATTTGCCAGTGTGTTAGATTAGACCCAGAGCAGTTTTCTGATGCAAGTCTCTACTTGCTTGTATAGATGCTATGTGTACCTGCTTGTGCAAAATGTTGGATGTTTTCTATTCAGGCACCTGTTCTAGCTAGTGTTCTCTTCAATCATGAAGTAACACCTCACCTAGCTGTCAAAGCATACAAATCAGCAATTATTTGGTTAGAGAGAAATTGTAGACTCCAGGTGCTTAGATGATATAATCTTGGCTTCTCTGCTCTTTGAGTTTTTCTTTTCAAAAATTTTGTTGTGAGTAATAACATTCATGGAGTTTCCAAAGTCATATGCACTTCATCCACTCTTTTATTCATAATATTTATCCTAAATCATGTCAATTATTCAGAGATTTTGCATAGTTAGAGAAAATTATTTTGAATTTTTAAGAAATGTTCTTCTCTGTGTAATCATAGGGCTATGGTATGTTGATGAAAATGTAATGATTTACATAATACAGTGGTGTACCCTTACAAGAATCACACATTTTTTTAACTTGTTTGATTTTCTCATGAATGCGATTTTTTAAAACATTACACATAGTTGCTTGTGTTCTGTCCTTTTAATTATGCACCCACAGAATTTAGTTCTATGCCTGCTCCCCTGACTCTATTGACTAGGTCCTGCAGCTCCGTCTCGGTGTACTAGTCATGCCCCTCCTTGTGAAGTCTAGCATGTCCTTGTGTTGGTCATGTTGTTTGTACTTAACCTTAGTTATTGACCTAGGGCTCAGTGAGGAGGTAGTGGGCGCATCTTGTGAATGTTCTAGCAAATGCACTGGTACCTTATGCCTGGACGTGTTCATGTTACCCTCACCGCCAATGATAGATTTATTTATTTATTTATTTATTTACCAGCCAGATGACAGACTTGTTCCCAGACCCCATTCCATCATTTCCATTCTCGGGCCATGAGTGACCCCCACTGTTTCGGATGGGTCCCTGGAAGCGGTTGGAGATAAGGAAGCAGGCGGTATATTAGGGAGTACTCCCGGGATCAGCACTTATGAGAGACAAGCAAATAGGAGTGGGGAAGGTTTCAAATGCAGTTTTAACAGAGGTCTCAGCCCATCAGACTGGGGAATCTGAAGCTGGCCTAACTCTTCACTGTTGTCCTGAGTCGAAACACGTGATTCAAACCTTTTTATCCCTGCATCGGTCAGTCATTGGTTTCTGAATGTAAGTTTGGATGTTCTCTTCAGTTGAAGTATTCCCTCAGTTTCCCTAATGGAAGCTGTTAGCTGAGGGATTTCCAATGGTAACATTTCCTGCAGCTGAAGGAATGAAAGTCTTTCATTCCAGGGCGGAACCTGAGTAATGTCTTAAAGCATCCTCCACGTGGTTTAGTAAATATTTGACCATGTAATTGGTTCCACTGAAATCTAGAAGAAATATACTATGCATCATCATATTTATAAAACTTTTTATGATTATTGGTCGTTCAGGTTCTCTTTTCTATAATTTATAGTTTGGTTTTTTTGCACATTTTGAATGTTTCTTTCTTTGTGTTGAATTGTAGGAATATATGCTATCTCTACATCGTCTTTGGCCTTTTTATGTGTTACATATAAATTCTGATTCTGTGTCCTTTTTCTCACTTTGACTATGTTAATTCATTAAGCAGTTTAAATAATTTTTAATTCTACATCTATTAATTCAACTATCTAAAAAAACTTAGGAGCTGAATTCTGTTGTAACTCTGTTGAATAACATTTATTGTGTTATAAATGTTATTTAATAAACCGTTACATAATTTTGGACTTTGAATGCAGTTTGGTAGTCTTTTTCTGTGAGAATCACATGGGACCATATTTTCGGTTACATTTTAAAAGATAATGTTTTAAAATATATGTGCCTTGGAACTGTCTGTCCTTAACTCATAATTTCATTCATTTAACTGTATGCTTTTCTTCAAGGTACATAGAATAAATTTGATCATCAAAACCCTGACGTGAGAGCAGGCTTCTACTTATGAATTTTTGCAAACTTCTTTCTACCACAGCACAGGCCAAACTAGTTAAGTAGACTTGTAATGTTTATTTATTATCTTTTCTTTTTTAAGAAACCTTTCTCAGGATATATAGCTCTTTCTTGGTCTGGGAAATGGGGTTATGGGGATGTTTTAATTCTACCATCTCCCCTCTCCACCTCACATTCCAATCTCATGGGCCAAAGTTCATGCCTCTTTTCCCCGTTGATATTTGATTTCTGACATTGATGGAGATAGAGCTTTTAGTTTACCGTTCTAGCTTTCACCTTTCTCTTTTATTTGGGACCTTAGACTTTTTAAAAAATTGATGTTGGATTGAGCTTAACTATACATCTATACATTTAAAATAGTGTTTATTATATTTTGTCCAGGGTTTCTAGCTGTACTATAGTGAGATATTTTCAAGATATTTATCTTGCCATAGTGCCAGAAATGTAAGCATGCAGTCCAGTTCATGTTCTCTTTTCTTTATGCACTATAGTCACACTTTACATCTTTCAGTAACTACAAAATCCTTAGTTACTTTCCAACTCACACTGTTTTAGTTAGGGTAACATTAACCATATACAGCTGTAAAAATAAACTCCCAAGTTTTAATGGCTTTAAAAGAATTGGTGCCTCTTGTTTACTCATCTAACAATCTGATCTGGTGTCTCTTGTAGTCTAGTGACTTTTCTTTATGTGCTGTTTCAGGTATCCACACTCCTTTCATCTTGGGGCTCAATCAGAGAGGAGGAAGAATGCACAACACTTTCATTCAAACTTCTTGAATGGAATTTAGTCACATAGTCACCTGTTGATGCAGGAGGAGGATAATAAACAATCCGTGTCTGGACAAAGCTACCCCTGGTAAAGATGGCACATTACAGTGGAGGACACTTTCAGTATTGGTGTACAGATGTTCATTTCTGTCACAGATGATTTCAGGTATGATTTTCCCTGCACCTGGACAGTTTCCCTCACTTGAACCTCTTTAACTCACAGCCTTTTGCATATTTGCACTCAATCACAATCCGGGGAAACCTTCGCAGACAAAGTCATAGCCCGGTTTTATAAGAATGACCTAGTAAATCCTTCATTTCATCTTAGTGCTTATAAAATTGTAATTGATTTAATATCCGTGCAATTATTTTCTCAGTCTCTAATTCCCACACTAAAATGTTAGATCTGTAAAGGAAGAATTCATGTCTCTTTCTCTTTCCATGATATTTGTAGTTTCCAAGTGTCTGTCAAATGGTGAACAGAATAAATATTTTTGATCAAATAATACAAAGGAAGTATGTATGAAAGAATTACCAAATTTATAGTAGAAACCATAGTATTTATTATCATCAAACCATCAAATGCAGAGCTTGTGTAAGTAAGTTAATCAATCCTCAAGGTATATATGAACACCCACTCAACAGAGCAGGTTTTATAATATAGTCAAATACATATTCTTTGTCATGAGGCATTTCATACCTACTTGGGGGTGAGGAGGAGGGAATTATTCCTAAGCTGGAGCTAAAACTCTCCTGTTGTAAAAAATTAAAATTAGTAAAGTATAAGTTATGTATATGCCAAGGTATGCTAGCCTTGGCATTGCCACCAAAGATTATTTTAGCTTTCCTAGTGGAAACTGAATATAAGCTCTTCGAGGGAAGAGACTCTATCTCCTGAAGATAAATTATTCAACAAATTATTCAATAAATAGTTTGCTGAATAAATGACAAGCTCATGTCACAAAAATGATTTCACAAGTATGATGCTAGATGTGGCAGTGGTGAGGCTTACATATCTATAATAGTTAGTTAAGAAGAGAAAGTTAACTTTGACTGTTTGGTAAGTAGAGGCTAACACGGGGCTGGTTGAGACGGAAAAGTCAATATCCTTCCTGGCTTTCATTTTACCTGCCGTGCTGTCATTTTACCATCTGAGAGGAGCAAACACTTCATAGGATTTAGTCATCAAAGGGGATCAGACCCTCTTCTTATTTACACACGAATTCTCTTGAAGACATTTCAGAGGAAGACTGATACTGATGTCCTTATGATAAATCATCATAAAGTAAATTCAGGCTGTACTCAGTCACTAGACAAAAAAAAAATTTTAACTCCATACTCTGAGAACACATTTCTTGTCTTATTGGAAGAATAAAACTTATTTCATCAGATATCCTACACAAGGAATATAATACAATTAAATATACACTTGTTTCCACAGTCATTATCAAAAATGATCCAACTGAGAAATTTTATTTGCTCATTCATTCTCTCTAATTTCAAATATTAAGATCTACATTTTTTCTCTAAAGTGAAATAAAATGAAATTTCATATTTTTATTTATTTTTTTAAATATTTTATTTATTTATTTTTAAACAGAGGGGAAGGAAGGGAGAAAGAGAGGGAGAGAAGCATCAATGTGTGGTTGCCTCTCACATGTCCCATACTGGGGAACTGGCTGGCAATCCAGGCATGTGCCGTACACTAGGAATTAAACTGGTGACCCTTTGGTTTGCAGGTCAACACTCAATCCACTGAGCTACAAAAGCCAGGGCAAAATTTCATATTTTTAAAGCAAATTAAATGAATGTTGAAGTATATTGTTGTATTAAAGATAGTAATATTTTTGTTGGCTTTTATTTTGACCTTCTTAAGGTTGTCTTTAGGTCATTTCTTTTTTAAATACATTTCCTGGCTTCTCTAAGGGACTCCTTAAGTTCATGCTGCTGTACTCCAGACCAGATAAAAAGGAGGCAGTGAAATAATTTAAACTTTTATGGTAGAAACTTAGTGGCACTTGTTAATTGAAATATGAAAGCGCATGCTCTCTAGATGTTTTCACATACATTGACCACTATTTACCAGTGCAGTTGTCTCCACCTTAAACTAGCCATTGTCCTTCGTAAACGCACGTTCGTTGCCTCTTCAGTTTTTCACCTGTGTGGTTTGGCTTCAAATGCTTTCTCTCTTGCCTTTTCTTTTTTCTTTAATCATTCAAATTGTGCTTGAATTATATTAGGATAGCAACCTTTTAATAATCAAGGTCAATAGGAATCTCTAGTTCTAATAAGTCATATAAAGCCTTTGCTGCATGCCATTCCACAGAACAGAGTAGAAGCTGTTTTATTGACCATCTTTTCCTAAGGGGGTCTTGTAGCATTTGCAATTTTTGCCCTAGGGGGCTGGTAGAGGAGACCTCTGCTGCTCTTTTAATCAGTACCAGAATCAGCAATTAACCTATAACTGTAGCAGGTGTCCTAGAAATGAGGCAATGTAATCTTTTCTCATTATTTCTTACGGGAAAATTGCTTTTGACATATGTACTTTCAGGTTGCTCACACTTTTCAAGAAATATCCCTTTAGCCTACATCAATCAGTACACATATTACCTCTTCCATAGACGGTCACACTTTGGCCTACCTGATCTGAACTGATCTGCATTGTAATTTTCCTTTATGCTTCCAAGGGCACCCTGTGCATATTTCTATCATAATCCTTACCACAGTGTTATATGATCATCATTTTACTCCATTGCCTGTAAATCTTTTGAGATTAGAGAGCATTTGTCTTGATTAAACTCAGTTCCTGGTGAAAGTGACTGGTTCTTCATTGATAATGGCATTTTAGATCAGCCTTAGCAGCTAAGATAGTCTCTCTGCACAATGAAGAGTGCCTAGAACATAGTAATCTCTCAATAAATATTTCTTGAATAAATTTCTTAATAATAACACCTAACATACAACACTCCTTTTATGGCAGGCAGAGTCCTAACTTTATGTATATTAGTTCATGTAATCCTCAAAACTGTCCTAACAAGTATGACTAGTATTTTACTCATTTTAAAGATACAAAAGTGAATCAGAAGATGGTGAGTAAATTTTAAAAAAACACATAGCCAAGCAGTGATGCTGTCAGGAGTCAAATCTAGTCAAAACAGCACGGATTCCAAGTTTATTCTCCTAATATGACTAAGAAAAAGTGAACCTGAGAAGAAAGAAATTACTTATTAATAAAACCTTTTCACAGGTAAGAGAAAGAAATATTTGCGTTTACACAAAAGACTAACACTAAGTATAAATAATTTTTCTTATAGGTTATATGAGAGAAAAAGACAAATTAGTTATTTGTATTTATACATAATCTTATATAGCAAAATATGCCATTTTTCTAGAGAAGTTTATGAATAAAATGAAGTCTCTCTCTGTTTTATGTCTGGAATTAAAGGACCCAGTATATAATTAGAAGTGATAAGAATTTCAATTTTGAATTATTATAAAATTTTGGTAGTATGTAAATTAATATTACTGTGATAAAATACTATAAGACTATAAAGATAAGCATCATCATTTTCTTGTTAATAAATAGTATTTTAAGTTCCCATACTAACCAAAGGGGACTTGGAATAATGACACATCAGGATTATAGTCAGTCAATTTACTCTTGATAATGAAAGATCTCTATAATAGGTGATCATGTTATATTTTTTAATTCATTTTAATACCTTCTATTTTCAGAAGGTCTTGAAATATCTTCAGTTGCATTAGGAAACATTTATAAAATTCACTTTAAAATTTTAACTTAAAATTTATAATGTACCTCAAAATACTTTAACAAAAAGAAAAAAAAGAGAGGAGAGAATAAAGCTTATAGATATACCCAAAAATTGGATTTGGATATAGTATGCAAATCTGACTTGTGCACGTTCCTATTAAATGTATTCTGGTTAAAAATGATTGACTATATAAGTGCATTCTCATTATAGAATTCTAAGGAAAAAAATCCATCTTTAAGTTCGGTTTTGGAAATTATTACAAGTGATTTCACCTTGAAGTTAAAATAAGTACTTTGTACTTCCACTGAAATTTGAATTTTTGTGTCCAATAAGATAAGTTTCCTAAATTTTAAAGATAAAACTACTCTAAGTTGAAACTAATTCTTAATGTTACAAATGGCGTTTGGTTTGTTTTTAAATTTGACTAAAATTAGCTACTTCTGTTATATTACCTTATTTTATTTTTTTAGATAAACATAAATATTTATAGATAGATACAAAATTAAGATAACCTGTTCAGGTGTGAGTTATCCTTCAGTCTTTCCCAAAGCTGGCTAACTTCAAATGATTCTCTCTTTTTGTTTGCATCGTTTTGAGCTTTTATTTTGGAGTGATGAGCTTTTGCATTAAATTAATTGAATGATATGTTTTTAGTTTTGGGTTTATTGGGTTGTTGTTTTTTTTTGTGTGTGTGTGTGTGTGTGTGTGTGTACATATGTATTTGATTTTCAGATACAAAAATCAAGTCCTGTGGTATCACTAACACCAGCATTTTTAGATTTCACTTTGAATCACATATCCAAAGACTTCCAAGTGAGAACTAAACTATGTCTCCTTTCCTAAAAATTAGACTGAATGTTTCCAGAGAGGATTTTGTTTTTTAGCACCTGAGATATCATAAGCCCTGAAATTCCTAACACTATGTTCTACAACCACTGAAGGACATATATTTCTAGGTCTTTGTACCTTTTCCAAATGTTTGGCAGGTTCCTCATAGATTAGCAGTGAAGAAGAATAGAGATTATTCTATTTAACCATTATGGGTTAAAAAAGCTGCTCTTTGGTAATATAAGAATAAGATACAATCTCTTTATACCACATTCATTTTCTTATAACTCCTATATTTATATTTCCTTTAGATAAGGTATAACTGTATCCTTTATTCTCAAAAACTCAGTTTCCCCTATGATGACATTCTTGGAACTTCCTCCCGCAGAATCTCTCATAGTCTTTAAGGATACCATTATTATTGGACCAACAGAATGTTCCAGAGTCTTATCTTTATGGAAATTGTGTGGATAAAGCATAAATACCAAAGGTTCAGTAATTGTGAGTCAGTGGACACTGTCTAAAAGACTAAAGGAAGAATTGTGTGGCATGCCTTGGGCACATGTGATCATGCTCCATAGATAAAAGTGAGTGTACTTCCAAAAGTCATGTATCTAAATATTAGTATCTGGGTGACATTCTTTAGAAACAAAATAACTGAATCAGGATGTTCTCTCAGAGGTAGTAAAGGTAATTTTTTTTTTTATGTAATCTGAGCTAGTTATTAAAGTCAATTAAATTCAATACCTATATAATGTTTTTATTCTAAAATACTCAAAATTGCAGAGAATAAACAGATAAAGTAAAATGTGTGTGTGTGTGTTCTTTGACCATTTTTGTAGATTTGAGAATATGAAATAAAAATTTAATTGGTACCATAATTATTTTAGATTAACATAAATTCTTTAATAATAATGAGTAAAATTTATAATATATAGACTAGAATTTAAGAGTATGGGGTTAAATACCTCATAACTACTTAGTAATTGTAACTTTCAGAAAAAACATAGATATTTTAACCTTATTTTCCTTATTTGTAAAATGAAAATTATAATATCTACTTCATAGGATTTTTTCTAAAATCCAAATCGCAATAATAGGACAATTATGAATATTAAATACAATAATGCATATAAATCACTAAACACAGTAACTGGAATTTCTTGCAGACTCAATAATGATTTGTTGTTATTATGATGATTTCCACATACATTTATAATATATAAGATGTATATATTTTACATTATTGAATTCTCTTAACAATAAGTTTGGTAGCACCTATTTTATTTAATATACGGTGTAAGAAATTGAAGTTCAAAAAGTTAGGTCAATTGTACCACATCCCATAGTAGATAGAACTGTGACTTTAATCCATTTTTTATGATTTTAATAACCATGCTGGGACAAATGAATTAAATAAATTACTCATTTAAAAATTTCGTCCACAGAATCTAATCATTGCAAAATAACCTTGTAACATAAAAAAATCTCAATTTAATTTATTTTAAAAGTTTATATCCTTCAGAATCACATATAAAAATTATACATTATCTTAGATGTTGATGCCCAATTTATTCACATTGTATTCTGTTGTCTTGACAAATTTCTGAGAGTTTTCTCTTGGTAAGTTTTGGCTCCTCACAGACCTGGTTTTGAATCCTGATTCTTCCACGTGTGCTGGGGGCACTTAGACAATGGGGTAAAGCAGAGTCACTGCTGTCATGGAACATTGTACAAGACATTGCACAGAGTAAGAGATTAGAAGTTACAATTACTGCTATCATTAGAATATTTCGATTGTTGAAGAGCAGGATTCATTAATTTTGTCTAGGTTTCTAAGTCACCTCACTATTGCATTTTTTTGTAATATAAATAACAATGGCTGAAATCTCAACCTCTAGCACTTTAAAATTTTTAAACCTTAAAACTTGGAACCATCCCAGTGACACAGAGTAAACTCATTGACGCCTTCTTTCAATCGATGGTGCTTTCTGCTTAGAACTAAATGGGTATCCCCATAGCTTTCCTAGATTATTTACACAAAATGTGTCTATTCTTTCTTTAACTTTCTATTTTCTAAGGTAAATGTCCTTAGTTTCTTCAATTATTTTTCATGAGACCTGTTTTGAGAACCATCACATGCTGCCTACTCTTTTGCTAGAAGTGCTTCAGTTTGTAAGATTTTCAACTCTCAGTTACCAGCTGCAGAGCCATGGGGCAGCTGTGACATGGGGTGGAGATTCCTGACATTTTCTGATTTCTAAGTAATAGTAGCAACTTTCTGACCTCAGAATAAAAGTTGAAAATGCTTGATTTAAATACTAGGGGCATCCTTGACTTTTCCATTTCTAGTCTGATCATTGATTCAATAAACCCTTAAATTCTTGAAAGACCTCACTTTTTTCCATTGTACCCTGAATTATCAAGTTGTTAATTGTGTATAGTGTCCAAACCATAATGTTTAGCACGTAGTCCATTAATTGTGAGTACTTTAATAACTTTAGTTTCACTTAATTTCCTTGGACAAGCATCCCTATTATAATCACTGTAAAAATATTGAAAGTATATTTTTAATATGGTTGATCAAAAAAAAATAAGCTTAAGAATAACACTGTCTCTTATATAAGTTTATTTCAAAATATTAATTGAAGACATTATGCTTTGGAAATTGTGAATGTGATGGTTATTAAAGTAAGAACAGTTCAGTTCTTACTAATATTTTTCATTTCAGTTGGAACATGCACTCTACAGAAGCCAAAAGAAATGATTTAGGGACTCATTTTTCCTTTCTCATCAGGATTGCATTTCTCTTGAAAAACCTAATGAAATTCACTTAACTTTAAAAGAATATCCAAATGTATCTCTTTTTTCCTGTCACTGAATACAGTCATAGATACCTTTCCTATTCTACATGTTGCCAAACACTGTCATACAGGCAGGTGTGAGCCCTGCAGAAAACACTTTTTTACAACCCAACATCTACAACTTTATATTTCACAAATGTAAAGATGACTTTTTATGTCATCCTTTTTGTTATGCATATCACAACACTATCAGTGATGCTACCTCAGACTTCCTGATTAAGGTTTCATGGATTTTCTATTCTAATGTTTCTTTGGGAACCAAAGAAACTTTTATATATTCTCCTTCTCCACCTCCTGTTCTACTGTAGCAACAACATCCATTGTCTTGAAAGCTGCCAAGTGGCTAGAGATTTTTCTCCCCTTTCCCTCAACCTTTCAACTCCTTCAACTTTCAGTTGACATCAGTGCTCTGGTTTAGGATCAAAGAGAATCTGGTTTTCTAAACACTTGGAACACATGGTTCATGTGCATACAAGATGGCGTATTTAGAGTGCAGGCCCACTTCGAGATATTTCAGATTTAAAGTTAAATCAGCTTTTGCAGCCTGACCTCAGGACCAATAACATTTTTGCCTTTTATTTTATGTGCAATTGTGTTCGCAAATCAAGAAACAAGCAAGAAATCTAAAATACTATTTATAAGTGAAAACATTTGGACTTGACTAATTTTCTAATCGGATGTTGTAAGTGTGCTTAAAATACTAATTTTCTGAGTTTTACAGAGTTAAGTGGTTGAACCTCTTTCTATAGTCTATGATCCCAGGTAAAACTTTCTCAGAGAAAGCCAACACAGATTAATGGGGATAGAGCAGTTATACATCTATGGGGAAAAAATGCTATATTTGAACATCGAACAGGAAGGATGAAAACCAAGTATTTGCTTATTTTCTCAAATGTACATAATTTGAGATTATTTAATCTGGTATATTTAGTCTTGCTTCGGAGAATTTTTTTTCATGTTTACCATTTGAATAGTTTAATTTTTTTCCCTTTCCTCAGGAATAACTATCGTCCTTTTTCTTACTTATGCTGAGCCCAAGATTTTTGTATAAACCTGACTGCACTGGGAGATGAATATCGATATTTGAGGGTAGAATTGGGCCCTGAAATTGGGTATTGAAATAAAAAGAGTAATGAATTGAAAACCTGTGTACTTCAATGTGTTTTCCCATTTCTGACTGAAAATGCTGCTCAAATGAAGGCCAATTTTCTTTTTATGAACGGAACGCATAATTAGGAACCTGAATTATAATAGTCATAGAAATGGTAGTTACAATGTAGACATATTACATTTGATTAGATTTTGCACAAGGGAAATTTTCCTTTGTATTAACTAGGCATTTAATTCCAACTCCACAGAAGGTAACTTTGAAATTGCAGGCTGTGGACTGCGTGTGCCCTGCTCAAGTGCAGAGGCTCATTTGGGGCAGCTCACGGAGTAAGGGCCAGATGCTGAAGACTGTTTGACTTGAAAATTGTCATTTCAATTTTTCTGGCTTTCATTTTAAATTCTTTTTTTTTTAAATAGTGTAGTTGCATTGTCCATGGCATAAATCTTGGAGCCGGATTTGCATTTAGAAAGCTATAAAATACATTGTTCCTTTGGGTATGTTAAGAAGGGCACCCTATACCAATTCACATAAATCAAGATAACAATACTAAAAGCAAAGAAATTTGATTAGGCACTAAATTCAAAACATTACAAGATTGTGGTCTAAGAGCCATGAGGAACTTAAGTCATCCTACATCTCTAGCATTGTCTAGTGTGGAGAATTAAAATGACAGTTTTAAGAGATAAAGTCAATCTTGTTCCTATTGAGCTTTAGGGTTCTTGCCAGTTTATCTTGGTTATGAGGTGTAATGTAATATTTTATACACATCTACTATAAACATCCAGACTTTTATAGACATGTAAAAGGGTACCACTTGATGTAAAATAAAATGAATTACAATCTTGTAAAATGTTTCATGATTTATTCTTACATGGTTACACTCTTTCTCTACCCTTCTACCACCTTAAATACCCAGGAGAAACTGAAGAGAAACTGTAAATTTTACTTTAAAATTTATCAAAGCAATAACACATAGTTTTCCAATCAATGTCAAGGATCAAAATCTACCTTTGCTTTCATGATGAAACAATATCATCAAAGTTTATGCATTACACATTAATAAATTCTTTGAAGATTTCCAAGCTCATATTTATGTATCTGTAATTTTTCCAGTAGTCTTAGAAAAATCTTGCATATTTTTCATTTACCATAAAATTATTTTTTAATTTCAAATGAAATAATTTCCTTGATTTCTAAAGCAGATATAGTAAAACATACATCTTGAGCATAGATTAAGAGGCTTCCTTTTTCAGTCTGTCCTCTTCAATGCTGATTTTTTTTTTCTCATTTTATATTCTGTCAGTGACACTGCTATGGGCCTTATTCCTATTTTATTTTTTTAATGTGTAGGAGATTTTTGGCAAGTAATAGCATTTCTTTCCTATCAAGTTTTACAGCTTTTATATAGCCAGCACAACCCATTTAAACTCATATTCATTCTATAGATACTCGTTTTTAGTGATATTTCTTCTTTGCGTGCCCTCTTATAATTAGGAGGGAGGACCCAAAGGGCCCAATTAGCCAACATGTGAATGTAATTATAACTCTTGACTCTTTTTTCTTTTTTCTTCTTGTTTGTATGTCTGCGTAGTATATAACATAATGTATTTGGAAAATATTCCAACCAGGAATAAATGAGATATTGAGTTTTCTAGCTAATTTATGGCAAACATTCATCACGGTTGCCTAAAAGACACTGTTTCCTTTCACCTGCATAAAGGACAGGAGAAAGGGTGGAACTGCCTTATGTAGCTAGCTAGCTTCCCCTCATATTTGGAAGTTGAAACAAACAACAAAGTTTCCCATCAATACTGTCAAATCATCATGTAAGTCTGACCTTGCCACCTGACAAATTTTTAAGATGGCTGAAGTTCGAATGATAAATTAGTGAAAGACATGTGATCGACCAGAATTGTTTTAAAGGAGACAATTTATAGTGACAGGATATTAAAGCCTGGGTGCAACAATTGAGACTTTACTGTTCCAAGTTTCCCAGTTGTGATCGTGCTGAAATTTGAGTTCTACAAGGATTACCCCAGGCACTAACGGACACCACTATGAGAAGGCCCTCTCTCTCGTATTGAAGAGCATCTTTCTTCTCTTGGGACATTTAAAGTTGTTCTCAATGCATAGTTCATTTACAGAGACCATATTTCTCATGACGAAATAGTGCATTTTCAACACAGTTGGAATTAGAAGGAACTTTCATTCTCATACTGAAACATGCTAATGAATCACCAAATAAAGGTTTTGTGTAAGTACTTTTGTTTTTATAACCTAGAAGGATAACACATTAGTTAATATTAGTGTATTGTACTAGTACCACTAGGTATGACTGTGCAAATCATACTGGTTTCCTGTATTAATTTGGGAGATCCTTTAGGCATGAACTCTGATGTCAATGATAACCTTCAGAGCTCTAAAATGTGATGATCTGGGATTGTACTAAGTAAGCAGGTTTACTAATTCTCTTGTGTTTATTCCCAGTTAGGATCAACTATCCTACTCTGTTATTATTTAAGCTTACTTGTTCACATTTTTATTCTTATCTTTTCTGTCTTGGGCAGGTTATAATTATTTGACTGCATTATCACACTTAATCCTCATACTGACTCTAAACAAATTTTATTACTACCCTGATTTTATAGATGAGAAATCAAAAGCTTTCAAGGGCAGCACTCTTAAATTTGGAGAGGAGATTTTAACACACATCATTCTGACTTCAGAGCTAGAGAATGTCATCATTAATTCATAGAAAACTACTACTACATTCTAAACAACTGCTTTGCATAAATAGAGTATTTCCTTTGACATATTATTCCCATTGGCCTTGGTCACCTGCTTAGCTCCTCTGTCACCAGCTTTGAGCTTCTTCCTACTATCTGTTACCACTCAAATTTCCCATCTGTCTGTCTTACTCTACCAACCTTAGTTGGGTATATTTTAATAGATGAAGGTACTATGGAGAGATAATGCCTATCCTGCCAAGTGAAAAATTATAAACCATGTCAGAATTTATTTTTCCCTAGGACAATATTTGTGTGTCTTAGGAAATGTGGGTCAATATTAATTAATTAAATCCATTTACAATCGGTGCACTCATATCTGGAATTATTTAGTTTTACTTTACTTAAGTCTATGAGTATTTGGTTAAGTTATCTTTTGTTTCCTTGCCAATCAGTCTCAGTGTTGAAGACCCTAATAACCTGCATAGTAAACATGAAATTTCTACAATTATTGAAGGATCTTCACTTCTAAGTGAAGGTTCCTTACCAAGGACTCAAAGTATAACATTCAACTAGCATGGTGACTTTCGCTACAATACCTTTTTAAATTTTGTATAATTTTGTTCTTTATTAATGATTAAAACTCAATAATTATGAGATTGTACAAATGGTTAACTATTCAAACACTAGACACCCTAGAAATAACATCTAAATATGAATTTTAAATAGTAGTTTTATAATAATCTATAAAACAATAATAAGTGGATTCTGCAGACCACTGATTCTAGGAACCAATAAAAAAACAAAACAAAACAAAAAAAGGAAAATGGAACAGATGCGTAGGTAAAAGCCCATGCTGATGAAGAGGAAAGAGTCATTTCAGATAGAAGGACTAGGAGGAGGCGGGTGCTCTTAAGGGAACTACACCCAGAGAATTGATACTAGTCTGTCCTCCTTACTTCACTGCTTGTCTGCAATAGTAATCAGCAAAAGTATTTTTTTCAGAGGCTGAATTTTAAAGTGTAAGTGTCTGAGCTAGGTGTGAAAAGGTATGCCCTTTGTAGATAATGACATTCTTAAAGGATATATTTCTAGAGAAATCAAGATATCATTGCATCTGACCTAGTAGGACTTTATACTTTTTCCCTAAGTCACTTTAAATATCATCTTGTAAGCAGAGCTTGCATGCCCAGACATACTCAAATAGGTTTTCCAGCACAGAAAGGGAGTATATAAGCATGAATCACCAAAACAAATGCAAAAGATTATAACCTAGGAAAATGAAGATGTGAATCTGAGAAAAGGAATGCTTAAGATAAATATTGTTGTGCAAGTAGACTGATAAAACTTTTAATTAAACCCAAGCACTAGTTGGTACATAATATTAAAACACTGAGACAATATGAAACTAAAATACCAAAAAATATCAACATGGAGATATTAGGCCAGGGGAAAGTAGGAAATTGGAAGCTGTTTATAAGGCAAATATATCTAGTGGTAAGAAAAACTCTAATTAGTGGTAAATATGTTTAAATATGTGTGTTAAATATTAAAGGATGACTATCAACAAAAAAAAGTAGGTAACTATCATTTACACATACACAATGCAACACACATATTTTATAGCCCTGGAATAAAAATATAAATACATTAATGCTAAAAAGAGAATAAATCCTAATTAATTATATCATTAAGTCCAAAAAAAAAATGTGAACTGTGAAACAATACTTGAAATGAGAGAGACTCCCAGAGTGTAGGTCACTGTTAACGGAGACCATCACTAGCACACACCAAACCAAAGACCGAATAGGGTTATAGGTTACCTATAAGAGACACATCTAAGGTTACAAAAAATATTGTATTTAATAAGATGAAAAGTATTTATCAGACAAATATCAAAAGCAAACAAAATTAGTAATATCAGATAAAAGAGAAGCCCATGTGAAATTCTACATACATCTTGAATTATACAACACAATGTCTATTATTTTCTTTTTGCCTTAAGAATGTCTTTTTTTTTATTCTTTTAATGCATGTTAATTGGTGGCAGATTTTCTCAGTTTTTGTTTGACCTGAAAATCTTTATTTTGCCTTTATTTTGAAGGATATTTTTGTTGGGGATAGGTATCTTAGTTGGTATTTATTTTCTTTAAATATTAACAGAAATCAGCCTATTATTGTCTGACTTAATTTTTGTAGAGACATCACCTGCCAGTTGTAGTGTTGCTCCTTTAAATGTAATGTGTAATTTTCCCTCCTTTGCCTGTTTTTAACTTTTTTTCAGCTTTAAGTGGTTTTTTTATTATATGTCTAATTGTTCTCTTTTGTATTTATTTGGGGACTTACAGAGATTTTACAGTGTTATTGTCTTTCATTGTTTTTTGTTAAACTGATGGGCATTATTTCTTCAAATATTATTTCAGTCCTTTATTCAAAAACTATTTCAAGGTCACAGACTCAGATGACACTGAAAATCTGGCTTGTCCTTGTCTACACTTTCTTTTATTTTTTTATTGTTGTTCAAGTACAGTTGCCTCTATCCCCCCACTCTCCACCACCCCACCCACCCTCACCCTCAATTCTACCCACCTTAGCCATTATCCATGGGTTCTTTATACATGTTCCTTGATGACTCTTCACTTTCTTTCCCCATTATGCCCCTTCCCCACCTCCCGTTACTGTCAGTTTTTTCTTTATTTTAATCTCTGATTATATTTTGCTTGCTTGTTTGTTTTGTATATTTGGTTCCACTTATAGATGAGAGCATGTGGTATTTGTCTTTCACCTCCTGGCTTGTTTCACTTAGCATAATGCTCTCCAGTTCCTTCCATGCTGTTGTGAAGGGTAGGGGTTCCTTCTTTCTTTCTGCTGCATAGTATTCCATTGTGTAAATGTACCATAGTTTTATGATCCACTCATTTACCAATGGGCACTTAGGTTGCTTCCAACTCTTGCCTTTCATAAATTGTGCTGCAATGAACATTGGGGTGCATAAATTCTTTTGAATTGGTATTTTAGGACTCTTAGGGGATAGCCCCAGCAGTGGAATTGCCTGGTCAAAAGGCAGTTCTATTTTCAGTTTTTTGAGGAAATTCTAAGCTGTTTTCCACAGTGGCTGCACCAGTCTGCATTCCCACCCACAGTGCACTACGTTTCCCTTTTCTCCACAGCCTTGCCAGCACTTGTTGTTTGTTGATTTGTTTATGATCGGCATTCTGGCTGGTGTGAAGCGGTATCTCATTGTGGTTTTAATTTGCATCTCTCTGATGGCTACTGATGCTGAGAATCTTTTCATGTGTCTCTGGGCCCTGTGTACATCCTCCTTGGAAAAGTGTCTGTTCAGGTCCTTTGCGCATTTTTTAATTGGATTGTTTGTCTTCCTGGGGTGGAATCATATGCGTTCTTTCTATACTTTGGAGATCAAACCCTTGTCCGAGGTATAATTGGCAAATATATTTTCCCGTACAACCGGGTCCCTTTTCTTCTTGCTAATGTATTCTTTAGCCACACAGAACCTTTTTATTTTGATGAAGTCCCATTTGTTTATTCTTTCCTTTATGTCCCTTGCTCTGGGGGACATATCAGTGAAAATATTGCTACACGAAATATCTGAGATTTTCCTGCCTGTGTTCTCCTCTAGGACTTTTATGGTGTTATGACTTATATTTAAGCCTTTTAGTCATCTTGAGTGTATTTTTGTGTGTGGTGTAAGTTGGTGGTCAAGTTTCATTTTTTTTGCATTTAGCTATCCAGATCTCCCAACACCATTTATTGAAGAGGCTATTTTTATTCCATTTTGCTTCTGCCCTCTTTGTTGAATATTAATTGACCATGTTATCTCTGGTAAAAAAAAGAAAATATATATATATATATATGTATAATTTCAGCCCCATTCATTAATGGATTCCAAATGTTTATTGGTTTGACTTTGGAAAATGTCTCACTTGTCATTTGTGCTCTTACTATTTTAATGTGTTTCTCTTTATAACTTATTTTTCTCTTGTTTACTTCAATTTGTATAGGCTTTATTGATTTATCTTCCAGTTTACTGATCTTTTTTGTCCTGCTGTCTGTCGACTATTAAACCTTTTTCTGAGTTCTTAAATTGAGTTATGCTTCTTACGTCTAGAATTCTCATTTTATTTTTTTCTAGATGTTATTCTGTAGTTAAATTTCTGTATTTTCCTTTATTTTTCTGTGTGTACACACATCACACAATATTTCCATGGTCCTATCTCTTTGCTCTCTGACTAATTTTTACAATTAAATACTGGATATTGTACAAGGTCTATACAGAAAGTTTCTAACCATGTAATATGAAAAATAGAAGCATTTATTGAAGAAGATACAAGATAAAAGAAACCTTGTATATAGGACAATGACACCTCAGTCCCCTTCAAAGAAGGTATCCTGGGACCTCCCACAGTCCTCCCAATCACCATCAGCTGCCCCGTTGTAGTTTCCTGAATCTCAATGGTCTGATATTTCTTCCCTTTCAAAGGTGATTTTGCTTTTGGGAAGAGCCAGAAGTCACAGGACACCAAATCTGGGCTGTAGGGGAGCTGAATCACCTGGGTGATTTGATGTTTCACCAAAAAGCTCTGCACGAGATGTGGTGCATGAGCAGGTATGTTGTCATGATGAAGCTGCCAGTCACCATTTGCCCATAGCTGCACCTTCTGAATCATCCAAATAGTTTCCATGGAGAAATGTTTAAGTTTAACACAAAATCTGATGCAAATTTGTTGCTATATTTGCTCAGTCATTTTGAATGTGACAGCCACATGGTACACATACTCACTTGACAACGTCTACCATTCCCACTGACCTGTACAGTGAAGTCATCGTTGTTCACTCATGCACATTTCAGTGCACTCTTTAGCTGCCAGATTACATTAATGTTGTGCAAAATGTTCTCGTTGTATTAACAATGGCTGGACTTTCTCCTAACAGACCTCATATATAAAAACTATGGATATCCAAATGATGTCATTGTCCTTAAAGAGTTTCTATCCTTTCTACTGTAAGGCACACTGGAGCTGAATCCATTTAGAGACTGAACTGACACAAGGCTGAGTTATGGTTTGGGTTCTGGTTTGAATGAGGCCTCATCTAGCTGGCTAACATGTGCTCGCTCCCAGGACATAGCCATTCAGAGCATTCAATTGAGAACCTTTGTGTTGAATATCCCTAACTGGCTGTACCGAAACCTAATCTGATCTCCTTAGAAGGAAAGGGCATTTTTCTGATCAGCTTCTTGTCCTGTTGTCTCTCCCATTTTAGATTTTGACAAATGTCTTGAGAGAAAGCTGCCTGTTTGTCCAGTTCAGTTTTCTGCCCATCAATCTTAACAGGACAAAAGCCCCATTTTCAGGCCCCTTTGCCAGTGCTAGCTGGACCCCAGGAAGCATGACTGACTCTTGTTTTATGAGTCTCAGTCCTCGGAACTAGAAAATTACTGGAAGCTCCCTGAAGATACAGAGTCCCCAGGGAACTTACGAAACAGGGAGGGCCAGACCTCTACGACCAGACCACCAGACCATGCACCAAAAGATAACATCAAAACAAGCTGCAGCCTTTCCAAGACTAACTGAAACACCCTGCTTTACAAGGACCCCAATCGCTTAACAAAAGCCCATCCCTCAGGGCTGGTGTATCTCTCCACAACAAGTTCCTCTCCCCCCTTGTAGAGTGAATAAAAAACTTTATTCTCTGCACTTTCTTCTCTTTGTGAATTCTTTCACAACCCGTGTCACTAACCACCCTAATGAGTCTCATTAGCCTCTTGGCCATTTTTGTATATGTTTTCAGCTTCCAAAGATTAGCATAAATTGCTGGCTTTCTGCCTCCCTGACCATTTGAACAAACGGAGTACATATTCACAGATTTGTGCCCTGCCCTCAGGTTTGGTGATTCCCCCAGGAAAGGAAAATGCAGCTACAGAAACTCAGTTCAATTTGCTCAGTCTTCTTCTCCTTAGGACCTTGGTCCTATAACCCTGATTATTTTCAGCAGAAACACTTTCTGCCTTCCATTGGCTTATTTTTTGTTGCTTCAGTTGGAAAGATTGCCTACCACAGACCTCTTTATGCTAAAAAGAACTTCTTGAATTTTTCAAAAAATATTTTATAAAGAAATATTTGTTGAATGTCTACTGAATTATATTCTGTATTATTTATTCTTCACAATAAATTTTAGGAGAATGTATAATCTTTTCTATTTTTAATAAATGAATTAAAATCACTCCCCAATTCACATATTCTCTAAGAAGCATATTCTTAGCTCACCTTTCTGGATTTTTGTTTGTTTGTTTGTTTGGTTGGTTGGTTTTTTGGAGGGAAACCTTACATTTTTTCTACCATATTCTATTTCCTGATTCTGTTGGAAATGAAAGAGAGGTAAAGCACCTTTAGAAGCCTCAGGAGCAACAAATTTGTAACTCGGTAAGAAATTTGCACTTATCCCAAGGAACACTTATGTAGTATCATTTTGTTATCTCTGTTCACACCAATGGACTAGAGTAGTTGAGGTCAAGAAGCCATGGGTGGGGGCATATTGTGGAAAATAAATCACTATAACTGTATTATACATAACATGGATAGGGATTTTGTTCTGTGCCAGGCTCGCTACATGTACTAGCATGTCTAGAGCCCCAAGCAACCATGTTTTCCTGATCCCTTTTTTATTCTGTCTTATCAAGGTTGAAACTAAGCCTCAGAGGAAGTGATAACTAGACAAACCTCATAAGAAAGCTCAGACACTATTATGTACTGTGCCTCAAAAATGAGAAGGCATTCTCTCTTTCTTTTAGTTTCTGTTTGAGAAACTAAAACACCCCAACCTAGAGAGGAGAACCAAAGAGAAAAATGTTTGTTGGACTCTTGCTGTGATTAAATCTAAAATACTTTATCTTTAATCTAGAAATCTATACTGGGAAATGAGTAACTCATGTTTTATTTATCTCTACTTCACATTATTAATTGTCTCTTTCAAAAACACAATATTCTTAATATATTTGAATATGAAAATATTATTGGTCACTACTTGTAAATATTTTGAAATCAATGTTTGAATGAGCAACATATCAACCTTTTCTACAATATGGAATACAACTCTAAAGTGAAGAGAAAATGGTCTATTTATGGGATGATGTATTTCCAATTCCTCTGTTTTTTATTATTACAAGTTGGTTGCAATAGATTCATTATTTTGTGAATAAAAATAATTCTGACCCAAAGATTTCTTTGAGTAAACAACTTATAATTATAGAAAAAAACTTACAGTTATGACTGCCCATTTCCATTTTCATTATAAACGAAGCTCTGTAGTAGATGAGCTTCAAAATTTTTTACAGATTTAAGTGCTAATGTATGAGAGCAAACAGTTCCTTTAAAGTACTTCACTGCATGCTGGGCTGTGGGAGGGATATGCAGAAACCTCTTAATCCTGCTTAGATCTTTCCATTAATGTAGTGCCATAAAATTACCTTCAACATGTTCGAGAAAAGTGTCCTTACTGAGAGAGGCGTGGCTTCTTTTTAAATTATCTTCCTCTTAACTGAAATTTTGTAAACCATTCTAAATAAAGAAATAACTTCAGCTGCAATGGATGAGTTTCAGTTTGGGATTACTTTATTAAATATTGAATATTTTATTCTTTGAAAGCATATGCCATACAAATGTTGAGAATTCCCGAAGAAGCCAAGTTGTCATTGGAATAGTAATCCATTTTTCAGTGCATAAACAATTAGTTGAAGTTAAGTGTTTAAAATGGAAACATGTTGTTTGAATTTCAGAGTGTAGTTGTATCACCACAGGTTTGAATGCAGGGAAGTCGATGCATGTTTACTATAGTAATATTAAGAATCAGGGTGGTTCTGATGGTGAGATCTGAGTTGATAATCTGCATTACATAGAGCACTTGCACATAGACAATCCACAGGCCACAGGAAAGTGTAGAAGAAAAAGAATTTGGGTAACCAATTAACTAATTCAGTCTAAACAAGGAAACTGCTAAAGAAAAATGGACAAATCTATCATTCCAAGTAATCTGTATTTGTTTCATGATCAAATTCCACTTCACTTTTACTTTTTAGTTACGCAAAATATCACAAAATAGTTGTATATGTTAATTTGCTCCTGATAATTTTTTATATTTAAGAATTAGATTTTTAGATATTAGCTTCTATTTTTTCTTTATATTTTTACTCTAACCATTACACAGTTCGAGTACGGAAAAACTGAATTATAATAAAACATGGAAATGAGGAAATGTACATTCTGTTCACAAGAGAATTATGTTTTTTGTTTTCCTCTTATTTCCATTTCATTCAGTTTTTTAAAAAGTTTTTATTATTTATTTTTAGAGAGAGGGGAAGGGAGGGAAAAAAAAGAGGGAAACGTTGCTGTGTGAGAGAAACATTGATTGGCTGCCTCCTAGCATACCCCTGACTGGGACCAGCCTGCAACCTAGGCATGCACCCTGACCAGGAATCGAATTTGCAACATTTTGTTTGGTAGGAAAACTCACAACAGCTGACCCATGCCAGTCAGGGCTTATCTAATTTTTTTTTTAATGGAGAAAGACTATTCTCTTAGTTGTTGAGCTGGTGTCAGTAAGCAATGTGGCTGCCAGAAAGAGTAGATTTCCTATCTCATTACGAACAGGCTCACATTCTGTTCACACCTATTGGTTCTGGCCAGCGTAGTGAAATAAATTTCATCCCAGACTCTGCCGCTAACCAGGTAACCTTGGGGAAGTAACATATTTAGGGTAAATCATATTTTGTATATGCAATGTGAAAATAATTATATGTGTGCTGTTACATATTTGTGGACATGAAATTAGTAACATTTTGAAGTAATTTTTAAATGATAAAATCTTATACAATTTTAGTAATTACTTTTACTATTGCTATTATGAAAGGTTCTGCTGATATTGGGTCATGGGAAACTACTCTCCCTCCCTCTCTGGTATATAGCTAGACAACTTTACTCCCTCTGTGTTATAGAGTGGGGAGTCCAGCCATGAAAGCCTACTCTAAATTAGAAGCATAGAAAAACAAAGATCAAGAATGATGTCCTCATTCCATTGTTACCACCCACCCAAGTTATCCTCGCCATCACCTCATATCTATACCAAGAGTTTTACTTGATGAAGTGCCCTGTAAATCAAATTGAGGCTTTACAAGATCTTTTTATTTCACAGATTTAAACATAGATCGAATGCTTGGATAAATATTGTACCATTTTAATAAAATACCACTTAACCAAAGTACCATTAAATAGTTCTGAACCAATAAATAAACCAGCATTCCAATCCAGATATATTATTAAGGGAGGAAACATTTAGATATATAAAGTAGTTCCACATCGAAGGAGAGTTAACTCTTACAAACCAGATGCTTTAATTTGTATGTGACCTTTGTATAACACAATATGTTCTAAGGTACTTTGTAGTCACTAATTGGAAAAGCCTCACTTAAGTATTTTTGTTCATCTCACTTTTAAATGACTCAATTTTAAATGATGTATAAAATTAAAAATGTTCTAGCATTGATCTTAAATGCCTCAAATGAATAATGTCCATTGGAAACTTTATGATTTCTTGTGATATCAACAATGTTCCTAAACAATACATTTTGCTTGTTTGTTTATGTACCAATCTTGTTGTTGATGCAAATTGAAATCTCAGAGTTCTTTCAATATTTTGATTCTCTTCTATATATGCTGTCCTTCCTAATCCTTTATAAGGAAGGCTTGATGTGAATTGTTTTCAGACATTTGCTTTAATATAGTTTTACCTTGTGTTGGTACCTTTGTTAGATATTTAGAACTGAGAAGTAAGTAGAACAGCATATAGAGCCACAAAAGCATCAGCAAATGTTTACTGAGCATTTCTTCTGAACTTATAAAGCCAGAATTATACTGGCTTCTGCTGTGGAGGTAGTAATGACCTAAAAACACAAATGGTCAAGTGTAAGCATTAGTCAGAGTGAAATAGAATAGTATAAAGAAAAATAACTTTGGCATCTAGGCCCAGTTTAGGATTTTTGATATCTGACTCTGGTAAATTATGTAGTATCTCTTAACATCAATTTTCATAAATAAACAAAAGCCAGCATCATTAATGAACTATGCTGAGAAGGATTAAATTTATTTTATTTGGTTATTCCTGTGAATGTCACATGCTCTGTGACAGGGGAAATCATCCATCTACTCTATTTTCCTATCAGAAAATGCTGTGAGTTCCCTTGAAGGAGCTGTAAGCCTGCAGGAAGGAATGTGTCGTGTAAGCCTAGTGCTGGGCAAAGCATGCTAAGGGACAGGGCTGTCAACGTTCAGTTATAATAACAACAGTGAGCATGTACTTTAAGAAAAACAGAGGATAGTTTTACCAGCCATGCAAATTAACAAGGATCCAAGAGCTGCTTCTGCTTAAAAAAAGGAGAATAAAAGGTGTAGTAGTTTTGTATTAGTTTGCTAGGGTTGTCATAACAAGTTATCACAAACTGCATGGCTTAAATGATATACATGGATTTTCCCACATTTCTGGAGTCTAGACATCTGGGATAAAGTGTTAACAGGTCTAGTTTCTTCCAATGGCTCTCTCCTCTGTTTAGATGACAGTCATCTCACTGTGTCTTCACATGATCATCCCTTGGTCAGCAGGTTGTCTGTATCCTAATCTCCTCTTATATGTGGACAATAGTCGTAATGGATTAAAGCCCATACATATGACTTTATTTAAGATTAATTATTTCATTAAAGGTCCTGTCTTCAAATATAGTCATGTTCTAGGGTACTAAGAGTTAGTACTTCAATGTATAAATTTTAAGGAGTAACTATTCAGCCCATAACAAATGGCTTTCCAAGAAATTCTAAAACTGGTAATATGGGGCTGATCTCCTAAGCAATCAAAGATAGAAGGCGAGTGACTGTATGCGTTGTGGGGAGGGAACATAATGCAAGGGAAGGCAGTTGGGTAATCAGAGTAAGCAACCTGTTTTAGGACTTTTACTTCTTTATATTAATGTAGCCACCTATCACTGGTCTGTATTTATATTATCCATCATGTGTTTTTTGTTTTTGTTTTTTTTTTCCTTTCTGTTAGTTCTGTTTGCTCCAAGGTAATTGAGTAGTATAATGCTTACTATTTCTCTCACAGGAATTAAAAAAGATAAAGCAAAAAGAAAAAGCGAGGCACAAATGAATACAGAAGATGGAAAATGCCCATGAAAGAAATTCTGTGGACCAATGCAAAATGTTATAATAAGAAAGTGTGGATTTTTTAAATGTTAAAAATAAGAACTATAGATACATCTTAGTTATTTGACATGAATGTGAAGAGAACTTCAGAAAATAATGCAAGTGCTTATACTTTCTCTGATCATAGATTAAAAACAAAACAAATAAACAAAATAACCTCTTTAAAAGATTTGTTTTAACTTTACCAGTATTGAGTTGGCAATTACATCCTTTTTGTTTGTATTCATAAGTGAATTAAATGATCTCAGTTATGAATTTATGTTTTTTTTACAATGAGTAATAACTTGACAGTTACAGTGTTATAGGTGGTAAAACTTTGGTTCTTGAACAGATGAACTATAAAAAGGTAAGCTGAGAAACTTATTCTTTTAGAGGAAATGACTCTCACTATGTAAAATGCTATGGTATGTCTATGATTATGGATAAGCTTCAAGTCTTTGAAACCTAGTTCAAAGTAAACATTAAAAACACTAAGCAAGAACTATCATTATAAAAGGTATGGGAAGGAATAAGATATAAAAGGAATGTGCCAAAAACAAATTTTAGAATATGATTAGCTATTTATTCATGGGAATAAGTCATCAGAGATATAAGAACTCTTTAGTTGGCTTGATAAATCAAATATCTATGCTTGATTTCATATGTGAGTTATTTGCATTTTTAATTTTTTCATATATCACTTTAATCAAAGGTCAAAATAAAATCAGTTTAGTGTAGCTATTTGTAAAATGCAAGACAAGAACATTTGAACTATTGAGATAATGATTCATAATCAGAAGCCTGATAAATTATAATTTTGCATATTTTCAGATGCATCTTTGGAAAAGTTTTAAAAAGTATTCTGAGCAATTTCATTTTCATAAAGCTACCTTAATATAAAATCTCAGCATGCACCATGGTTTCTCTGAATTGGACTTTATGACACTGTGGTCATGTGTTTTGGGGTGAATTGCTCCTCTCACAAAATTCATATGTACAAGCCTAACTCCTAATACATAAGGATATGATCTTCTTCTGAAATGGGCTTGTTGCAGTTGTAATAGGTTGAGTTAAAATAAGGTTAAACTGACATAGGGAGTAGGCCCTTAAGTCAATATGACTTGTGTTGTTTTTAAAGGCAGACATTTGAACACAGGTTTGCATATAAGGAGAATACAATGTGACCATAACAATGATCATCTATGTAAATAAAATGTACCTTACAAATTGTAAGAAATAAATATTTGTCTAAGAAAATATAAATTTTCAAAATTGTTCACCAAAACTGTAGAATACCTAAAGTGACCTAAGAGAAGAGATGTTAAAAAAAAAAAATTGGGAAAACTGTCACTGAGATGCCAGGCACAAAGTATCAGTTAGTTGCAAAAGGATCCAGAGAGAATGTTAATAAATATTCATATACATGTATTTTTTAAGGCTTTTAGATGTTTTCCACAACACATGTAAAGAAGAGAGAACCCACCACACCTTTTTATAAGGAAAGCATGGCATTACTATGAAAAACTGGGAAAGGTAGTTTTATGAAAACCAAAACTGCTGACATTCAACTATGACTATCTATATTTCCTAAGAAGGTAAAGAAAGATATTTGTATGTTCGTTTCAATAGATAGGGAATATAAATTTTAAACATCTTAATATATATATTTCATTAAAATTTCTAAGTAAAATATAGGTAGGAAGGCCTTAACATTATGTAGGCCCACAGAATATGATAATTGTAGGGATGACCCTAATACAAACTAATGTTAATTAAGTGCTTATTATTGCATCTGGCACTCTTCTAACCACTCTTTCCTACATTGTAATACCAACCCACTAGACAGCTATTAAGGTTGCCCCTATTGTACAGATAAGAAAGCACTGACACAGAAATGTCAAGTAAACTTTCCAAGGTTGATGATCTAGTGACTAGTAGAACTAAATGCAGATGAAAGTGGTCTGACTCCAGAACTTGCCTATGTAGCGGAGATCATCTTTCAGAGCGGTCATACTGTATTCCATGTGCAGAAGCCAATATAAAAGATCAATGCCCTCCTGAGAAAGGTGCAGGGACATAGGCTTGAGTAAAGTGGAAAGCATTTTGGTGGTGGGTAGGAAAACAATTTTGCATGTGTACACAAAGCTTTTTATACGATATTTATTATAGCGATGCTTTCAATAGCAATGACTGTAAATATACTAAGATTATGTCTGAAAATAGTTAAATAAATTCAGTATATCCATACAATAGGACAGTATGTCATTATATTTTCAATGGAGCCATTTATACACACTAAAGTGAAAAGTTAGCTAAGTTTCATGGGTAAGTAAAATAAAGAAGGTGCAGAACAGTACATATAATACTCTGATTAATCTAGAGGAGATTTATAGACTAAGTTTTCCATAGATATGTATGTATATAAAAAATTCTGTAAGGATATACAACAGACTAGTAACATTGTTTAGGTCTGGGGAGTTCACCTGGGGTTTGTGGGCATGGGAAGTGTGTGTGTGTGTGTGTGTGTGTGTGTGTATTCAAGCATATTTTCCATTAAAAATCATGTTAGTATGTTGTTATAAATGTTATATATTTATAATATATTATATGTATATATAGATATATACGTATTATATTATATTATATATAGATATATTATATTATATTATACTTTTCTATATTATATCTATAGAGAGAGACATATATACATAGATCTATAGATAAAGATATGGTTTGCCCAGATGAGGCTGTGGAGGGAGTGCAAACAACAACAAAGAGAGATCTGGAATGGCCCTGAAATGAAAGATATTAAGTAAATCAAAGTTAATAAAGAGGTTAAGAAATAAACTGAGAGTATTTTTTAAGTTGACCAGCATTTGACCCCTCACTATGGCTATAAAATAAGTTCTGTAGGCCCAGAACATTTCTATTCTTTTCCTAAGAGAGATGACAACATCTTAATAATTTACCACTAGTGTTACAATAGAAAATTATACAGTTTCATGACCTATAAAGATCATTTTAATATAAAAAATATAACCACCGAAAAATCTATTTTTAGAGCTGTGATCTTATGTAGACTGCTCTAAACCTACCACAGGGTTCATGTAGAGTAAAACTTTATTAAATTGGGCTTGAGAGATATATACAGTATATTATTCTATTGAAGGAATTTCCAATTTTACAATGATACCAAGCACATACAATAACTGATAATAAGTTAATAAAGTGTTATCTGTTAGACATTCTAGTAAATATATTTGTCTGTTCTCTGCTCGCATTTATTAGGGTCTCTTTAAATATAATTCTGTCATGCTAAATGTTCAAGTGAAACTTTTAATTCCTAGGGGTTCTTTTGAATTATTAAACAAAAACTTAGTGTTTTCTTTTGCTGTAGGTTTTATTATATATGAACACTCTGGGTATTGTTAACTTAATCTTGTAATATATGTTACTTTTCATACAAATCATTTTATTAAATAATCAGATAATTGGTCTTCCAAGTATGAAAGTCAACTTTGTGATTATTGCATATTTCATATATTGAAAGATAACTTTTAGACTATAAAAAATCTCACATTAGCTTTTAATATTGAACATGTGCTAATTAATTGAATCTTTTGGAAAATGTAGATTAATTCTGAAATACTAAGAAGATAACTTTATAATTCAGTGTTTCAAATCTCCTCTTAAATGAGTCAGGTCCAATGTTCATAATGAGGCCTAGGTTTTTCGAGATACCGGTGATCACTGCACAATTGTGTAAATGTAGATGTAGAAAGTTTAGTAAAGTAAGAATGCATTTTGACAGCATAATATAGCCTGGAAGATATTTTTCTGAATAAATTCCAAAAATGGCCCAGAGGTATTTTTGTCATTTGACTCTTTCTTCTAATAGTTGGTGCTGAAAAAGCAAAATAAAATAGCAACCACACTACCCTAACTGTTGACTTTTCTGAGAGATTGAAGTTTTGTTAATTGTAGTTTAATGGTACTTGGAGTTGGTTTATTAAAAAAAAAAAAAAATATATATATATATATATATATATATATGGATGCATCTCTGGTTTTTGTTTGTATTGTTCATCTCTTTTACGAGCCTCATTTTATGCTCCTTGCTGCAAAGAAGAAGCGTCAATCTAATCTCTAAATTCTAAAAAGGTGCATCTTGATGAAAAATGGCTTTTTTTTTCTAAAGTGAATTTAAAATTCCAAGCTTATTAAATTTCCTGAGTCATCTTTTTTTAAGGTTTTATTTATTTATTTTTAGAGAGTGGGGTAGGGAAGGGGAAAGAGAAGGAGCGGAACATCAGTGTGAGAGAGAAACATCGACTGGTTGCCTCTCCTATGCCCCCAGATCAAGGACTGACACCGCAACCCAGGCATGTGCCCCGACTAGGAGTACAATTGGTATCCTTTTGCTTTACATAGTCATGCTCAACCAACTGAGCCACACTGGGCACAGCAGGATAATCTTTTTACCATTCATTGCTATGTTGTCAATATAAGAACAATGCAATTTCACAGAAAGTTTTGAAAATATGGAACATGGAATATGTATATATAGATATAATTATATAAGAATATATAATATTATATATATATGTATATATATAAAGCACACACTGTTCTATGGACCTCATAGACTAACTTTAATTTTTTTTTTTTAAAACAACACTGATGAAATAATAATAAATATATTTTCTGGATACTTTTCAAGACTAAGCCTTGTGGAACTCCAACACTGACTGGTCCAAAGCCAAGAATAACCAGTTATGTGACAGCAAATTTCCAGGCATATGATAAAAGGAAAACAAGAGATTTTATTTTTGTGTAATTAAAATACTTGTCCATTTATTCATTTATGCATTTATCCAACAAATTTTACCGCATACCTAATATAAACCAAGCAGTAAACTGTGTGCTGGTTATGTAGTGATGAGAAAGCAGGTATATGTTTCTGCCCACTTGGAGCTTAGAATTCACAGGCAGAAATAGATATTACAAAATAAAAATCAACACATGTCTCATTATACTTTGTAAGTTGTAATACTTATTTTTTAACTGCTTGTTTTCTACTTAATATATCATGAATATTTCAAAAGTCAGATCATTCTAATTATCTGCTCAAACTCTCCAGTGACTTCCCATCTGATTCTGAATAAAGTCTTAAGCCATTCCATTAGCCTACAGCAGTGATTTTCAACTGGTGTGCTGCAAGAAATTTTAAAACAGTCAATACCTGGCTTAACAGTCAGAGGCACATACTTTTATTCCTTTAGATTGTCAAATAAAGAAATGGCAAGAGAAGTGGAGAAGGTGGCTGGTGGCTGAGTAGACAGCAGCTGAACCCACTTTTTCATGCTTCCAGCATGGATTTTTAGCTGATCTTCTGATGTGATCTGAACAATCAACGGAATCTTAGCTGATAGGAATTTTTGAAGCCAAGGTGTATAGAGGAAGCTTTGCACTGTCTTGTAAGAGATTTTATAAGTTGAAGAGGGAATGTCCTGTGTGAGGTACCTGCAGTAAAGGAAAGAACAGAGGAGAGAAAACATAACTTAGTAGCTCCTGCCCCTCCCAGAGTGGGGTGAGGGGTCCCACACAGGGAAACTCCAACCCTTATTGGGAGAGACTTGGGAGGATATACAGAGCCTGGGAGACTCAGACTGCACACACACCATGAGCAGCATCTGGGAGAGTCCCACAAAGAAATTCCAGCTCCTAAAACTGTTGGAGGCACTGGCAGGCTGTGGCCAGCCCTGATGGAAAAAGAAACGCATTTTGCCTTTTGGGGAAGAGGAGTGCACGGAGAGCTGGGCAGTGTCTTGGAGCTACAGTGTGGGTGCCACATGGGGACATTTTTCAAAAGTGGAAGCATGGCTGATCAGGAACCCAGGTACATGCAGCAGCACTGGCAGCAAAGAGGCCAGGTACAAAGCGTGGTTCAAGGACCCTGAACCCAGCTGACCGGGAAGAGTAGAAAGTTACATGGTGAAGGGATTGCAGGACCCCACCCAGCATGGCTGGTAGGGGAAGAGGCTGCACGCTGAACTGAGGGTTTGGGTCTAAGCCTCCTGCAAGATTAGTGAGGTAGAACTGGACGGGCTAGAGCTTAGTACCTGAGATTCTTTGCAGACAGGCAGGGCCACTCGAACCACAGAATACAAACCTCTTGGAAAGGAAAGACATACCCATCCCCCACCTGAAGGATTGCAAACTCCACAGAACAGTAGGAACAGGCAAGAATTCTCTTCTGGGAGCATATCCACAGGGGAAAAAAAGAGATTCTCCAAAGGAGCCCTTTATGAACTTTTATCAGATGTTATGCTGGCTCCTTCTTGGGTCCTATTGCACTGAAAACTGCAGAGCAGGGAGATTAGAAATTGGCTCAGCAAGAGGTATTCAGGGCCCCGACCAGCCTCGGCTCTCACACAGAGCTGCAACTAGCACCAAGCAATAAAGAGCTGACTCTCTTACACAGATTGGTCTCACACATGAAACAGACAGCTAATTTATCAGAAACTATATATTAGTGGAAATAATGTGGGACAGACTAAGAAGTGTGGTACAGGGGCTGGGAACACATGCACCCTTTTCTCTGAGGGCTGAAGAGCATCTCCATGATCCAGAGATCCCAACCTACTGATTGCACCAGAGACCCCCTATGGAGGCAGGTAGAGGTGGTACATGTGGTACTGTCAGATGTTAGATGAACCATCCCTGGGCCTTGTGCAGATAAAAAGCCAGCAAGGCAGAACAGTGAGGAACAGACAAGCCTGAAGGAGACAGCCACAGACTGTGGGTCACTTGTAGCCTTGAACGGGCTGCCTAAAGCTATAATGGGACACCAGTTGATGTCAGGGATAGATAGAAGGAAAAGACAGTAGACTCTGCTGATATAAATTCCACCTCATTCTTTTTCATTATTTGTATTATTTTTTCTCCTGCATAGCTTTTTAACACTGTTTTTCTGTCTTTAATTTTGTTCCTATTATTCCATTATTTTTATTTTATATATATTTTTTAATATTTTTTTTAAATTTTAGTTTTAATTCCAATCTCATATTTTACTCTCTTCTTCTCCATTTTGCCTTCATCATTCTCCTACTTATTTTTGCTTTAAATTTTATTTTCTCTCTTCAGTTGGTTTCTAATCTTTATGCTTATTATGTCTCCTCCTTGTATCCTCTCACAATCAGTTTTCTTTCATTTAGAATCTCACAGTCCTTATTTTTTCGTTTCTTTTTTTTCCTTTCTTATAATATTTTTATTCTCTTTCCACCTTTATTAACCTTTGTTCCTTTGTCATGGATATGGCTGTGGTGGTTGTTTTTCTTCAGTTTGGTTCTGATTTTTTCAATGTTTTCCCCAAATCTCATATTGTACTATTCCCTTTTATTATCCCAGTTGGTACTCTCCCTCCTTATTTTATTTACATTGTAAATTTTATTTTCTCCTTTCCTTCACCTTCTTTCTTTTCCCTGCTCTTATTATTCCTCCTCCATCTACTCTCTCAAAATCATTTTTCTTTCTCTTAGTCACCTCATAATTTTTTCCTTTTCCATACTTATAAGAATAAGTATAATATTCTTATTCTCTTTCCACCTTTATTAATATTAGCTCATCTGTTATTGATATGGCAGTAGTAGTTGGGAGGTATTTTGGTAGCTGTGGATTTTTATTTGTTTGTTTGTTTGTTTTGTATTACTTTGTTTTGGCAGCTCCTATATAAGAGCATACAAGACATAGTCGGGGTTGTGATTCTCAGTCAGACAGCCAGAGGGGAGAACCCACCAAAAAATGTGATAACAACAAAACCTAATTACAACAAGAGAGCCCACATAAGCTGCATAAAGGGTGTCCCTAGAGTATCCAACTCAGGAGCTCAAGCAGCCTGCATCACTGAGTCCCACAGGACTCCTAACACAGAAGCCCACACATGAGGAAAGGGGATCAAAGCAGGTTAACCTAACACACAAAAACTAAACAAAAAGAGCCAACTAAAATAGGGAGACTAAGAAACAACCCATAATCAAAAGGAAAGGAGGAATCCTCAGAAAGAGTGCTAAATGAAATTGAGTCAAGCAATCATTCAGACATAGAGTTCAAAATAATGGTTATAAGGATGCTCAAGGCATGCAGTGAAAACTACAAGGAACTCTATGGGAATTACAAGGAACTTACTAAGAACTATAACAGTATGAAAAAGGACATAGAAACTCTCAATAAATCCAAGGGGGAAATTAAGAATACAATATCTGAAATGAAGACTACACTAGAAGGAATTAAAACAGGCTAGATGAAGAAGAGGATTGAACTGTGATTTGTAAGAAAAGGTAGAAAGAAACATCCAATCAGAGCACCAAAATGGAAAAAAAATAAAAAAGACTCAAAACAATGAAGATAGTTTAAGAAGACTGAAGGACAACGTGAAATCTGACAATATTCACATCATAGGGATTCCAGAAGGAGAAGAAAAGGAGAAAGGGACAGAAAGCCTTTTTGAAAAAATAATGATAGAAAACTTCTCTAACTTGCTAAGGGAAAAAAGTCATGCAAATTCAGGAAGCACAGAAGGTCCCGATCAAGATGAATCCAAAGAGGTCCACTCCAAGACACATATAATTAAAATGGCAAAAATTTAAAGACAAAGAGAGGATCTTAAAGGTAGCAAGGGAGAAACAGCTCATAACATACAATGGAGCTCTGATAAGGCTATCAGCTGATTTCTCAACAGAAACATTACAAGCCAGAAAGGAATGGCACAAAATATTCCAAGTAATGAAAAGCAAAGATGTGCAACCAAGACTACTCTACCAAGCATGGCTCTCATATAAAATGAATAGTGAAATAAGGAGCTTCCAAGACAAAAAAAAGGTTAAAAAAACATGTCTCCACCGAACCACCATAATAAGAGATGCTAAATATAATACATGCACAATGGGAAAACATGAAAATGAATAAATACCTATAAATAATAACTTTAAAATAAAATAAAAATGGGTTAAATGCTCCAATCAAAAGAAAAAAGATAAGTGAATAGATAAGAAAACATGACCCACATATGCTGTTTACAAGAGACCCACCTCAGAACAAAAGATCTGTACAGACCGAAAGTGAAGAAATGGGAAAAAAAATATTCCAAACAAATGTACATAAAAGAAAAAAAAACTGGGGTAACAATACATCCATCAGACAAAATAGACTTCAAAACAAAGGCCATAACAAGAGACAAAGAAGATCACCACATAATACTTAAAGGGGTTGTCCAAAAATAGGAATAACACTTGTAAACATATATGCACCCAACTAAAAAGCACCTAAATACATAATAATGACCTTGGAAGGCTTTAAGAAAGAGATTAACAAAAATACAGTCATCATAGGGGATTTTAACACCTCACTGTCAACAATGGATAGAACATCTAAAAAAATTTGACAAGAATATTATGGAATTGAACAACACCCTAGATCAAACGGATAATTGATTTTTACAGAGTATTTCATCCAATGAAACAAAATATACATTTTTTTTTCAAATTCACATGGATTATTTTCAAAGATAGACCACATGGTAAAAGATAAAAAATGTTTCAACAGATTCAAGAAAATTGAAATCATATCAAGTATCTTCTCAGGTCTCAATGACTTAAAACTAGAAACCAACCTTGAGGAAAAAATTCAAAAACATTCAAATACATGGAGACTATATAACATGCCATTAAATAATGAATGAATTAACAATGAGTTCAAGGAAGAAATCAAAAAGTACCTGGATACAAATGAAAATGAACACACAACAACCAAAAAACTACAGGACACAGTGAAAGTTGTCTTGAGAGGGAAATTTGTAACAATACAGGCCTACCTAAATAAGATATAAAAATAAAAAATAAAAAACCTAACCTTACATCTAAAAGACCTAGAGGAACAACAACAAAGCCCACAGTGAGCAGATGTAAGGAAATAATGAAGATCAGAGGAGAATTAAATGACATAAAGACTAAAAGAACAATTCAAAGGATCAAAGAATCCAGGATCTGGTTCTTGAAAAGATCAACAAAATAGATAAAACTTTAACCAGACACATCAAGAAAAAAAGAGAGAACCCAAATAAAATCAGAAACAAAAGAGAAGTAATAACTGACAGCACAGTAATACAAAGGATTGTAATTACTGTGAAAACTATATGCCAAAATTGGACAACCTAGAATCAACGGATATATCTCTAGAAACATACAATCTTCCAAAACTGAATCAAGAAGAAGCAGAAACCCAGAATAGACAAATAACTAGCAAAATCAAAGTGGTAATAAAAAAAATTCCCAGCACACAAAAACCTTGAACTGGATGGCTTCACAGAAGAATTTTACCAAACATTCAAAGAAGCTATAACTCCCATTCTGAAACTATTCCAAGATATTCAAGAAGAGGGAAGATTGCCAACCTCTTTTTTTAAGGCCAGTATATCCTAATTCTAAAACCAGGTAAAGACAAAACAAATAAAGAAAATTACAGGCCAATATCACTGAGAAACATACATGCTAAATTCCTCAACAAAATATTGACAAACCAGATCCAGCAATACATTAAACAGATCATGCACCATGATCAAGTGGGATTTATCCCTGGAAGACAAATATGGTACAATATTTGTAAATCAATAAACATAACACATCACAAAAACAAAATAAAGGACAAAAACCACATGATCATATCAATATATGCTGAAAAACATTTGATAAAATCCAACACCCATTTATAATAAAAGCACTCAACAAACTGATAAAAGAGGTAACATACGTCAACATAATATAAGCCATATATGAGAAACCTACTGCCAACATCCTACTCAATGGACTAAACCTAAAATCTTTCCCCTTAAGATCAAGGAAAAGATAAGGGGGACCACTTTCACCACTCTTATCCAGCATAGTACTGGAAGTTCTAGCCATAAGGAACAGGCAAGAAAAAGAAATAAAAGGCATCTAAATTGGGAGAAGGAAGTAAAACTGTCATTATTTGCAGACTACATGATAGTATACATAGAAAACCTTATAGACTCCACACAAAAAAAAACAACAAACAAACAAACAAACAAACAAAAAACAACTACTTGACCTAGTAAGTGAATTTGGCAAAATAGTGGAATACAAAGTCAATATTCAGAAATCAATAGCATGTTTTATATGTTGACAATGAACTACCAGAAATAGAAACTAGGGAAAAAATCCCATATACTATAACAAGAAAAATATACCTAGGTATAAATTTAACCATGGAGATAAAAGACCTGTACCTGGAAAACTATAAAACACTGAAGAAAGAAATTGAGGAAGATATAAATAAATGGAAGCATATACTCTGTTCATGGGTTAGGAAAATTAACATCATTGAAATGTCCATACTACCTAAAGTAATTTATACATGTAATGCAATATCTATTAAAATACCAATGGCATATTACAATGATATAGAACAATTATTTCAAAAACTTATATGGAACAAAAAAGACCCTGAATAGCCTCAACAATCTTTAAAAAGAAGAACAAAATTGGAGGGATCATAAGACCATATAAGAAACTACACTACAAGGCTGTTATAATCAAAACAGTCTGGTACTGGCATAAGAACAGACACATAGATCAATGGAACAGAATAGAGAGCCTAAAAATAAGCTTATGTCTCTATCCTCAATTAATACTTGACAAAGGGGGCACAGGCATAGAATGTAGTAAAAATAACCTCTTCAATAAATGGTTTTGGGAGAACTGGACTGCTACATGCAAAAAGAAAAAAAAAAGTGAAAGTAGACCACCAACTTATACACCAGAATAAACTTAAAATTGATACAAGACTTAAATATAAGATGTGACACCATAAAAGTCTGAGAGGAAAACATTGGCAATAAAATTTCAGACATCCCACATACCAATATTTTTGCAGATATTTCTTCTAAGGCAAGGGGAATAAAGGAAAAAATAAACAAATGGGACTACATCAAATTAAAAACTTCTGCAAGGCTAAAGAAAACATCAGCAAAATGATAAGGGAATTGACTGTGTGGGAGAAGATATTGGCCAATAATACCTTAGACAAGGGTTTGTTCTCCACAGTAGTTAAAGAACTCATATGGTTCAACAACAGGAAGACAAACAATCCTATTAAAATATGTGTAAAGGACCTGAATAGACCCATCTCCAAAGAGGACATACAGATCACCCATAGACAAAGGAAAGAATGCTCAACATCAAAAGCCATCACAGAGATGCAAATTAAAACCACAATGAAATATACCCTCACACTGCTCAGAATAGCTATCAATAACAATTCAAGAAACAAGTGCTGGTGAGGATGTGGAGAAAAGGGAGTCCTAGTGCGCGGCTGGTGGGAATGAAGACTGTTGCAGCACTGTGGGAAACAGTATGGAATTACCTCCAAAAATTAAAAATGGAACTGCTTTTAATCCAGTGATTCCACTGCTGGGAATATACCCTTAAGAATCCCAAAACACCAATCCAGAAGAACTTATGCACCCCTATGTTCATAACAGTGCTATTTACAATAGCCAAGTGCTGGAAGCAGTTTAAGTGCCCATCAGTAGATGAGTGGACCAAAAAACTGTGGGACATTTACCCAATGGAATACTATGTAGCAGAAAGAAAAAAGAAACTCCTACCTTTTGCGACAGTATGGATGGAAGTGGAGAATATGATTCTAAGTGAAATAAGCCAGTGAAAGCAAATACCATGCAATCTCATAAGAGGAATCTAATGAGCAAAATAAACTGAGGAACAAAATAGAACCAGAGACATAGAAACATGGAATGGACTGACAGTGGTCAGAGGGGAAGGCTGAGGGGGCAGGGGGATAACGGTGGAAAGTATGAGGAATTAGTCAAAGAATATGCATGAGTGACCCATGCACATGGACAATGGTGTGGCAGTTGTCTTTGGGAGTGGGGGCTGGGCTGGGTGGGGGAACACAAGGGGGGGAAATGGAACAATTTTAATAGAATAACAATAAAATTTTTTAAATGATAACAAGATAGCAATAGCCCTTGTGCGAATGTCCTGTCTTGAACTAAAAATATATAGACCATATAATAATGTCACATGTTATTGGTCATTTCACAATATAAGGTTGTGTCTGGTTGGTTAACTCATATTACCAGAAAAATTCTTATATACAAATATAGGCACCTGATATTTTTAAAAGTCACTTTAAAGCAAAAGAATAGTTGATTATTATTATTATTATTTTCTAAATCAATCAAAAATATACCTACTTTTTGTCAAATTGGCAAAAAATATATATCTTTGGTGTGCCACAGAATTTTGGTAATTAATTTATATGTGTGTAGAGATGCAAAAGGTTGAAAATTGCTGGCTTGTAGGCGTTAAATGGTGGTGACTGCTCTGTGTCTGTTCCTTGATTGCTGCCTCCCTCCTCACACATTGTAGTCACACTGGCTTCCTTGCTGCTTCTCAGTCACATTAAGTCACCTTCCACCGAAGGAATCCTAATTCTTAGTCTTTCATCAGAAGTTGCTCTGCCTCCAAATGCTTTGGGGTCTAGCCTGTTATTTTAAACTGGCAAGGTCTTCTTCATTGGTCATTCAATTGAACAACTCTATTTTCAAATCCATTCCTTAATTTCCTTAATTCTTAATATCTTCTAATACCCTGTGGCCCATTATGTCCTCACATGGTTATTGTCGGACTGTCCATTCGAGAATGCTAACCCCATGAAACTAGGGCTATTGTTTTCTTCACTGTTCCATTTCCAAAATCAAGAATACTGCCTGGTACTTAATAAGCATTTAATGAATATTTGTGTAAAGAATGAATAAATCAGCGAATAAAATAGGTGAATAAACAGTTTCTTAACCACTGAAGGCTTTTTGTTGCAGGGTTAGAATATGTAGTGATATAAATCCATCATAATTTGTTTAACAAGTCTCCTATTTTTAGTCATTGAACTAACTTAATTTCCTTTTTTTTCCTTTTATAAACAATGTTTCCAGAAAGTACATTGTGCTTAAATCACCTGGTATTATTTCTTTAGGAAAATTTTGGGAAGTGGGATTTTTTTAAGACTAATTATTCAACTAATATTAGATAATGAGAAGATATCTATTATTGCTAGAGAATGTCTATGTTTAAAATAAAATGAAGTTCATTGAAGGGATGCTGGTAAGTTCCCTGTTCAACAGCAAAATTCAACTCAAATTATTTTGGGAATTTTCTATGCCTCTAAGTCACAGTATCTGTTAAGTTCAGTTTTAAGTTTTTTCCAGTCACAATCCTTACCCACAGTTTGTCTAGGTAGGAAACACAAATATTAGTTTTAATATATATAGTATATGTGCCTCAGAAATGTTTTAAAATCTCACTTCTAAAAATCTGATAACTTTATTTTAACAACCAGAATAGAAAACATAAATAAGGACACAGATAGAGATTCATCCACAACTATTTGACTGGGAAGTAGATTAAAATCTTAATTTATTGCTGAATTTATCTAAGTTAAAAAAGACACAAATATAAGAAATCAAAGTTTCTTATGTCAGCTTCACTATTTCCTATGGATATAATCTATGCATGTAGTATTTATCATTTAAGCAGTCCTGTTTCAAAGACCATTGATGATGTTATATTGCCAAAAGAAATAACTTCTGACAGTTTATTCAGCATAAGAAGAAAAGAATGAAGGGGGCTATTTGCATTTAGCTCAGATTTTAAAATAAAGAGAAAGTAAAGAGAATAGTTTCCAAAATTGACATCAGTCCCCCCCCCCCCTTTTCTTTCTGAAGCTCTGTTTTAGTTTAGAAAGAAATTCTACGTTGACATTTAAATGGTGGCAGGGCAATTCTCCTCTGCCTTGTGAAGCGGTCTCTGGGAATGTACAATTATGCTGTCATCTTTAGCACTCCACATTGGACAGAGTTTAATTATTAATGTGTTTCCCTCAGAGAATGACTCGATCATGTCACAACTCTAGACAAATACAGCTAATGCAAAATCATAAAATATTCACTTGAATACTGCTGAACTGACAGGAAATTAATTCTATGAACACTTTTGATATTACCAGAAAATTAGTTTCAAACGCATAAGACTGAAATAAATGTGTTCATAATTTGCTCAAGGGTAACGCTCATCTTGCAATCAGTTGGTATCTTTTTATAAATGTTACAAGATTCAACATGGCTTTATGATAAAGAAGACAGATAATGTAATGTGTTATTTGTAGACAGTGTTTTACTTGTAAACAGCAGGGAGTGAAGAATTGCTCCCTCAAAAATATTTAAACTCCAGTAATATTCTGCTGTTTATCATTTTGTAGAACTGAAGAAGAGCCATCAAATTTTTTTTTTCAACACTGAGGTGCCTAAGAAATGGTAATGGAATTTCAAACTTTCACTTCAGATCATTCTCCCAAGTCTTATATACTATTTGAAAATGATTAGTACCTTAAGGCTACTTGGTGTCCAGCATTGGACAATTTAGAGATTTTATGTTTTTTGACAGTTAAAAGTACATCTCAAAGAAATTCACTTCCTTCTTTGTGTTTGTTCAGCAACCTGCACAAATTTTAATATATTATTTTATAAATATCTGTGTACATATTTTCACACACACTCAACTAAAAGCTCCTAAAAAGAACTTTATCATTTACCTCTATCTGTGGTAAATGATGGAAGTAAATGATTCAAAGTCTATATGCATATTATTTCATGTATAATAGAATAAATGAAAAAAATGGATAAATAAGCAGAATCTCATTAAAATATTAATGAGGAAATAAATGCATTTTACAATTAAAAATAATTTTGAAGACATTTTTATCTGTGCCTCTGGAGGTGGCTTCCCTAACTATCAATGGTTTCTGCTTTTCTGGGAACTACCCCTGACACATAAAGGTAGGCTTTAAAAGGTCAATATTTGCTATTTGGCTATAACTAAATGATGATGCAGGTTAAACCAATAGGATGTTATCATCTCAGAATTTAAATTTTGAGCATTGTTATAGGTAAATCATATATGATTGTATTCTAGTGAGAAAACCCAGTTACATGTGATGAAGGTCACATTTCCATCCTGTCATGAGTTCTAGCTTCTCTATTTTTTTTCCTAATAAATGTCCCTTTTAGCTTCAGCTAGCCATAGTCTATTTCTGTTGCAAAAAATCAAAGGAAAATTGATACATAATAATGAACAGCAAAACTTGTTTTGACAGGGTCACACTGTACTAATTTTGTGTTTTTAAGCAAGCAAAATAATCTATATTGCGATGTCTAGGGTTTTCAGATCTTTCATGCATTTTAAAAATTTACTTAAATATTTCATATGATGTAAAAAATTATTATAATTATTGGACATTCATTTTATACCATCTGCAAAGATGCTGTTATAAATTATTTAAAGAAACATGGTCATTAATGAATCATACAAATGAATTTTAGTTTAAGTGTTAACTTATTTTAAAAATTGCAGGAAATGAGGTTGTTCATTATACCATAAAGCTACTTCTTGTAATGACAAATTGAATGAGGGTCTGAGTTAAGTATGACTATATAAATACAAAAAGGCAAAAGAATCAAAATGAATATATTCAGGGAAAATTAAATAGAGGTCAGAAGATGGTGGTGAAGTAGGTGGGAGTTAAACCCCCTTGCTCGTGCACCCATCCAGGCCACCTAGCTGATCTCCTGAAGAGCTGAGTGATCAGTCAAAGAATTTCCAGTTTATTTGAAGTTTGGACGCCAAAGACTGCAGAGGACAATAGAAAACTGATGGTAAGGTTTTGTAGGTCATTGGGGAGGTCCCCAGGTCCTATGCCACAGACACGGTTGCAACAGTCCAAGCCCTGCTACAGGGACCATGGCTACTTCAGGAGTTTTGGAAGAGAGTCAGCCCAGCAATTGTAACTTGCCAGCTCCCTCCCATCACACCTGCACCAGTAGAGACCTGGCCACTGGGCAGGGAGAGAGTGGTCGCTGGCTGGGACAATACTAAAGAAATTGAGAAACCAGGCAACACCAGGAGATGGGAGAAGAGAAGGACCAAACTGACTGTGACCCAGAGAGTCCCAGGACTGGTCAGAGTTGGGCTGAGTGAAAATCCCAGTAATTGTTAGGAAAGACCACCCACAAGCAAGGGGAATTCACTTGAAAAAGGCTCTCTGCCATTTTGCAAGGACCTCTGGTGCACTGCGATGGCAGCCAGCTGGGGCAGAGAAGAAGGAGGGGGAGGGGTGTGAATTGCTTGCAATAGAGCACCCCAAAGACTGATCAAAGCAAGGCAACTGGGGCCAAAGAGATAGCTGTCCCCAGAGAGATTTAATTTAATAGGGGGACTAAACTGCCCAAAAAAGACTTTGTACATGCGTAGAGTCTAAGCCAGCAAACAGTGAGGAGAAGGGGTGCAAGGTGCTCCCACTCGGTGCACCTCATGGACTAATCAAACAGCTGCACACTGAGGGGAATTAAAGGTGCCAACCGGAAGCATAGGACAGTGTGGGCCTTGCAGCGCTGAGGGTTCAGCTAGAAGCTGTGAACCCGGAAAACAGCAGCCCAGACACAGCCCTCATCCTCTCAGATCAACAGGAGAGAAAAAAACAAACAAACAGAAAACACAAACAGAGCCCAACCCCCTCTGACCACAGTGTCAAGGAAGACCAACAGAACCTGTTTGGTGGGTTTAAAGTCAGAAGGAGGATTTTTTTATCTTTCTTTTTTCTTTTTTTTCTTATTCTTGCAAGCCTAAGACAATAAGACCTGGAGCTGTGAAAAGACCAAAGATCCAGAGAGAGATCAGAAGGCTAACGCCAACAACTGAGAAAAAAAAAAAATCACTTTGATGTCCTTCAGAACTTGCATTTTATTTGTATTTTATTATTTTTATTTTTAATGCATTTTAATTTTTTAAATTTTTATTCCTTACATTTAGTTTTCTTTTGTTTATTTGTTTGATTTCCTTGTTTGACTAGTTTTCCTGTTCTACCTTTCCTATTACATTTTAATTTCTCTTCTGACACTGAACCCATATTCCAATAACACACAAATCTTGGTCTTTTAACTTTTATTCTTTTTATTCAGGTTAAATATTGATTGTCTTATTATTGTTGTTCCAAATCTCACACAGCACCCTACCTGGGTTTTGGCCTATTTCGCTATCTTTCTGAGCTTTATTACTGTCATAGTTCACTTTATTTTCTCCCACACTACCCCAGGTTTCTATCACTTACTCTCACTGTGTCTCATCATCTAACCCTACATAGGCATTCTGCTTTCTGGAGTCAGCTCACATTCTCCCCCACCAATAAGAGCTTTATCTCATTTTCACATTTTATAAAAAGTGTTTACTTGGGTGAATTATAATGCTCATTGTGGTACTTCTCCAAAGATCTCCTATCTGTTCCCTACTTGTTAGTACATTAATTCCCATAGAACACCCCCACAATGTTTTCCTCATTTCACCTTTGCTCTGCCATGATCACATACAAGATAAGGTGGGAGTTGTGAATACCAGTAATCCTGCAGGAGGAGAGAATCCATCAACAAAGGAACCACCAACAAGAAAAGCCAAAGTGCAAGAAGAGACACTAAACAAAAGGAAGAAAGACCAAACCTAGAGCATCCAGACAAGAAGATCAAAGAGACCACACCACTGAGTCCCACAGAGCTCCTACCACAGAAGTTCACACTACAAAGATAGTTGGCAAAGAAGAGCTTCAGGAATCATGGAACCAAACAAAAAGAGTTCTTGAAAATGGGGAGACAAAGAAAGAACCAGCAATTGAAAGACATAGAAGACTCCCCACTAAAAGAACTGAATGAAATGGAAGCAAGCAAACTATCAGATATAGAATTCAGAAGAATGGTGATAAGGATGCTGAAGGAACTCACAGACAACTTCAAGGAACTAAATGAGAGCTACAACAGTAGGAAAAAGGAAACAGAAACTTAAATAAGAACCAGGAAAAAAGGAATAGATTTTCTGAAACATAAAATACACTAGAAGGGATTACAAACAGGCTGGGTGAAGCAGAGGATTGAATTAGTGAGCTGGAAGATAAGGTAGAAAGAAATACCCAGGTAGAGCAGCTGTACAAAAATAGACTCAGAAGATATGAAGATACCTTAAGGGAAATGCAAGACAACATGAAATGTAACAACATTCAAATCATAGGAATAGCAGAAGGATAAGAAAAGGAGTGAGATAGAAAACCTGTTTCAAAAAATAATGACAGTCACCTTCCTGAACCTGGAAAAGGGAAAATATGTAAGTTCAGGAAGCACAGAGAGTCCCAAGCAAGATGAGCCTAAAGAGGCCTACTCCAAGAAACACCATAATTAAAATGCCAGTTTTAAAGACAAACAGAGAATCTGAAAAGCAGAAAGAGAGAAAGAAAAAGTAACATACAAGGGTGCAAAGATAAAGCTAGCACCTGAGTTCTCCATAGAAACACTACAAGTCAGAAGGGAATGGTAAGAAATATTTCAAGTAATGTAAAGCAAAGGCCTGCAACCAAGACTAATCTACCCTCTTGAGGTAAGGCTCTCAATTAAAATAGAAGGAGAAATAAGGAGTTTCCCAGACAAAAGAAGGTTGAAGGGGTACACGGTCTACTTAACCAGCACTGCCAGAGATGCTAAAGGGACTACTATGAGAAGAGGAAGAAAAAGGGAGAGAGAGAGAGAGAGAGAGAGAGAGAGAGAGAGAGAAAGAGAGAGAAGCACAGGCACAAAGAGGGAAAAATGAATAAGTACCTATCAATAATAACTTTAAATGTTAATAGATTAAATGCTCCAATCAAAAGATGTAGGGTAGTTGAATGGATAAGAAAACATGACCTGTGCATATGCTGCCTCCAAGAGACACATCTCAGAATAAAAGACCTACACAGACTGAGGGTGAAAGTTGGGAGAAAAATATTCCATGAAAATGGACTGGAAAAAATAGCTGGGGTAGCAATACTTATATCAGATGAAATAGACTTAAAAACAAAAGCCATAAAAAGAGACACTGAAGGACACTAAATAATACTCAAGGAAAGAATTCATCAAGACATAAACATTATAATATATATGTACCCAATGTAGGAGCACACAAATATATAAGGAAAATCTTGGAGTACTTCAAGAAAGATATAGACAGCAGCACACTTATACTAGGAAATTTTAACACCCACTTTCAAAAATAGATAGATCTTCTAGACAAAATATCAATATGGATATTGTGGTATTGAACAATGTCTGGATCAAATGGACTTAACTGATGTATATAGAACCTTAGATCCCAAGAAGCAAACTACACATTCTTTTCAAATGCACATAGAACATTTTTAAAGATAGACCACATGATAGGACTCACAAGCCTCAACAAATTCAAGAAAATGTAAATCATCTCAAGAATTTTCTCAGACTACAAGGGCCTGAAACTAGAAACCAACCTAAAGAAAAAACTCAAAAATACTCACACTCGTGGAGACTGAATAGCATGCTATTAAATAATAAATGGATCAATAATGATCAAGCAAGAAATCAAAAACTTTCTGAAAACAAATGAAAATGAACACAAAACTGTCCAAAACTATGGGACACAGCAAAGGCAGACTGAGAGGGAAGTTCAGAGCAATACAGGTCTACCTGAAAAAGATAGACACATGTCAAATAAACAGCCTAACACAATATCTACAACTACTGGAGGAACAGCAACAAAGCCCAGAGCAATTATAAAGAAGAAAATAACCAATATCAGAGCAGAATTCAATGAAATAGAGACAAAAAGAACAATTCAAAGGATTAATAAATCCAGAAACTTGTTCTTCAAAAAGATAAACAAAATCAACAAGCCTAAGCAGACTCATCTGGAAAAAAAGGGAGAGGACTCAAATAAATAAAATCAGAAATGAAAGAGGAGAGATCACACCTGATACCACAGAAATACAAAGGACTGTAAGAAATTACTACACAGATCTATTTGCCAAGAAATTTGAAAACCGAGGTGAAATGGACAAATTCCTGGAAAAATGTAATATTCCAAAACAGAATGAAGAAGAAGCAGAAAGCCTGAACAGACTGATGAGTTGGTAGAATCCAAGCATTAGTAAAAAAACTCCCAGCACACAAAAGCCCTGGACTGGATGGTTTCCCAGGAGAATTCTACAAAACATTTTAGGAAGAGTTAAGCCCTATCCTTCCAGACTATTCCAAGAAATCCTAAAAGAGGGAAGACTCTCAAACTCTTTTTATGAAGCCAACATCATCCTAATCCCAAAACCAGATAAAGATACCACAAGGAAAGTAAACTATGGGGAAATATTGCTGATGAATATAGATCTATAATCCTCAACAAAATATTGACAAACTGCATCCAGCAACACATTTAAAATATCATCCACCATGATTGAGTGAGATTCATCGCAGGGAGGGAAAGATGGTATGATATTCACAAATCAATAAATGTAACACATTACATAAACAAAAAGAAACACAAAAATCACATGAGCATGTCAATAGATGCAGAAAAAGCATTTGACAAAGTACAGCACCCATTTACAATAAAAACACTCAGCAGTGTCAGTAGAGGGAGCATACCTCAACATAACAAAGGCCATATAGGAGAAACCTATCACCAACATCAAAGTCAATGGGCAAACATGTAAATCTTTCCCATTAAGATCAGGAATAAGGCAAGGGTGTCCAACATAATATTGGAGGTCCTAGCCACAGCCATCAGACTAGAAAAATAAATAAAAGGAATCCACATAGGAAAGGTGGAAGTACAAGTGTCATTGTTTGCTGATGATATAATTGTATACATAGAAAATCCCATAGATTCCACCAAAACACTACTCAACCTAATAAGTGAATTTGGCAAAACAGCGAGATATGAAATCAATACTCAGAAATGAAAGGCATTTTTGTACACCAACAAGGAAATATCATATTCAGAAATCAGGAAAAAAATCCCATTCACTATAGCAACAACAAAAAAAAGTACCTAGGAATAAACCTTACCAAGGAGGTAAAATAACTCTACTCAGAATACTAAACAACACTGAAGAAAGAAATTAAGGAAGATACAAATAAATGGATGTGTATACCGTGTTCATGGATTGGAAGAATTAACATTATCAAAATGTTCATCCTACTCAAAGCAATTTATAGATTCAATGTAATGCCTATTAAAATACCAATGATGTATTTCACTGCTATAGAACAAACAATTCAAAAATGTATATGGAACCATAAATCACTCCGAATAGCTGCAGCAATTTTGGGAAAGAAGAACAAAGTTGGAAGGTTTCCAATACCAGATCTCAAACTATACTACAAGGCTACTGTAATCAAAACAGTCTGGTACTACATAAGAGCAGACACAAAGATCAATGGAACAGAATAAAGAACTCAGAAATAAACCCATGTCTCTATGGTCAGTTAATATTTGACAAAGGAGGCAAAGGCATAAAGTGGAGTAAAAGTAGCCTCTTCAACAAATGGTGTTGGGACAACTGAACCACTACATGAAAAGAAAGAAAGAAAGAAACTCAACCACCAACTTACTCCATACACAGAAATAAACTCAAGGTGGATAAAAGATTTAAATATAAGTCATGAAACCATAGAAGTCCTGGAGGAGAGCATAGGCATGAAAATCTCAGATATTCAATGCAGCTATTTTTTTCACTGATATGTCCCCTAGAGCAAGGAACATAAAGGAAAGAATAAATAAATGGGACTTCATCCTATTAAAAAGCTCCTGCATGGCTAAAGAAAACATCAGCAAAATGAAAAGAGAACCACCATATAGAAAAATGGATTTGCCAGTGATGCCTCAGACAAGGGTTTGCTCTCCAAAATATATAAAGAACTCACACGACTCCATTCTAGGAAGACAAACCACCCAATTAAGAAATGGCAAAGGACCTGAACAGACACTTCTCCAAGGAGGGCATACACAGGACCCAGAGACATGTGAAAGGATGCTCATCATCACTAGCCATCAGAGATATGCAAATTAAAATCACAATGAGATACCACTTCACACCAACCAGAATGGCCATCGTTATCAAATCAACAAACCACCATTGTTGGAGAGGTTATGGAGAAAAGGGATCCCTAGTACGCTGTTGGTGGGAATGCAGACTGGGGCAGCCACTGTAGAAAACAGCATGGGATTTCCTCAGAAAACTAAAAATGGAACTGCCTTTTCACTCAGCAGTTCCACTGCTGGGATTATACCCTCAAGCCAGAAACACCAGTTCAAAAGAACCTATGTACCCCAATGTTCATAGCAGCACAATTTACAATAGCCAAGTGTTGGAAGTGTTCGTCAGTAAATGAGTGGATGAAAAACTGTGGTACATTTACATAGCAGAATACTACACAGCAGAAAGAAAGAAGGAGCTCCTACCATTCATGACAGCATGGATGGATCTGGAGAGCATTATGTTAAGTGAAATAAGCAGGTGGTAAAAAACAAATACCATGTGATTTCACTGTAAGTGGAGATTAATGAACAGAACAACAAGCTTAATGTAACTGGAGACATTGAAGTGAAGAATAAGCTGACATTGAGCAGTGGAGGGGAAGGAAGATAGGGGTAATAGGGGAAGGGTGGTCAAGGAACATATACGGAGGACTCATGGACAAAGTCAAGTGGGGTGAGGTCAAGGGTCAGGCAAGGGGGCACTGGTGGGGGGAAATGGACAAAACTACTTGAACAACAATGACTTTAAAAAAAACAATAAAAAAGAAACAGAGCAAAGTAATTGAATAATGAAAATCTTAAAAACAATGATTAGATGTTATTTTAAACTAAGTATTTTAATATTATCCATATAAGGGTTAATTGAAATAAATTCTAAATTTTTATGCTAATTGTTTGTCCTTTTCTGGAATTGTTTTTCATTCAGCAGATAGAAACTATCATTTTTTACTCATCATCTTGAAAACATGCATTTAAAAACCACCCTATGCTAGGGTATCATGCTAGGTGCTAAGATTACAGTGATGAGGGAGAAAATTTTCTTATCTTCCAGTAGCTTTCAATCTGGCAGAAATAAGAAAAGTAACAAAAATTACCATATAGATAAAAATATGAATGAATGTTAAGAAACTTATACATTTGAAATAATATGAAATTTAGATGAACAAAAAGGGATATATGTAAACACATTTATGAGATAATTAATTAATGAGATGGTTTTAACACTATGGATCTGGTTAGGTAAGAATATTTTTAAATATGGAGATTAGTTATCCAGAATTATATGAGCAACAGATTTTTTGCTGAGATAGAAGGCATATTAAAAGACCTGCTTCCAGAAATGATAACTTGAGTCTGGCTAGGAAAGAGATTATCACCCTTAACCAATACTCAAGTCTTCTCTTTATGCTTCCAAATAAATATATGTCTTTTACAGAAAACTAATAGGGTTCTTTACATCTCCTGTATGTAAAACTTACTTTCTTGCTATTATTTCTGAAAAAACATTTCAATCAGATTTTAGTCTCTATCTTTTCGCCTTGTCACCAATAATATCTATATTGTTAAAATCAGTAAACAATTGTTTATCCAAATTTTACTATCAGCAAAATTTACACATTTGCTCATTCACTCTTCCTAGAAAGTCTTTCTTCACCTGGCTCCTAGGTAATTCCACATCCTTGGTTTTTCTCCAATGCCAATTTCCACTCCTTCTTTTTCTTCTTTTTCTTCTTCTTCTACTAATTCAGTTTCATGAATTAAAACACCAAATACAAGTTGAAGACTCCACAATGTACGTTAAATTAAGCACCCTTAAGTCTAGACTCACCAAACTGCCCTCTCAACACTTCCATTTTAGTTATCTAGAAGACATTTCAAAGCTTCACTTCTGATTTCTTCTTCAATCTAAACCATCTTATCTCAGAGCCTTTCACATCTTATTAAAGGTAACTCTGTTTTAGGCAACTCATATCAAAATTCATGGAGCCATTTTTGACTCCTCTCTTCTACTCACTCTTCTTCATAACTCGCTGCTAATCACAAAATATTTTCAGAATTTGATCATTTCTTATTATCACTTCTACCACCTTGATAAATGCCTCTTGTTAAACATGTTCATTGTGTATATATATATATATATATATATATATAAAGTTATATATATATTTATAAAGTGATATATATATCACTTTAATTAATAGCAGAAGACTAATTTATATTATATTACCATATGAGGGGGAACCCAGAAAAAAATGAAATTATCTTCTGGGAGGTGAGCCCTTATAGTACAGGCTTCCCCCTCTAGTTCCCCCTCTAGGTGAGTATTCTAGGAATCCACCTGTATGAATGTACCTGCTGGCATTGTTGTGAGAGTCTGTGCTTGGTTTCAGAAATTGGCTTCAATTTCTTTGAAGACTCTTCCAACATGTTTGCCCATTTCATGATGTGTGATTTACGAGCACTCTTGCCCACACTTCACTGAGTGTTCAACCATATTTGAGCAAAACCAGCATGACCCCTATGCCCCACCCTCCTATTCATCTGATCTCACTCCAAATGACTTTTTTTGTTTCCTCGGATGAAAAATGTTCTCAAAGGGAAAAATTTTGCCAATGTGAAGGAAGTGAAAAAAAATGGCAGAATCTTAAGACATCAAAATTGATGAGTTCAAAAACTGTTTTGAGCAGTGGAAAAAATGTACCGATAGGTGTATTACATCTAATTGAAAGTATTTAAAGGTGACTGAAGTTTAAAACATACAAGAATAAATACACATTTTTAAATAAATGAGTTCTGGTTTTTGCTGTCCCCCTATATATTATGTGATATGTTATATATATTTGATTATTTTTTTAAAAATTATTTATTTTTATAGTGAGGAGAAAGGAGGGAGTTTTACAGGAAGAGAAACATGGATGCACAAAAGAAGCATCAATCAGTGGCCTCTTGCTCATCCCCAACTGGGGCCCTGGTCTCCAACCCAGACACGTGCCCTGACGGGGAATTGAACTAGTGACCTCTCAGTTTGCAGGGTGATGCCCAACCCACTGAGCCACACCAGCCAGGACTATATATTTGGTTCTTGTTATTAATGGTAGTGATATTCTATTAGAGTTAGTGAATACTGGACCATTGTTTCTAGGGGGGTACAGGGCTAGTTCTAGTCACAAAGTTTTCATCAACTGATCAACACATAACCTTATTTTATATGCATTCCTGCTTAAAGATGCCTTATTTAATATATATGGTTGGTTCATTAATAATGAATTTAAAGAAAATAGCACTATAACTCATGCCCAAATACAAATGACCTAACACACATAATTTTTCAATAAAGAAGATTACAGATTTTTATACCAGGGAAATCTAGATAGTGCCTTAACACAGTGGATCAATTTAAACAGTGAAATCACCAAAAAAAATCCCCAAAATCAGGAGGGGTAGAAAGTGGTACCGTATAGGCCGTGGTAAGTAGATGTGTTTACAGCCTGAGAGGCAAAACAAGAATGCATAGTGTTGCTTTGTGTGTCTTTAGCTGGGAATAAGTGTGTTGGGGGGGCTCAGATTTTTCACTGTTCTGTGCATGTCTGTGAATGGCCACAAAAGTGCCATAATTATTGATTTGCAAATATGGAATCCATGAATAATAAAGATTACAGGTATACACATCTGTGAATAATATACACATATATCCATGAATATATATAAGCACACATAAATCCATGAACAAGGGGGATTTAACAAACACACATAGGCACACACACACATCTGTTTCTGTCTCATTATCTCTGCCTTTCTCTCAAGATTAGGGTAAGTTTAGTCTTCTGGTTTTGTTTCTTTAGTAGAAACATATCTGGTATACTGTTCATTTATGTACTTTAACTTTTTGCTTCAATTTTAGGTTTCGTTTTGTTTTGTTTTTATTAATTTGAGGCCCATTCTGAGCACAATAGTACTTCCAATCCTCAGCCTGCTTGTTTGTCTTTTATAATGTTCTAACTTTATGTAGTATGCTTATCATGTTCTATCATCTTGCTATAACATTATACAGTATGTTTATGTTGCATAATTATCCATTATTTATTCAGTTTATCATTTATTATCTATCTTTCCAGATTCAGTGTAAACTTCATAAGAAAAAGATGTAGATCCATTTTGTCCAGTGATGCATCAGCATTGCTTATAATGACCTTTGTGAGATAATAAGTGCTAATAAGTATTTTTCAGTGGATGAATGAGGTGCTTGATAGGAACATTGGGTTTTAAAATAATTTGCTTGCTGCTCTCCTCACTGAACTTAAAACCAGACGGCTGCCTCTAAATTTAGCCTTTTAGAAAATTCTAAAGTAGCAGCATGAGTTAGTTAAATGTAGGCAATAGGTACCTTTTTAACAAGTATATCTAATTCACTGGTAGCTCAAATTTCAGGAACAAGCAACAGTGCTGGGTGGGGTATTTAATAAATAGCTTTGCCTTCATAAGTAGACATAAGGGAGAGATTAAATTAGAGATAATGACTTTAAAAATATTTATTATGTTAGTTTCAGGAGTATACCCCAGTGATTAGACATAGTATAACTTACTAAGTGATCACCTCAATAAATCACATACCCATCTGACATCATACATAGTTGTTTGAATAGTATTGACTATATTCCCTATGCAGTACTCTACAGCCCCATGACTATTCTGTAACAACGAATTTGTACTTCTTAATTCCTTTAGCTTTTGCATCCACACTCCCACCCCATTCCATGTGGCAACCACCAAACTATTCTCTGTATCTGCGAATCTGTTTCCATTCTATTCATTCTTTTCTTTTGTTTTTTAGATTCATTTATTGATAGATACGTATTCATTGTCATTTTATTGTTCATATATTTGATCTTTTTCTTGTTCTTCTTAAAGAAGGCTCTTTAAAATTTTATGCAATACTGGTTTGGTGGTGATGACCTCTTTAGCATTGTCTTCTCTGGAAGGCTATTTATATGTTCTTTGGTTCTAAATTATATCTTTGCTGGATAGAGTAATCTTGGTTTAGGTGTTTGTTTTTCATCACTTTGAATACTTCTTGCCCATCCCATATGGACTGCAAAGTTTCTGTTTTGGTGATTAGGGAGGTGTGCCACTGAACCCTACCAAACCTCTACTGTATATGGCCAATCCATCAAGCCTAAGGATGTTCAGGAAACATCCTTATTGCCTAAAACTGGATAAATATGTCAGCTTTATTTTTGCTTTTATAAATTGTTTTTTATTTTTTGTTTGTCTTGTTTGTTCATTTATTGCTTTCAGTTTTATATAATATTTCCTCTTTATTGAATATTTTATTGTAGTTCTATTATAGTTGTCCCAGTTCTTGCCCCTTTACCTTCCTCTGCCCAACTCAACACCTACTCCCATAGTCATACCCCACCCTGTTGTCCATATCCATGGGTCATTCATACATGTTGCCTGACTGGTCTCTTCCACTTCTATCCACCCTTATCTCCCTCCAAATCTCCTCTGGTCACTGTCAATCTGTTCCTCATTTCCATGACTCTGGCTCTATTTTGCTCCTTTGTTTGTTTTGTTCATTAGGTTCCTCTTATCCATGAGATCATATGGTATTTTTCTTTCACTAACTGGTTTATTTCACTTAAAATAATAGTTTCTACTTCCATGCATGTTGTCACAAAAGGTAGGAGCTCCTTCTTTGTTTCTGCTACATAGTATTCCATTGGGTAAAGACATCACAGTTTTTTGGTCCACTCATCTACTGATGGGCACTTAGGCTGTTTCTGGCACTTGGTTATTGTAAATAGCAGTGCAACGAACACAGGGGTGCATAAGTTCTTTTGGATTGGTGTTTCGGGATTCTTAGGGGTATATTCCCAGCAGTGGAATCACAAGGCAGTTCCATTTTTAATTTTTGGGGGGAATTCCATACTGTTTTCCACAGGGTCTGCACCAACCTGCATTCCCAGCAACCATGCACCTTTTCTCCACATCCTCACCAGCACCTGTTTCTTGAATTGTTATTGATAGCCATCCTGAGCAGTGTGAGGTTATATCTCATTGTGGTTTTAATTTGCATATCTGTGATGGCTAGTGATATTGAGCATTCTTTCCTTTGCCGATGGGTGATCTGTAAGTCTTCCTTGGAGAAGGGCCTATTCAGGTCCTTTACACATATTTTAATAGGATTGTTTGTCTTCCTGCTGTTGAGCCATATGAGTTCTTTAACTACCGTGGAGAACAAACCCTTGCCCAAAATATTATTGACCAGTATCTTCTGCCACATGGTCAATTCCCTTATCATTTTGAAGATGTTTTCTTTAGCCATGCAGAAATTTAAAAATTTGATGTAGCCACATTTGTTTGTTCTTTCCTTTATTTCCTTTGCCCTAGAAGATATATCTGCAAAAATATTGCTACATGGGCTATATGAAATTTTTACTGCCTATGTTTTCCTCTTGGACTGTTACATTTTACGGTGTCACATCTTATATTTAAGTTTTATACCTATTTTTGAGTTTATTCTGGTGTATGGTATAAGTTAGTGGTCTACATTCCTTTTTTCTTTTTTTTTCTTTTTTTTCTTTTTTTGCATATACCAGTCCAATTCTCTAAACATCATTTATTGAAGAGGATAGTTTCACTCCATTCTATGCTCATGCCCACTTTGTCAAATATTAATTGGCCATAGAAATATGCATTTATTTCTGGGTTCTCAATACTGTTTCATTAATCTATGTGTCTATTCTTATGCCAGTACCAGATCATTTTGATTATAGTGGCCTCGTAGTTTAGTTTCATATATGATATTATGATCCCTCCAACTTTGTTCTTTTTCAAGACTGTTGAGGTTAATCAGGGTATTTTTTGGTTCCATATATTTTTAAAATATTTGTTCAAGATCTGTGAAATATGCCATTGATATTTTAATAGGTATTGTGTTGAGTATATTGATTGGTTTAGGTAGTATGGACATTTCAATGCTGTTAATTTTTCCAATCCATGAACATAGCATATAATTCCATTTATTTTTGTCTTTCTTAATTCCTTTATTCAATGTTCTGTAGTTTTCTTTTTACAGATCTTTTACCTCGTTTGTTAATTTTATTCTTAGGTGCTTTTTTTTCTTGTTGCTATAGTAAATGAGACTCTTTTCCTAGTTTCTCTTTCTCATATTTCATTGTTGGTATACAGATGCCCTTAATTACTGAGTATTGACTTTGTACCCTGCTATTTTGCCAAATTCACTTATTAGATCAAGTAGGTTTTTTGGTGGAGACTATAGTGTTTTTTATGTACACTCTCATGTCATCTCCAAATGACAGTTTTACTTTCTCATTTATAATTTGGATGCTTTTTATGTCTTTTTCTTGTTGGATCACTGTGGCTAGAGCTACTAGTAGTATGTTGAATGAGAGTGGTGAAAGTGGACACCCTTGTCTTGTTCCCTATCTTAATGGGAAAGCTTTTAGTTTTTGCCTGTTGGGTATAATATTGGATGGAGGTTTCTCCTATATAGCCTTTGTTATGTTGAGGTATGCCCTCTTTATTCCCATTTGCTGAGTGTTTTCATCATAAATGGGTGCTGTACCTTATCAAATGCTTTTTCTGTATCTATTGATATGATCATCTGATATTGGTCTCCCCTGTCATCACCCTCCTGTCAAGTGGGATGAATCCCACTTGATTATGGTGTGTGGTTTTTTAAATGTATTGCTGGATGTGGTTTGCCAATATTTTGTTGAAGAATTTAGCGTCTCTGCTCATCAGTGATATTGGTCTGTAGTTTTCTTTCTTTGTTGTGTCTTTATCTGGTTTTGGGATTAGGATGATGTTGGTCTCATAAAAAGAGTTTGAGAGTCTCCCCTTTTCTTGGATTTTTTGGAATAGTCTGAGAAAGACAGGGATTAACTCTTCCTGAAATGTTTTGTAAAATTCTCCTGTGAAACCATCTGGTCCAGGGCTTTTGTGTGCCTGGAGTTTTTTGATTACTGCTTCAATTTCTCCAGCTGTTATGGGTCTGTTCAGGCTTTCTGCTTCTTCTTCATTCAGTTTTGGAAGATTATATTTTTCCAGAAATTTGTCCATTTCAACAAGGTTATCAAATTTCTTGGCATATAGTTGTTTGTAGTAATTTCTTATAATCCTTTGTATTTCTGTGGTATCAGTTGTAATTTCTCCTCTTTCATTTCTGATTTTATTTATTTGTGTCCTCTCCCTTTGTTTCTTGATGAATCTGCTTAAAGGCTTGTCGATTTTGTTTATCTTTTCAAGAACCAGCTCCTGGATTTATTGATCTTTTGAATAGTTCTTTTAGTCTCTATTTCACTCAGTTCTGCTCTGTATTTGATTATTTCCTTCCTTCTGCTCACTGTGGGCTTTGTTTGTTGTTGCAGCAGAAAGGAAGAAGGAGCTACTATCCTTTGCAACAGTACAGATGGAACTGGAGAGCATCACGCTAAGTGAAATAAGCCAGGAGGGGAAAGACAGATACCATATGATCTCACCTATAAGTGAAACCTAATCAACAAAATAAATAAGCAAAATATAACCAGAAATATTGAAATAAAAAACAAGCTGACAGTAACCAAGGGGAGGAGGGAGGGTGATGACAGGGGAGAGGGAGGGGAAGGGTCTTCAAGGAACATACATAAAGGACCCATCAACAAAACCAAATGGGGGAAGGATTAAGGGTGGAAGGTGGGGGTGGGTGAGGCTGGGGAAAGTGGTGGCGGGAAAATGTTGATAAAAACAAACCAAAAACAAAGTGGTCAGCGGGAAGCTGGGAGTAGTGTCAGAAATTAAGAAGCCAAAGAACTGGTGTGTGTAGCCCATGCACATGGACTAAGAGGTATAGGGATGATGAAATGGGGTGCAGGGGAGAGGGGCTATAGGGGTAAAAATGGGACAACTGTAATGGCATACTCAATAAAACATACCAAAAAAAATGATATATGTGTATGCATATATGTGTGTATATATATGCAAAATACAAAATTCATGACTAATACTCAAAAGAAATAATAAGGAAGTGAAGTAGACCTTAACATGGTCCAGATTAGAGTTATCGGCAATAACTAAAATATCAACACTGATGTAGTAAAGAAAGATAAGATGGACAAAAGAAATGAAATATATGGAGAATTTTAACATATTTTAAGAAATATATAAATAAATTAAATACACATTCTAAAATTGGTGTTCAGTATTTGAATTAAAAAATTTATTAGGATTTATTGGGAGAGGTTAACAACTGATGCAAACAAAGGAAGATGAGTGAACTCACAGATACTTCAATATAAAACAAAGTGAATTACAGATAGAAAAAATAATAAAAAGGGAATCAAAGGGTATAAAAACCTATGAACTAGAGATAAATTTATTTTTAATGGCTAACTTACTATAACCATATTCAGTGGCTTGAAACAATCACTTATTATTTCTTCACAATTCTGTAGGTTGACTTGTTACAATTCTATTGGTTGACTGAGTGGTTCTTTGGGTCCAGGCAAGCTTAACTCTTCTATTCTGGACAAGAGTTCATGTATCAGGTGTTACCTGGTAGGCCAGTCAGTGGTTATACAATCAACAATAGCTTCCCATGCTTAGTATATGACAGGCTACAGGATAGGCAATTGTTAGCTGTGGCATCTCATTGATCCTTTTTCTGGAACTTGCTTCTCCAAAAGGTTAACTCAAATTAATTCACATGATAGTTTCAGGGTTCTTATTATATATGAGAGGGAAATTTCCAATGCTCAAGTGTTTTTCAATAATTTGTTTTCAATAATTACCCCTAATCCAAAGCCATCCAAATAGCTGAGACAAGATGAAAGGAGTGGAGAAACAGACTTAACTCCTTGGTGAATGGATCAACAAATTCCTTGAAAAACGGTGTCCCTACATGAATGAGAAAAAAAAATTGTGGTAACTTTCGCTATCTACCATGACTGGAAATTGAAATTCCAGAAAAGAAGGACAGATGGATTGGGTCAAATGCCACATTTACAGGGAACTTTCTCAAACTCTTAAAGACATCATTTCCTAGCTTTTAAGAGATCAGAAAACCACATGCAGAATAAATTTTTTAAAAAGCATTAACCAAACCAAAACAAACATCTAAGTATACATTAGTTCAACAACAAAAAACAGAAACAAAAGGATAATCTTAAAAGTAGCCAGGGAATAAAAGAATATTTCCTTCAAAGAAAAAAATAGTAACTTATTTGCTAACTTCTGCACAAATATTGTAAAACCCAGAAGATAATGCAATAGTATCTTTATAGCATTGAAAAAATAAATATCTATTAGGAGTATAATAAATATGTTATTAAGAATGTGAGCAAATGGAACATCACATTTTGACCAAAGTGCATATTGCTGAAATCCCTATGGAATGCCCTTTGGCACTAAATTCATTTGAAAGCTAAACATGTCACTTCCCTGTAACACAGGAATTTCATTCCTAGTTATATATCCCTCCAAAAATGAAGACATATGACTACCAAAATATATATACAGTAACACTCATAGCAGCTTTCTTCGTAATAGTCTCATATTGAAAACAACTTAAATATCATCAAAAGTAGGATGGATAAATACATTCTTAGTTTTCATACAACAGAATGCTATTGTTGAGTTTTTATATTCACATTTACTATTCCCAAATGTCCACAAGAAGTGATCTAAACTATACACAAAATATTATTCACTTAGAAAGCAAATATTGACTCTGTGGTTTCCTATATCCCAATTCTATTTTTTGGATAGTATGATGAATACCAAGTTAGAGGTTCCACATGTAAAAATTTTAGAATCCATGTTATAGGTAATATTTGGAGTCAATTGATTTTACTTACTATGTATAGGAGAAAGAGAAAGATGGTTTTCTTTCTTCTTCCAGACTGGGGGGTTGGGTGGGGATCTTTGGTCCTTGCAGAAGTCATGAAAAGAATTCTGAGTTCTTGTTCCAACTTTTTGGAATATAAATAAAAATTTCTACAAGGGCCATATATTAATAGTTTCAGGTATCTTCAGATTACACAACCTAAAGATGTTTCCAAAGTTGTGAACATCTTTTTCTCTTGAAATATAAATGCATGCTTCTGGAGTTAAGTAAATATCTCTGGAATTCTTTCTATTTCCATCTAATCTATATCTATATCTATATTTATATCTATCTATATCCATATGTATCAATATCACCTATTTCTGCCTGTAACTTTAATTTGCAAGATTTTCTCTATTCTCAGAATCCCAAACTTCTAGTAAAATATATTCAGAAAGCTCCTACTCTATAGAAACACAACATATTTTCTCTTCACTTCATAACAACATGAAAAAATAAATACTTCTAAACCCAGTGCCATGAACAAATCTCACCGATATTTGACAAGTAAAGAAAGCAGAGAAGAAAGAGTATATGTTTTCTGGTTCCATTTATGTGAAATTCAGGAATAGGCAAAACTGACCTATGGTAATAAAAATCTGAATAACAGCCCCCTCTGGAGAGGAAGGTGAACAAGAGGAGGTACATGAAAAATTCTGGTACTGAAATGTTTTATGTTGATAGAGTGGTGGTTGCACACGTCTTTATAAGTAAAATTCAATAAATTTTACACAGAAATTATGCATTTGTGCATTTTGGTGTATTAGAAAGTGAATAAAAATATTCTTGAACAGAATAATATTTCAGTTTAAGATGCCATATCTTTTTGTGGATAAGCTTGTTAGCTTACTAAAAATAAAAAATAAAAAATTGGTTGGATTTATCAGATGATGGGATCTAAAAGATGCCATGGAAACTTTTTATTGCTAATGATTGCTTTTGATTTGTTTGACCATGCAAATTACACGAAGGAAATGAAACTAAAATAGGAGCTCTTTTTAGGAAGAGCTAAATAAAATAACTTGTTATAATATGAAAAGAGCTTCTTGAAAATTATCACAATCCTATCCAAAATTAAGATATAGGAAATTTGTATATTTAGAAAAACTAAAACCAATGAAACCACAAAGATTTAAATATTAGGGTTACTTCTTTGTGGGTTAGGGACTAAGAATTAGAGTAAGGCTCCGTAACAATGCCCTTACCTAAAATGCTGATGATACTGTGCTCTCCAGGATAAAATGTTTCAAACAGCCAACACTATTAAATACATTATGAAACATACCTAACACGGAGGTTTAGTAGGTTAAAAAAAAAAAAAAGGAAGGCATGGAAAATTGTTGCCAAGTGATAAGTATAAAAAATAGTTACACAGTCTCTTTGATTATATTTCCTTAAAAAAACACCTCTGAGAAGGATATTTGCATTCAAAATTTTTAGTGATTGCACTTAAAAATATCTTTAATCAATTTTGGAAGCAGTATCAGGCAGAGGGTGAAGGTGAACTATGATACAATGCAACACAGGACTTGGTTGATCACACAGATTAAAGGCTGCCCCAGAGGACAGAGCTGAAACGGGGCAAGGAAGCTTTCTTGAGTGTGGTGGAGGGCAATTTGGTGGGGGACCTCATTCACAGTGGCTGGCTGAATAAATGCTTCCATCTTGAAGGTAGGATACCTGGGTAGCACACCACCACATCCATTGCAGTTTACTCATTATGGCACATGGATCTACCTACGTCCTATAACTTTACCTTATATAGAAACAGATTGCTCAAGATCTTGATTTATCTCCTTTCCTGGGGAAACATAAGAACCAGGTTAGTGTGACAGCCTAGGCTCTCGCCGCTGCTGTTGATCTAAGGCCAAGACTGATATCCATCATCTGCCTCCTCTACCATCCGTGCTAGATTTCCCTCAGCTTCAGCGAGCACCACTGCTGGTCTCTGTGATTTACCTCTGGGAGTGATCCTGACCCTCCTTTCTGTAGGGCCTAATTCCCTCATTACTATGTTCTTCTCCGGCTGTATAGGCTAACTTTGACCATTTACCAACAAAAACAGACAAGGGAGTAGCCAAAAGATGCTCCAGTAGACAGTCTCAGGTTTAGATATAAACCTTTTCCTTATAACAACAGTTCTACCTTCTGCCAATGATCAGTCCTTTACCCATTTCACTATGTTGATTCTGTTTCTTGACAGCTTTTGTCATGGCATGAGACATGTGACAAAGTGACAGCCACGGGCTAAAGTTTAATGGAAATCTTACTGTGATGCCTTCTGGAAGTTCCTTCTGTGAACCAGATCTTCTACAGTCACAGAGTGTAATATCATGGGGACTAGAGTTACATATTCCTCACACAGTTACAGAGAATAAAACAGGGTCACTCCAACATCCACCCCTTGGTTCAGCTGTTTAGACATCCTCCTTTTTGGAGATGTGGAACCACATTATGCTCATTGAACTGGGATATGTACTGAAATTTGGGGGATCATACTCCACCCTCACAGGACACTATTTCTGAGCTGGTGTTACAACTTTGTCATCAGGAAACTATTTTACCACTCTATTATTCTAGTGGCTTCCATGCTATGATATATGATATACATTGTGCATTGTGTGATAAAGTAACAGGTATCACATCTTTGATATGAAGTATGTCTCCTGATAGGCAATTTTATGAGGATTTACATTTTGGTGTGTCAAATTCTCAGTGTACCTTAAAGCATTCTCCCTGGCAATACAGCCTCTCCTTTGGTCAGAGGGAAGTAGATCTGAACCTACTTCAAGCCTCAGAACTAGCCGAGTGCACTGCTTTGAAAAGCAGAACTTCATCTTTAAGCAAGGGGGAGAATAAGCCAATAAAAAGGGAAATGTCATTTTGACAGATGCCAGGGAATATGGCTTTTCAAACTTCTCAAGTGCATTGACTCAGTTCATTCTACTCAGTTTTAGGATCCCACACTTTCCCATTCAAGACCCTGTCCTTGTAGTAGGGAGGCTTGACAGGGTTGAGAATTCAACTCTTTGGAGGTATACTACTTTTCTTATTAAGCCTTGGGTCTGATGCTCAATTTTTTTCTGTCCCTCAGCTTTAGCAGACAATAGTCTCTGCTAAGAAAGTCTTCTGTAATTCACACATTGCTCAAATAGATCATGGATTATTCTTAACCTTGAATCTTTCCCTCAGTGTATCAACAGCAATCTAATTTCATATTCCTTAAAATTAGTATTTCCTCTGTACTTTTCAAAAGCCTGAGATAATCCACCAGCCAATGTAATCTCTTACCCCAGTATTATTTTCCAGAATATAACTGGTATAAGTTTTGACAGTTGCTCTATTACAACATGACATGGGCTGAACACTTCACCAACCATCTGCCAAAAACCAATATGAGATCCTCACTGATGGTCAAGTGAGTACTGCTCCAGCTTCAAAATCCCATTTTCAAATCTGCTTCCCAGGAAAGTTTCTTACTTGTAAAACACCCAGAAGTCAAACCCTAATGTATAGCTATTTACTAATTTAACAGAATCTACTCTCATGTTCTGGGTACACAAAAGTGGGAACACACAGTCTCAATGTCAGTTGTAAGTTATATGGGTTGATAGACAAAAAGCAGATGTAATTAAGTATGATAACTAACATTTAAGCTGAATGTACTATTAATATTATTATTATTAAAAGTTACCTTTTAGGAAAATGAGATTCAGAGATACTAGGTTTCTGAGTACTCTGACTCCTTTTTTTTAAGGAGTAATTATAAAGAATAGTGTTAGAACCAATTGGAGTAGGAATATATTCTGTATTACTGATATTTTGTGCTTCCACATTTAAAGTAGAATGAATATGATAAAATTAGAATGCTAACCTATGCTTGGAAAGCCCTAGGCATCAGAACTATCTGGTGTTTAGAAAAATGCTATTATTCATTGCTACTCAATTTGAAGAAATGGCAACCAAGTCCTAAGTTTTATTTGTACTTTCAACTGGCCAATAGCTTGTGCAGAGAGATAATAGGAAAAAAAAGGTAGGGAAGGAATTTTCTCAAGGAGATCATGCTACTAACCCATACAATTTCAAGTTGTAGAAACAATTTTATTATATAGGATTTAACTGTAGACAATTTATTAGCTTTATCTTTGAGGAGTCAATTGAAAATCCTAAAGAAGGTAACTAGCATTGTGTCTAGAAGGAGTTTAGTTGATCTGAAGGAAAATAAAAGGTTATCATTCTCTGAACTCATTGGTAAAATTCTTCCACACAGGCAACACTTTCAAAAGGAGTCATTAAACATATAAATGATATAAAAACATTAACACACTTCTCCCCCAAAGCATGGCCTAAAAAGTGTAGTAGGTAAAACTGCAATGAATATTCTGGCTTTGTTTTTCAACTACTTAGTTAATTGTGACTTTTTTTTTTTTTAGTTTTCTGGAAGTTCTTGCAATTGGTAGACTATATATATAATAAATATATAGTAAAAATATATATAATAAATATATACCGGGTCAGGCATAATAATGTACCTTTTTATGACAAAATCATAAGCATGTAATTCTGTAACATAACAGTATCACACTCAAGCATATCATATGACATTTTAAGTAAAATGTTCAAATTAAAACTATAAATTATTACACCCATATTATTACCCTGCCAGCCATACTCAAGCAGGCATTAAATTCTGCTGGACCCTGAGTGTGTGTGTGTGTGTATGAATGAACATATTTTCATGTATATGTTCACATATATATTTAGGAAAAAAGAAGGAATGTGCTAATATAATTAGAAGGTTTTTGGTTTGTTTTCTTTTTGGTCATTTTTGAGAAACAAAATCTAATTTTCAACATGTAAACTCATGATTATATTATGTGTTTAACTTCATGAGTTTAAATTTTAAAATTATAATTTTGCATAACACAAGTTTTCAGTTACAAATAATGGTTCATTTTATTTGTTGGACATTCTTTTGCTTTGATGTTACCATTATATTAAACTTCTCTGCTGCCTCAGTTGCTGTATGGTAAACCACTCTGTTTTGGTGATTACTTTTTATTTCTTCTAACCAATTAAAAGCCAAATTATAAAATTCTTGTGTTCAAGCTTAAACTAGTTTTCAACTTTAGAACATATAAAGCCTCTATTAAGGATTTAATAATTTTTGGGTTTTTTGTTTTGTTTTGTTTTTCATATAATCAGTTGAAGCCTGTGTCAGTTCCTGCTCATCAGGTGAATTTAACACAAGACCTGGGATTATACTATAAGATTTATAACTGAGGTGAATTGAAAAATTGCAAATATTGCTATGCAGCTTCTTACTGTCAGATTGAATTTTTTAAAAAAAGTATAGTACTCTTGTAAATGTGAAAAATAGTTATAATTATTTCACTAAAAAAAAGAATTAAGAGATACAACATAAAGTTCTATAAGCATATTAATGCTTTTATATTTTTCTCCATATATAATAAAAGTGGCAATCGTGTATAAGCAGAAGATAGCATAATTGCAAGGGCTTTTTGTTGTTATTCTTTAAATTTTTTATTTTTTTAATTTTTATTGAGTTTTTTGGACTTTTTGTTCTTAAATGGGCCTTAGTGACACATTAACAGGGGTTAAGAAGAATATTTGGAGTCAGGCTGCCTGGGTTCACATCCTCGGTTTTCCTTTAGAACTTCTGTGACCATGGGCTAATTATCTTTTTTAATCCTTAGTTTCTTGTTTGTAAAATAAGAAATACTAGGAATTGTTAATAGGAATGATAACACTGATCTCACAGAGTTGCTGTAACTTAAAAAGTGTAAATAAGGTAATGCATGTAAGAGCATTTACCAAAATGACCAGAGCTTACTTTTACTTAAAAAAAAAATCTTTAAAACTCCACAAAGAAAATTAAATAGTCATGTGCTAGATTGCAAAAATGTCTCTAAATATTCTTTTCTCTCTGTGCACCTGCCTTCACCATGTACAAAGAACTCCTTCCCGTTCTGACTCTGGCCATACTTCGTGATTCAGATACTGGCAAGTGTGTTTCAATAAAAGACTTGAGAAGCACTTGCGCTGGGCCTCATGTCTCTGCTTTCACCATGTGAGCATACCTGGGCTAGCGTGATAGAGAAAAACAGATACATGGGGCACAGATAAGTTGCCCTCATTGCTCCAGTTGCAGTCAATTTAGATGAGCTGATAGGGTTAAAAGATAAACTAAGGTATATTAAAATTTTTCAAGAGTTTATCTGGGCATTCATTTGAATTGGGCAGTGCCAAACTGGAAATTAGTTGGATCACCACCAATAGAAGCTGAACAGGAGTTTCAGGAAAGACTTTTATAGAGTACAAGCAGAAGTAAAGAAATTATTGATTGCTGAAGCTTATAACCTAGTTGGCTGTTGTGATTGGTTGTCTTTTGGTTTTGATTTTGTAACCTTGAGGCATTTACAGACTTAGGCTTTGGTTTGCCAGGTAGGCTGCCACGGACATTAGAGCCACTTCAGTCTAAGAGCCTCCTTATTTAATTTGATGATATCCAGCCAGCTTTCAGACATGTGAGCAAGGCAAGCTGAGATCTGCAAATCCAGTTTTTTTTGCACTCTGCTAATTCAACACACTTGAGCAGTAAGTACTCATTGTTGTATGTTATTGAGTGGTTTTAGTTTTCACTGTTGTTGTTGGTCATGTCCACTTTTTCTGGGATACAGATTTATGACATTTGTCATTAAGGTAGAAGCTGAACTTAATATCTCAATGAAGGGGCAAGTTTTAGCTAGAACAATAATATTCTTGGGTTTATTATTTAGATTGTCTTAAGATGTTTCTTTAATGGAACACAGCCTAAATCTAAATACTGAATGGGCATGAAAAACTGCAGACTCTTATTTTCAGAAGTAGCAATTTAATCATTTAGAATTTAAGACACTCATAAAATTGTGCACATATAGTCAATAATAAATTAGTGCTTCTCCAACTATAATTGCATTTTTTCAAGAACTAGAAATAGATTTATATAGAGTGTAATTTAGTATTATAAACATTTTTATTTCTATTATTTCATTATTTATGGATTTTGTGTTCTAGCATCAAAACCAACTATTTTTAATATTACCTAAAACTATATATAACACAACTAAAAATTAATTTTAAAATATGTTAAATAACACCATGACTAAGGTTGAATACAAGGAGGCAGGAGGCAGGGAGATAACCTAGGATGAAATAGCCCAAGAGTTAGAAGAAGCATTTGGTTAGAAGCAATTTGGTTAGAAACCAAATTGGAAGAAATTAAGATAGGTGATGTAGTCATAACTTGACCAATGTGTAGACAGTTCAGTTAAAGTTAAGAATGAGAAGTAGCCATTGTGTTTAGCAATCAGTGCACTGACTTCAGTAAGATAATATTTGATGTGAAAAATTTGAATATGCTAGATGAAAAATACATAGGGCAAAATAGAGACTTTTTAAGAATTGTAGATATAAAGAAGGGCAGTAAAACAATAGAGCTGGAGTACAAAGGTACAAGGGAAAATCATTTTTTGTTCTTTTGGGAATAAAAATGGTTCATCAGATTTCCATGATATTAAGAAAAATCCCTGGTGAGGTATTATTAAAGACAAAGAAAAAAGGAGTTAATTGATAGCAAGATTTTTTCTTATAGAGATATGATGGAATAAAACAATAATGTACACAAGGGTAAATCCCTTTTTCATTTATAATGGCAAGGAAGAAAAGATGAAGGAAGCTAGATATAAATGTAGGTGGTGAGACAACATGTAGAGGGATTTAATGTCCAATAGACACAGTTTCTCTAGGGAGCATGACACAGGTCATCAGCAGAGGGGAGACAGAAGAAGGGACAGAGATATAAAGACATAGAAAGATAAAGAGAGAATAGATAGAGGAAAAGAGGGAAAGAGAGAAACAGGCAGAGAAGGGAAAAGGAGGAGAAGGAAGGAGAGGGAGTTTAGAATTAGAATGTAGAACGAAGTGATGAAGGTTTTGAAACTGGTTTTAGGGGAAGTAAAGGCATACACAGGTATTGCTGAATATTTTTGATGTCTCATTTAAGTTTGAAATATAATTACTTAAGATAATTTACATATGGATATGTCATATTCTTTAATTAAATAATTTTCCTCCATCATTATTATTATAATTTCAACCATAAAATGAGAGTTTTTATTTGTTTTCTAAATATTACTTATAAGATAATATAAAAGTAGTTTTAAAAATTAAGACTAAGTCACAAAACTTAATTTGGTAAATACAAAGTAATCAGCTAGTATATCAACACTATTAAGGAACACAATAAATTTTTTTTGGATAAACTTTTGATGTGATATATAGAGATACATATACAGATTTTATTCTACATTAGAAGGATCCTAAATCTATAAATATTTTCCCAACTACAAGTGATATAAATGACACATAGTGACATACAATATATTACATACTGTTTATGCATTGTAAATTATGATAACTTGAATTAAACAAAAATTATATACATGCTATATATTAAAAGACTAGGATTTTTCCCCCAAATAACTTGTATTCCAAATTTATAGCTCTTCTTTAAGGAGTATTTTGGAAATATTATGTAACAAAGAAATATTACTTTCCTTCAAGTAGTGAGGGGCCAATTCAGAATATAAAAAAACATCTGTTTAAACAAAATGGCAAACATCTTCATATTTGGAAACATTAACTACCTTAATCACAGCAGAAAATATTTTCATTTTACCTCATATTAACATAATAATTAAAGCATTCTGAATTGTTATGTTTATAAAAGTCTGTGTTTTTTTTAAGTCATTGCATAAATGAGTTTGTGATGATTTGCCTCTTATATAATGCATTCCTTAGTTTGGTTTCTAACTTTTTCCAAAATTATAAATTTTTAACTAATCAGAGAAAACCATAATCATCCATCTAAATGACATTCATAATTATTTTTGTTTAATTAGATTCTGGGCAGTATGTTGGCTGATCACATTGCTTTGTAAATGGTAAAATTCTTCTTTCAGTAATTCACAGCATCCTACTCACATGGCTTAATAGGACTCAAAGCAAATTCTTTCTTTAACAATTTATAGAAGAAAAAAATGGAAATGATGAGCAAGGAAGTTTCAAGCTTCAGAATTAATTATTTTATCAGGTGCATTGCTAAATCATTGGAACTAAATGCAGTTTTGCTCCAGAGAGGTTCATGGAAAGAAAATGTTTTCCTATCATAAGCTCTTCTTCCTAAGCTTGTGTTGAGGACTCATGAGATGAGGCTTTTCTGCACTCAAATAAAAGAAGAAAAATTCTTGGAAAAAAGAAAGACAAAAAATGGTTCCCAAAGTAACAATTACAAAGAAAAGTGGAAAACTAAGTAATGATTGGTGGGAACATACGCTGCAGGCAGGTTTGGGAAGATGAGACAATTCCGTTTCTAAGTCACTTACCTTTTGATCATTGTAGGCTGGTCTCTATAAGGGATCCAGGAAAGTTTTGTCATGCAGATCTGTGACTTTAGTGAGTGTGGTCCTTCAGCTGGAACTTGCAAATATTCAGTACACATGTAAGGGAATAAATATCTCAAGGACCTCACTTCAGTAGGCCCAGAGGGCAAAGTGGGCAGGCCTTCAGAAGCTACTCTCTTGTGTTCATTTCATGCTTCAGTCAGGCAGCCACTGTGTTCAGAATACAGCAACAGAGAAACACGATTAATGAGACCATGTGAGTTTTGGCCCTACTGCCACATCCATGTGGCCATAACCTTAATCAGAGACATGGCCATGATCCCCGTTGCGTGTGTGATCATAGGATGACTCCTGGAAAATTGGATAGAAAAGGAAAAAAAAAAAAAAAGGTTGTGCTTTGCATTCGCTTTGTTACCGTTATAAAGACCCAATCATTATATCTTTTATGATTTGTTAAAAGGAATCAAGGTACAAGAGCTATTGTGGCAGAAGGCATATCGTATTCATAAGGCACCATATAGGGAAATATAGAGGCCCAACAGTACAGCCAGTTTGCTTGATCTCTCTACCCTCCATCACTTTCTACATGTCAAGTGTCTCTGTCCTGGTGTCTCTTCCTTGTGAGAAAACACAAAAGGCAATGAATAAGCCATTATCCACATAATAAATTTTAGACTTACTTTTTGCCTGTGAAAATGAATAGATATCTTTGGGGACAATTTTAGAAGTCATAGGTTCCAGATACTGTTGTCACTTACTATCTGAACTTGGGCAAGTCACTTAACCTCTGTGAGCTCGAATTACCACAGCTATGAAATTGAAATAGTAGCTAACTCACAGGGCGTTGTGGGTCAAATGCAGTGCTGTAAGTGAACAGGTTTTGGAAACCTCAAAGTACAGTACAGTATAAGTACTAATCTACCAATAGTTTCCCTTTTCTGCCATAACAGGTAAGTAAAATTGGAATTATTTTTTATGTGTCATTTTCATAAGTCAAAATACAGTTTATCCATGAAACACACTGTCCTTAGGGGGTCAGAACTGGAGATCGACATAGTTATTCTCATTACTCAAATGAATAATTTCAGTCTTTAAATAAAATATCCATGGAGAGAGAGGTTATTGGCTTCACAATGTCTAAGGGGTTTTACTTATTTTGAGTTGGGGAATCTTAAGAGATGTTAAACATGGCATTCAACTCTCAATTTTAATATCACCTTTTCTAAAACCAAAATTTAGGATTGAAACTTGAGGTTAGAGTTAACTTTGACATTTTTTGGTAACAATTAAACATTTAACTAGAAAATATTCACAGATATTTCAGCCCCACCACCAACATTCTTTATCCTCTAAAGGTAAATCTGTCTTTGCTCATAGAGATTATCCTCTCTTATGCTCATGAAGAATTCTTCCATTGTCAAATTCATTCCTGAGAAGTTTATATACAGAGACAATTCATTCATTCCTGAGAAGTTTATATCAGAGATGTGAGGACGAAAAGAATAAAGAGAAAGAATGAGGAAGAGAGAGAAGAGGAGAGGAGAACAGAGAAGAACTAGACAGGTAGAAAGTGTTGATATGTACTTCAAGGATAAAATTAACTCTTTGGAAAAAGGAAATAATTGGCAAAAAAGAAAGAGGATAGGGCAAGAAGAGAAATAGAAATCCTATGAAATTCAACTTCTTTGAAGCTTTGGATCAGTCCCTGAAAATGAGAAGAAATAAAATTAAAATTAATTTATTTGGTGGAAAGTAACTACCACCAATGTATAAATGATAAAAAGAACAGAGAATCTATGGTATATACCATTATGCCTTGTGAGTAGAAGTTTAATTTTAATTGAATTTGTCATTTTTTATTTTATGGGCTACGTCTTAGCACAAAGATGGGTTATTATATGATACCAAGTATTTTCAGTTGACATTTAATATTTTCAATGAATGCCATCCCAGCTACATAAAGAGAAATTCATATATCAAAGGTATTACTTAAATATTAAGTCAGTTTTAATTGTTCAGATTTAATGGAGAGCAAGTCTGTTTTATGTAGGTTTGTTTAATAGGAGTTTACATTCTTACATTCTTTTCTTCCTCACTATAGTAATTTCACATAAAAAACAAAAAAAGTCTAATGAAAATTAACAGCAAAAAAGTTGTATTCCATTTTTTTCTAAAGTATACTTTATCTAAAGTTATTTTATCTAATATTGTTTCTAAAATGTTTGCTTGGTAGAATTTTATTAGATACCATTAATTGTTCTTTCTCTGCAAAGACCAATATTCATTACATCGAACGAAAAGAAAATTTGCTTTGATTAGGAATATAGAATCACTTTGAATTTTTTTTTTCAAACACAACTCTGATATTTCTTCAGCAACTATTGTGTGCCAAACACTGTCTAACCAATACATTCCAATCATTGTAGGGCGCTCAAACAGTCTTTTAATTGAATTAGAGCTAGGATTTAGCCACAGGACATTAGTATAGACAAAACGTTTTCAAGCTGAAAAATATATTATGTTATAATGAAGAATGATCCTTAAATATAATTATTCCTCTTTATTTTCCAAGTAATTCTTGAAAGTTATCACAGCAGTCATATTATAAATAAAATACATATAGAATTGTTTTTAGTTCTGAGAAACAGATTGGCGCTGTGCCAATATTTTGCCAATGCCACTAATCTGAAGCACAGTGTTTATATTTAATTAAATCTGAGAAAAAAAGTGTTGTTTATTCAGTGCTATGGACTAGAGCTAAAAAAATGACCAGTAATAACAATTCTGTTGGAAAAGTATATTTCTGATGAGAATGAATTTACGTAATGATGTTTGTATTTTTTGTTACAGTAAGTGGATGGATCATAGGTGGTTAAGGGTAAACAGACATCATTTTCTTTTCTTTTTTTAAAATAGATTTTATTTATTTTATTTTTAGACAGAGGGGAAGGGAGGGAGAAAGGGAGGAAGAGAAACATCAATGTGTGGTTACCTCTCATGTGCCTCCTACTGGGGACCTGGTCTGCAACCCAGGCACATGCCCTGGCTGGGTAAGTGACCCTTTGGTTCGCAGGCCAATGCTCAATCCCCTAAGCTACACCAACCAGGGCTAAACATTATTTTCTAGTCAATATTATGTGCTTTACAACTTGTTGGAAAATAAATAAAGCTTTCTTATAAATATTTAATATCTGAGAAGTTGAAGATAAATTGAGGTCAGTTAAGAACTATATTTTATACCTAAATTTAAATCTAAATTTGGTTTAAGAGAATATTATCTCACTGTTAATTAATGTATTATATTTGGTTTAAGAGATTAAGAAAATTGATCCTCCAAGGGTTTTGATTCTAGTGAAATTTAGAAGGTAAATGTAACCTAGGTTATTATTTAAGACTTCTTTTGGAACAGTGACCTGATTTTACCTGCTTATAGAAGCTCACCTCTTTGTTTCTAAACAGAGATTTCCAGTTTCACTGACTTATTAATATTACCATTGCTGGTTTACTCAGAAGGAAAACTGACGTGAACACATTGTAAAGCAAATACTATGCAGTTAATTGCCTCAGAAAAGTACTGCCAGTGAAAGGAGTTCCCTGGAACATTATTCTTCTATTAACTGACATATAGGACTTTGCTGTTCTGCTAATATTAAGTATTTCCTTCTATCCTTCCTCACAGGAAGACCTCCTCACCTTATGTGGTTAGAAGGAAACACAGACTATTGCAACAAATATGGGATAGAACTAGTAAAAGCAGAGAGCATTTTTTAAAAGAAGAAAGCATTATAAATTCCATTCAAGTGTGTTATCTGAAAAAGGCAATTTTATAAGCATGAGGATATGAATATGAAATATCCCTTAGTAATTCAAGAATCCTTTGAACTGGATTTTCTTTATCACTGGCTTGAGTACTTGCCCTTTGAGCCCACTTTTGGGATCTATAATACTACATGCAGATGTGAATGACAGTCTAACTCATACTGATTTAATTGTGTGTTTCTAGGAGGGTTGAAACGCAACCTTTTTGTTTTTTCATATTGTTCATATGTTATCAATAACATCACTTAATGATTATTATATGTCATTACCTAAAAGAATATTTTGGTTGGTATTATACTTACAATGAACTCTAATTAGGAGATTATATCAAGAAAGTGTGGGTGAGGGAAAAAACATTTCCTCCTTCTGGTTTTAAATTTGTGTTCTCTGCCCCTTTAGGAACCTTGTGCTTATCTGTTTGTTCCACTGTTTCTAGCATGTTGAATCTCACTTTCTTATCTTGTTGCCCTTAAACCTTCTTGCCTCCATAGGGTTGCTATATTATTCCTTTTTTGCCCCCTTTATTCTGATATTGCCTGGCACAATATTCTCACCACCCTTTATTTCTTAATCTTTATTGCACTCTGAGACCTGAAAGTCCACACATTAAGATCATGAATAAAATTCTTCCCAGTCTAAAAGGTCTCTTTCAATACTTAAAGTTCAGAATCTTTGAAATTTTGACCAAGCTTAATCATGCTTTGTTTAAAAGTTTTGTTGTTGTTGTTGTTGTTTCATTATACTAATAGATATATGTATAGCACTAAGCTTTCCTGTTTTTTTTTCAAATTCTCTAATTCCTTCTGTCCTGAAAGTAAGTAATTAAATACACTCTTTATTTTTTCCTCAAGATGCTCTTAGGGAATTACTCGTTCTCATCTCTAGCATTGCCCTTTCTGCTATATTAGTTGCAAAGATTTACTTACTTACTCAGAATTTGCACTTTATTGTTTTGTTGTCATTTCAAACTCAAGTCTAGAAAACAAGTTACAGGATTCCTTGTCAAACTAGTTGCTGTTTCTCTCTCGCTGGTTCTCTCATCACCTCAGAACTGTCTGTGGTATCTTGCTCACTCCCATACCTCGGCATTGCCCTGCCTTGTCTAGGCTATCTAAAAATTTAAAACAAACGAACAAACAATGCTTTCTATTTAGCTCTCCTTTCATGTTCCAATTTCCTCAACTCTAAATAAATCACGTATTAGTCCTTTTCAGTCATATGAGATAAATTATGTAAAGGAACTTTGTGAAATAACTTTAAAGTGAAATGCAATGGTTGATGCTACTTCCAAATTTGTCTCCCTGCTTCATGTCACTCTGTTCAAGTACACCCCGCCTTTAACCACTTAATTTCCTGAAGGTAATCACAATACAGAATAAACCTGCCTTTGAATTCAATGTCTCTCTATTCCTTACTATAATTCCTGGAAGTGTTATTTAAGACTCCCATAATAAAACACCAATCATGCTTCTTGCCGACAAAATCCTCGACTGCGTATTATATACCAAACTTGTCATCTTCCTTACAATCCTGTTATAATGTGTACATCACTCTCCATGACTTCACTCCTCCATGATGTCTCTAAATTCTTTTACCACCCAGATAAAGTCCCACCTCTTTGTACTTAATATATGAAGTAAGCAGTCGATACTTATGACATACATCATTTTATTGTTTATGTTCTATGAGTGTGTTTTGAATATCACCTTAATTTTATGTTCCTTGTAGAAAATAAAAATTGTTTTAAAATTATTTGTTTCCTCATGATGCCCTTGAACAGTTAACTTCATGAGAATATTATCTCACTGTTAATTAATGTATTATTTTGAAGAACAAATAAATGCCCTATATGTGGGTAAAACAGAAACTCCTATAATGACATTTACATATCCATTCCTAAATTGTAAAGTAATAATTCAATTAGTATTACCTAATAATTTGTTTAAATAATAATTAGTATAAGAATATTACTACAAGAATTATTTTAGTTTACATACTGCAAAACTCATCTTGCCAATGTATTTCTTTACTATAATTAAGAAAGTTTTATGAGAAAAAGTAGAGAAACAATCCGCAGCTTGCCAACTGAGAGAAATTACCAGAATTTAAAAACTTACCATTCTTTCTTGTTGTACATAGACTGAAAAGTAGAAAAGGACCGAAATGATTTAGGCCAAGGGACTATGGTGCCTGAGTGAATTTTCAGGGGAATGGTATGATCTCCCAGTGTTGACACTGTCTGAAGTATAAGTAGGGACTTGTGAAGTATGAGTAGGTGGACCAGGACAAATCTATTTCTATCATTACAGAAATAGCTTAAAATTCTTATTTCATTAATGGAGGATCCCTGACATCGATGGAGGATATAACAGACAGAATACTAATCTTCGTTATTTAGATTTTTCTTTAAAAATTTATACAGTTTTAAAGTACTATTTCTCCTTTGAAGCACTCTCTGTACATCTTTGTGGCAAAGATCCTAATTCATCTCTAATATTTTTCTCAGAATAAAATTTAATAGTGGCTATATAATGATTTTATGTTAAACAAAAAGAGTTTTGTAATTGTATGTGTCATGTACTATTACCAGTATTTAATTTATATTAGCTTAATACCAACAGCAGCCCTATAAAGAATATTTTACTATTATTAATTCTAATAAAAATTAATGGATTGAATTTTGTGTCACAGTTTCCCAAATGATTTCACCATTAAATAAAACATTTAAAGTGCTATTTGTACTTGCTTTTATAGTTTTAATCCTGGAAATCAATATAAAATACAAGAATATCAAACAAAAACTGAAGAAAAAAATTTTGTCCCTGAAGAGAAGTACACAAAAGATTCTTTTAAATAATTTCATATTAAATGAATCAGTCTTCCTGGGGTTTGGTACAGTACAGAAAATATTCATCTTCGGAAATAAGAACAAGATAGTCCCAAGGGCAGATTGGTTATGGGATCTTTTGCAAGTCAGCACTACAAAGTTCCCCTGTAGAGAGCACATGTGTTATAGAAGAAACAAGCTGTTTATATTTTCCAAGTTTAACATTTTTCTACCTTACTATTCTTCTAACTTAATAAACTATAGACATATAAAAACACACAAAGACATTTATGTAGTGGTAGGTAGATGAAAGTGGGAAAACTAATGTATCTAAAAATGATTGTACTTTTGCAACCTGAAATAATAGATTTGTATGATAATATTCTGACAAAAATTTCTATATCAAAATTGTACAAGTCTGAATGTCTTGTATTGCATAGAGTGATAGAGTCTTATTTCACAGTGATGACAGGCATCAATAATCTGTGCATTGGTAGATTTTTGGAGATATTAATGATATGTGCCACCCTTTCATATATGGCATTAATTTGCTTTTACAAAGTTCCATTTTGAAAATAATCATATACGATAGTAGTCTTTGAGTCTCTTAATATTCTATGTATCTGGAGATTGCAAAGTATTGCAAATAATATAAGTTTCAAGGATACAAAGCACATATTAAAAGAATGTTAAGGATAATTTCATCTAGAACAGAGCTGTCCAAAATAATAGCCACTAGGCACATGTATCAAAATTAATCTTTCAATTAATTAATAAAATAAAAATAAACATTCTGTTATTCAATTTCACTAGTCTTCACTGAAGTTCTCAAACCATAGGTGACCAGTGGCCACTCTACTGGACAGTCCTGGCATCAGGTACCTCCATCACTGCAGAACATTCAATTGGATCATGATAGTCTAGAATTATATTATTTTAAATATAAAATTTATACTTTATTGAATAGTCTTGTAATAATTATGAATATTTACATATAATATAGAATATAACATTTGTGTTAGTATTTGTTTAAATATAATCAACCAATATATCTGTTTACTCTCTTTTTATGCTAATTATTATTTTTAGGAATTTTGGTATGGATAAATATACTTTTTTTTTTTTAGTTTTCTGTATCCTAATATTTTAAATATATGCATCTAGCCCCTTCTGTTCATGCAGTATTGCAAAATATGTAAGTTTTACTTAATCTTATATTTTATATTTGAAATATAATCATCTAGTTTTATATTAAGTAGCCCCAGATAAATGTTTTTGTAACATATAGCTTTTCAATAATTAAAAATATTTTGTCAAAATTTCTGAACTAATATTAACTGGGAATAAATTGAACCCAAGGATATCTTCAATTTTTAAAGTTCATTCATTTTGGTAATATTGAAGCACAGTAAGTTTAAATTGAACTTAAAATTGGAAAAGTGATCCTATTCCCTACTTCTGTCTTAAAAATAGCTGAAGGGATTTTGCTCAAAGTTATGAGTCATTGGAATCCAGGAATTTTTATGAATGTCCAAAGATTAATTTAATTCTAATATTTACAACTTTGAATGTAAATTAAAGACCAAACACTAAAAGTGAACCCATATTTAGAGACAAGGATAGTCACCTAATGACCAAGAAATCATAGTCTCTTTATAGTTTTCCATATTTATTTATTTTATTTTATTTATTGATATTTTATTTTTGTTCAAGTACAGTTGTCTCCTTCTCCACCCCCACCACTCCCCTACTCCCTGCCCATCCCTATCGCCCACCCTTGATCCCACCCTTCTTAGGCTCTGTCCATGTGTCCTTTATACATGTTCCTTGGTGACCCCTCCCCTTCTTCCCTCCATCCCCCTCTCCCTCCCCCTCTGTTTACTGTCAGTTTGTTCTTTATTTCAATGTCTCTGGTTATGTTTTGCTTGTTTCTTTGTTTTGTTGATTAGGTTCCATTTATAGGTAATATCAAATGGTATTTGCCTTTTACCACCTGGCTTATTTCACATAGCATAATGCTCTCCAGATCCATCCATGCTGTCACGAAGGGTAGGAGTTCCTCCTTTCTTTCTGCTGCATGGTATTCTGTTGTGTAAAGGTACCATAGCTTTTTGATCCACTCATTTACTGCTGGGCACTTAGGCTGCTTCCAGCACTTGGCTATTGTAAATTGTGCTCTGTGAACATTGCGGTGCATATACTCTTTCGAATTGGTGTTTCAGGATTCTTAGGATAGAATCCTAACAATGGATCCTCATTTAAATCTATCATGGGGCAGTTTGAGTGGACTACATTCTCTACTAATTCAATGAGTACCACAAATTCAATCTGTGTCTTTTTATCAAAATAAAAGTAAATATGTAGATGTATGAGTACATACATAGACAGAAGTATAATGTGGAATGGAATTTGTCTTTTTAAGGTAACATAATAAATACTCTCAAATTCTGAAGACGGCACTAAACTATCTGATGCCTTCTTTTTTCTCCTCCATAATGTTGTAAAAAAGGCCATGGCACTCTCCTGCATCTCTCACACTCACTGCCCCCTACAAGCCAATGTAGGATAATACTGGCAAATAAAGGGGGGCAATTGAGATAGTGAAGTTGTAGGCCTACGAGAAAATATTTTAGATTTCTCCTTTCCTCTCTGTGGTGAGTTTACTAGTCCCTTCAAGTTAAATGAGTAGGATTCAAGAAAATCATTCATAAACATTGGAGGTGTGTCTAGAGGAAAACATTTGTTATCTGTCTTATAATGGATGTTTGCTATAATATAGAAACTGATTAGCTTATGGCAGACCACCTGTTTGGAGACCTGTGTAAATTCTTGGAGGTTATTATCATGCTGTTCCTGGAGTTTGGAAGTCATGATATAGAATATGTACTGTAGAAAGTGGGAGATTAGGGAATCAGATCATAAAGATTCATGACTAAATTATGAATTCTGAAAATTCCTTGAGAGTTTCTAGGAGAGTTTTACAACTATATCATATGAAAATATAATATTTGATTTCTTGTCCCATAGAACACCATTTGCGAATGTCTTTTATCCCTTTATTTTTATGCTTCTTCTCTTGACTTTAGATTCAATCCTGAAAGCATCAAGGCAGATCATAACTTCTTGTTTGCAAGGAATCCTTAAGCATGGACTCAAACAAAAAGTGGGTGGTACAGGGAAAGGCAAGGTTTGGAGACTAGAAACTATCACACATTACAATGAACTTTTAAAGGGGATATGACAAGTTGTTTTAATTCCTGAAAGTTACTTGAAATTTATAGGATTTTTTTCTGAGATGCTGTCATAGGACAGAGAAGAGAGCAAACTGACCATGCTTCAAGGCAAAGGTTGAAGGAAAATAAAGATGTTTCTTCTTACTGTTCCCTCAACAAATTTAAATTGTTCAATAAATTTGTTATGTATATAAACCAAGCACATTTCTAGATGACTGTCTCAGAAATGAGTGTCACTGGTCAAAATGGAAGTCAATGAGAGAAGGTGGATAGCTACTGGTCATCCATCAGTGTTACAAAAGGAAGAAAATACCCTGAAAATTTATAGGATATAGGTGTGAGTCCTTATCTCAGGTTTTTCAGACCACTTAAACAATTTTTGTTTATCTTTTCCCAATTTTAAAATCCTTTGATAGAGCAATTGAACAGCTACTTTTTCATTAACTACATTTTTTGTTAATATTATATTATTTAGCTTAGAAATATGTCTAATTTTTTTCTTTTTGCATTTACTGCTAATATAACTGAAAGATTATGTTGTTGTTATTGTTGTTGTTTATTTCTTAAGTATCTTTTTCCTCAGATATTAGCTTACATTAGAATATACTTTCCATCTTTTCTTATAAAAATTTGTTACATTTTGTTACCTTTCAATGTATACCACTTTTTCTATATTTTGTATGTGTTCTTCAAACTTATGAACTTGCTAGATATTTCTATGTGACTGAATATTTCTGAGATTTCATATTTTTTCAGTTGCCTGAAATCAGAAATATTAGGATATCAGTTTAACAGCATCCTACCAATTAGATACAATTTCTTTTTTTGCCATTATATAATTAACCTTTTATTCTTCTTTTTTGTTTGTTTACTGAATTATAGGGTATACATAATGCCAAGAAATCCAGGTTTTTAAAATATTTATGAAATGTAATACAATTATAAATCTCTTCCAAATTTCTAGTCAATACTACTTCACCAAGCAGTTAAATATTAGTTAAAATGCAAAATCCTATATTTTTAGTTTTCAGACTGTTACTAACAAAAAAAGTAAAATAAAAAATTGATAACCTCTATTATTTATATTTTATCAATCTCTATTCATAGAAGGAAGCCTTCTGTATTTTCTTAAGATTTCCAGATGTTTCACATTTTACAATAGCTACCTGAATATTTATCCTCATTCTTTTGCTCCCTGGCTTGTGTAGATACTTTAGGAATGTGTGCATATTTATTTTAAAGCAAAGTTACACACGTTTTCACTTACTAAATATATTTGGAGGTATAAATTATGCTTTATTTTGGGCCAAATGAGGGATTAGTTTTGATAAATAGTCTAAGACTGGTTTGATACATTTATATATTCTCTGGAAGGCACACAGTTCCTCCAAACAAACCATACATGTTAATTTCTATAATTATTGCTTTTTTTTATATAGTTGTATTCAAACCCCCTTTTATGATCATGGTTTTAACATTTTCATCTTATATTGCTAAGAAGCTATTTTTGTGAATGACATGAAATTTACAACTTTATATTTCAATATTTGTGTTGCCAAAATCAACTGAATCCTTTCATTTAACAAAAATTTTACTATATGACTTGATTACTTAATATATGATCTATATTTAATTATACTGATTGTACTTAAAGGTTTAAATCCAATCAAAAATAGTTCATTGTATTCATCTGAATAATGTAATTTACTTTCCTACTCAAAACACTTGTGAAATTCTACTATATTAGTTCAAGTAGTCTAATAAATTCATTTTTATAAATTTTATTAACTATTAGGGTGACAGTAATTAATAAAATTGTATACATTTAAAGTGTACAATTCTTTAAAGATCATCTACATATATAGTATCACATGTTCATCACCCAAAGTTAAGTGTTCTTCTGTCACCATATATTTGACCTCTTTTACCCTTTTCTACCTCCTTCCACCTTTTCCCTCTGGAAACAACCATACTGTTATCTGTGGCTCTGAGTTTTTGTTTGTCTTGTTTGTTCATTTGTTGCTTTCAGTTTTATATCCCCCATATGAATGAAATCATATGGGTCTTGACTTATTCTGACTCATTTCACTTAGCATAATATTCTCAAGATCCATCAATGTTGTAACAAATGGCAGTATTTCATCTATTCTTATGAGTAAGTGTTGAATATATGAACCACATCTTCTTTTTCCAATCAGTTATCAAAGAACACTTCAGTTGTTTCCATGTCTTGGCTACTGTGAATAATGTTGCAGTGAAATAGGGGTACATATATCTTTTATAAACAGATATATTCCAGATTTTTTACTAGATACCCAGGAGAGAAGTTGCTGGGTTATATGATAGTTCTACTGTTATATTTTTTAAGGAATTTTTATACTGTTTTCCATAGTTGCTTTAGCAATTTACATTCCCACCAGCGGTGCATGAGAGTTCATTTTCTCCACAATCTCTCCAACATGTATTACTTGTCTTGTTGATAATAACCTCCCTAACAGGTGTGAGATGGTATTTCATCGTAGCTTTGATTTGTATTTCCCTAATAGCTAGTGCAGTTGAACATCCTCTCATATATGTGTTGATCATTTTTTTTTCTTCTTGGGAGGGGTCTCTGCCCATTTTTTAAAAATTTGGATTGCTTGTTTTGCTACTGAGTTCCATAAATCCTTTGTATATTTTAGATATTAACCCCCATCGAAGGTGTTGTTTACAAATATCTTCTCCAATTTTGTTGTTTGCTTTTTTGTTTTTCTGATCGTTTCTTTTGCTGTGCAGAAGCTTTTTTATTTTGATACAGTCCCATTCATTAAGTTTTGCTTTTACTTCCCTTGCCTTTGATGTCAAATTCATAAAATCATCTCCCTAAGACAAAGGTCCATAAGTGTAATACCTATGTCTTCTTACATATATTTTATTGTTTCAAGTCTCACATTTAGGTTTTTGATCCATTTTGAGTTTATTTTTGTGAATGGTGACAACTAATGGTCTGGTGCCATTCTTTTGCATGTGGCTTTCCAAAGTTTTCAGTATCATTCAATTTTAATGTTCTATCTATCTACCTACACACATAGAGTTTATCTATAAATCCTTTTTTTTGTTGACATTTAAGCAGTTTCTATATCCCTTTTTATTATTACAAACTATGTTACTATGACATTTTTTCAAATGTCTTTTAATGGATACGGAAACATTTCCTTCATGCCTATAACTAGATAAGCAATTACTGTTTGAGTATTTCTGCACTTATAATAGGTATTAGGTTTTCCTTCAAATCAGCTGTGCCAATTTACACTTGCATGCACAAAGTTTGAGTGCCCATCACACCTCCTGTCTGCCAGTGGTCAGTTGTTTCAGATTCTTATAATGTTGACAATCTAAATGGCATAAGCAGAATAACATTGTGATTAGTTTTGTATTTTTGTGATTATTGGTGAGGTTGAGCTTCAATGAAATAGTGTATTAGCCACTCCTGTTTTATATTCTGTGACTTGTTTCTTCATGTGGTTTACATATTTTTGTTTTGAGTTATTTGTCATTTTCTTATTAATTTGCTGAAGATAAAACTCCTCGTTGATATATGCTGAAAATCTTTATTCAGTACATGATAAATCTTCAATATTTATTATGATCTTTGATGCCAACATTTTTCTTCTCCCTTTATACAGATGTCATTTTTAGAGTAGTTTTAGTTCACAGCAAAATTGAACAGAATGTCCAGAGAGTTCCAATATACCTCCTTCCTCTCATCCCACTTCCCCACACAGCCTTTCCACTATCAACATTCTGCACCAGGGCATTACGTTTATAATGATCAACAAATATACATTGACACATCATTATCATCTTCAGTTCATAATTTACATTAAAGTTGACTGTTGGTGTTGTACGTTCCATGGGTTTCCAAAAATGTGTAATGATAGGCACCCAACATTTTAGTATCATAGAGAAGAGTTCCACTGCCCTAAAAATACTCTATGCTCCAACCATTCATCTTCACTTCCCATTAATCCCTGGTACCCATCGATCATTAAGTGTCTACTTAGCTACTTCTAGAATGCCATATAGTTGGAATCACACAATACTGCAGCCATTTCAGATTGTCTAAGTGTTATACATTGAAGTTCCATCCATGTCTTTTCATGATATGATATATCATTTCCCTTTAGTGCTGAATAATATTCCATAGATAGATGATAGATAGATATAGATAGAAAACAGTCATTATTAATTTAATTATTATACTTTCATTATTTAAAGTACATGAAATTTTTTTAAATTTAAATTCCTTATTTTTGGCATAATACTTTAGCCATTTATCTCTGTTTTCAATTGCTCTTTGCAACTGGCTATACTTATAAATGAATCCATTTTAAATATTTCTTTCGGGTGGGATGAGGTGGTCTAAGTTATCTATACAGCAACTAATTAACTCCCATACTTCCTTTTAAAGAGATCTGTAGTTTCACTAACCTGGTCACTGTCCCCTCATGTTCTTTGTTAATATTGATTTAAGAATGGACAAGACAAATTGTGGCAAAGTAACCCAAGATTAAATTAGATTCATTATATATTGCAGTATTTAATTAGATCTGTTATATAAAATATTCTCATAAATAGAGGCATTGGTAGAGATAGACTTGGATTTGACTGGCTGCTGTCATATTCGGACAAGATAATTAGACATGCCATAACCACCTTGCTTTGTTGAAGACCCAAAAGGACATCACAACTGCACCTACACATTTAGAGTAGAAAACTAGCATCACAAAGCATGTGAATAATAATTATGATTTAAATAAATGCTATCCTTTAAACTCTAGTGTTCATGCTGCCAGTTCCCAAGGATACAGTATTTACTAATCTTTTGCAAGTGCAATCTTTAGCAGATTTAAGTGAAGTCTTCAGGCACTTTTATGTTTCCATCTTTATGTTTTCCTGTCACCTTGTTCATAGCTCTTTTATAACGCTGTCCAAAATTTTTGCTTTTATACTTGTATTTCCCACTGGACACTGAGTCTCTGAAGGTTAGTTCCTGTCTCTTCATTGTATAACCTCAATACCTGGTATGATACCTCACTGAAAAATGAATAAACATTGACTGAATGACTGACCACTGAGGTGGCATATACAGAAGGCTCTGTAATTAGGAGCAGCTTAGGTTGAAAGCCTATTCATGTACCTGAGCCTAAAGTAAATCTCTATAAGAGATCACTGAGAAAACTATGGCTATGATGGCTTGGGTCTTGATATTTTTGCTTATTTTAAATTATCTTTCTTGTATATTTGCATTTATAATCATCCCTCTTATTGTACTTCCTACATGGAAAGTAAAACCTAAACCAAAACAAATAAAACCTTCTATGGTCAAACTAAAATAATCATGCTTAACTAACTGTTGTCATTTTTTAAAAATGTAGTGAGTTGATTTAACTTGAGGCAAAGGCTTTAAATCTATAAAAGTTCTAAGGATTAAAGCATCCAACCAGAAGAGGTCCTATAGTATCTGAAAACCTGATAGGAAATGCAGGATTTCTTTTTATTTTAATTAGTTACTGTAAATGTAGGTGACAGTATAGTTTATGGAAATTCTTGTGCACTGTTAAATGACTTGTGGAAAAGCTGAGAAAAATATGTCTGTAGATGGTGATTCTAACAACGCATATAATGTTAAATCTGATTTCTTTTCAAAATTTTCAGTTTTCCTTTCATCTAAGAGGCATTTTCCAAAGCACACATCTTTGGGGGCACATAGCCTATAGCAACACTAGAGGAAGAAGAAGAAAGAAGAAGAAGGAAGAAGAAGAAGAAGAAAGAAGGAGGAGGAGGAGAAAAAAGAAAAGAGAAAAGAAAGAAAAGAAAAGAAAAAAAGAAAAGAAAAAAGAAGAAAAGAAGAAAAAAGAAGAAAAGAAAAGAAAAGAAAAGAAAAGAAAAGAAAAGAAAAGAAAAGAAAAGAAAAGAAAAGAAAAAAGAAAAACCTAAAAGGTACTTCTGTTACTTGAGTTTTTACCAACAGTTTTGGGTTAACTCCATCATATCATCACCATTATTGAGTAAAACATGTAGCACTTTACCAGGACACCAACACCTGCTAGCAAAGCTATTCACCTGTAAGTTTACCTGTTGCTCAATTCAACTAACAATGTGCTTTAAACTGACTTGTAATGTCTGTGTAACATCAGTTATTTTTTTCTGCCCACTTTGGGGCATATTGTAGAAAGCTATTAGTCATTTATCAAGATTCTCTTTTTATTCTCCAGGGGAACTGAAAGACTATAAGCTAGAAGATTTTAGCAGCAAAATCTCTGTTATTTACTTTAGTATAAGTACATTATTATCTATATATCTCACATTCTTTTGAGAAATATGTAAGGAATCATAAATATCAGTCAAAATTTATCTTGAACAATATATGCAATAAAATCTGTCCATCATTTAAAATAATAAATCCCTAGCTTTGAAAGCTGATGCATTCCCTGAAATGACTTGGTAATCAATTACATTTTGATAGTATTACAAGTTTAAGTACTATTATTATCAGTCCAGAGAATATTGTTACTGATAATCAATTATGCAGAGTGAAAAATCTATGACTATTTTCATTATGTTTAAAGCCTTTGCAACATATCTTCCTTTGCTGAGTAGATAGCACTGTAAAGTTGAAATTCAATGTTTGAATACTGAATAATTCTAAAATGTAAACTACTTTCCTTAATATTGTTGTGTTGTAAGTAATGCCAGCGATGTACATCTATGATTCAGAGTTCCAAGCTGCTCTCCTTTTCCAGAATCGTGTACTGTCACCATCCTATTCATTCTGAATGTTGTGCTCATAAGGGTTTTGTGATTAGACATCACTGTAAATCAATGTTATTGGACTATATTTTCAAACAAAACATTTGCAGAGACAGTCATCCCACATTCCATGCTCAAAACCAAACACTTGCTTGAAGGTCAAATAAAGTCGACATCAATTTGTAGATTAGGTTATTGAAAGATCAAATGAAACCAACACTTTTGAAATACCTTAATAAAAGGTTTAATGTATTCATGTTTCACTCTGGAATTCCCAATTGTTTTAAGAGCTCTGCTAGAACTGTAAAGCAAATAACATTAGGGGGGTATATGAATACTTGAGATGGTCTTTTCTGATGAAGTGCAGGAGATATTCAGGACAGTATTGGTTTATATTATGCCTTTAGAAAGTATGTGGTAATATTAACAGTGTTGCAATTTACTTCAAAATAAACATGATTCATTTATGATCACATATTACTGAGTTTGTATTCATGGTTGTTACAGAGAAATGTAATCTGTTTCAGTATAATAAGTTGATCTACTATGCTCTTTCAATCTTTTATTTCTTTGCTTTTTTTTTACTCAAAAAGCCCCTTACATTGAAATAAATAATACTTCTTAATTTTCTTTTTGCGACATTCTGATGCGATGGAGATCTCAAGTAGTGGCTTTTAAATATACTCATGTAATTTTCTGTAAACTTTATACTCTCTACTTTCATTTTTTTCTATCCCTAAGGCTTTAAAAGGAGGTTATATACTATGTAAAAATATGTCCAAATGAGTAACTTATGATTGTATTACAACAAACTGTCTTAGTATGAATAAATAAGAAAAATAAATTTAGTTCTCTTGAAAGGTGTGACTCTATCTTGGGTACAGTTTGGGCTTTATAGACATCAACCTAAATATTTTTCTAAAGAGTATAAATATATATTTTTGTTAAAGGTATTAATATAAAATAATAACTTTCTGAATTCCTATTCTTATTTCTTCATGTTGATAGCAAATTTGCAAGATTTCAAAAAAAAGGATTTTTAAAGTTACAATGTAATCAAATAAAAATAGCAATCAAGAAGTGCCTTACTATCCTACAGAAACTTTCTCTTAACCTGAAAAAAATTAATAATGTACAGTAATTTGACAGGTAAAATAAATTAATTTTGTTGTAAAAATTGCAATGTGCTACAGGTAGGCTAATTTATCTTAAACCCAAGCCCATATTTTACACCGTAATGACATCCATCCATTTTATATTCTGGTACAGCACTTAGCACAGGGAGTACTATACTCGTTCATCATCTAGAACCATAATCTTGCTTCCCAATTATGCTTCTTGGGGGGCTCATTCAAGAGTAACAGTGGACTAACATCAGAACCTTAATTAAAGAGCAATACATATGAGCGCTCTGGAGGAAGTGACTATGTGTTCCTCATGTTTTAAGGTAAATTAAGTGAAGGCATGATCTTAATTAACATTTGCTGGCCATAAATAGTCTTCAGTTTGTTGGAATGTTCTGCAATGATATATCATTTACTGTTGAAGAGGGTGTGCTGGCAGAGATGGTGGGGAGGAGTATAAACTAACATATTTCCTTTGTGAACAATAAACTAATTAAGGAGATAAGATATAATCTGTCTATCTGCAGGTTTCTTTGAACTATGTGACACCCCTTTTACTTTTTTACAATTATCATAAGGATGCCATTCTCACAAGATACTTTACATCAGTTCATTGCTATGCAGCACAAATACCTCTGAAAGGTAATGTTCACTTCACAGATGAAGAAAGCAAAGAATAAAGAGACCTGCTCTCTTGCCTAGGGTTACATTATAAGTTAGCGGCAAAATGTGTATTAAAATTCAGGTCTCCAGAGTCCCAGTGTTTTAATTAGCTTAATAATCCATGATAACTTTCATGATTGTTAGGGCTTAGGTTTTGGTATTCTTTAACATTATTCTCAACACCTATGAAAAATGGCTGCCCTTCATAAGGTTAATGCAAACTATGAGTTACCCCAATTATCCAAACGCTAATCTTTGTAACTTATCTACCCCCAGGGTGCTTAGTGCTATGTGAGCATATATTTTATTTCTTATTCAAAAGAGCTTTCACCCACTTCTATGAGCACTTTCTTTAACACTATTAACAACAAAAACAAAACCATTAATTGAGTGTTACCCAATTTAAACATATAATGAAGATATAATTATCTTAACTATATTAGTAAAGAAATTAATGTTCAGTGACTTGTCCATGGCTGCAGAGCTAATAAGAATTAGAATGGGAATTTAATTCTGAGACTTATTCCAAATATCACAACACATGATCTTTGTGTGTAAGGTTATTTTTTAAAAATGTGATATTACTGGAAAAATTAAATCAATAAATGGCTTTGAAAATGTATACATTATATCAAATTCATTTACATATAATTTTCCCCTAAATTCATCTTCACTTAATCATGTTTTATATTCTACACTTTATTCATCCTTTCATTCACTTATTCAGTTAGTCATTTGACAACTATTTAGTTAATTGCTAGGGGCATACAGCCATAGGAAATTATTTTAGGTTATGCTATTACAGTTTTTAAAAATAACTAAAAAGATAATGCATTAAAGTGAACTGACTTGAGATGGAGTGGTCAAAAAAGACTTCTTCTCCCAAGATATATTATGTTTAAACTGAGTGTTATAGAAAGAGATAGAATTACCATAATAAGAATGAGAGAACAATGTTCTAGCAGGGAGAAACATAGGCTAAATCTTCATCATCATTATGCTTATGCTCTGGAGGAGGAGACAAACAGGAAACAAAATAAATAAGGAAAAGTTATAGGGAGGCAAGGAAACCATTTGTTTAGGTAGGGTATTATAGAAGATCTCACTGAGAAGAGACATGGATAACACCTAATCACAATGAGGTCTGGAACCAAGGGGATCTCTGGGGAAGATGCCCCATGCCCAGGTAGCAGCTGACACAGAAGATCTGAAGTACAATGCACTTTAATGAGGTGATAAAGATACCATTAAAGAGTTTTAAATAAGGTTGTGACAGTATGTATTAGTAGTTAAGAAGATAACCTTTGTGAGATTTGAAGAATGGGAAGGAAAACTCAAGGATGGAATAGGAATGTAATTAAAATGATTTTGTACACTTCAAGATGAGATTATTATGACCAGAACAAGGATGATGGCATTGAAGATGGAGCAATATGCTACATTTTGAAGGTGCGATCAACAGGCCATACTTTATTCTGTTATGTTGACTTAAAGAAGGAAAGGAATCAAAATAACTAATTTTTCACTGATGGGTGGGGCGCCTTTATTGAATGAGGGAAGACATGACATTGAGTTTGAGGAAGTAATAAAATGTTCTATTTACTCCCTTATTAAATTTGAGTTGTCTGTAAAATTTTAAGAGGAGATTTTGAATAGGCAGTTATGGATCTGACATAAAATTTGTGTTTTGTCAGCATCACATGATATTTAATTAAATTTGTAGACTCTCCATTTCTTACAACTCTCCTCAGCACAAACTTAGAAATACGATATATATTTATATATTAAACTTAAATGTGAAATTCTAAAGATTGTTACACCAATTTACTCAGAAGCAAAATATAGTTCTAGTTTTGCATAGATTCACAAGAGATTATTTTGTCATAAGCTTAACACTTTCTAATTAGAATATCAATATAACCATCAACAGAAGTTGCACAAAAATATCACCAAAAAACCTAATAAAATTGAAAACTCATATCTGGTTTTTATTTGGTTACTATGCTCCATATGTTATCCAAGGCATATGATCTTGAATTCACTGGCAAATGTAATTTAAAGTCCAAGATGACAATATAGAAGATATAGCTTGAATGGTATAAAGATATATTAAAGGTTACAACTTAGAATTGCCTCTTTACAATCTGAAGGTGTGTTCTGTGTGCCAGGTGCAGCGTTTTGAAAATGAGGCATCACATGCCATTGGCTGGACGTGACTTTCTAGTTAATCTCAGATGCCACCAACCCCTATTGTCTTCACTATTATGCTGTTTGCCTGGTTTTTGATACCTTTTCACCTTTTTAAATCTGCTCTAGGCACTTTGACATCTATCTACCTTTATGTTAAGACTAGTTGGCAAAGCACTCTGCATGTTGATTCTTTAAAATGAGTCTTTATACAATTTCTTTCAGTAAATTGTACTTTCCTGTTTCTATGAGCCTATGCTAAATGACGGTGAAAGAGATATAATACCTATGGCCCTGGCTGGTGTGACTCAGTGGACTGAGCTCTATCCCGAGGGCAGAAAGGATGCCAGTTTGATTCCTTGTCAGGGCACATGCCTGGGCTGAGTGCCAGGTCCCCAGTTGGTGATATATGTATTTCTGTCTCCCAGTTTTTGATGCAACACTCCTAAAATCCTTGTAATTTGCTGAGTAATAAGAACATTAAGGGCTCCTTTTGTTGTAATATTCCTTTGAAACTTCCTGGATGATAGCAATGTTTCCTGTTCTGATGAAGTGACTTTGGTGTGCTCCTAGGTAGCTTCTGGGATGGTCACAAAAATGATCAAGCCATGATTAATAAAACTTGGAACTTCTAGCTCCACCTGTCATCCTCCAGGAAGGGTGTAGAGGCTGGAGACTTTGTTAGTGATTGATCGTGCCTATGTGATGGAGTCTCTGTAAAAATCCCCAAAGTATGGGGTTTGCATAACTTTCCAATTGGTGAACAAACTCACATGCCAGGACTGTGTTATACCTCAACTATATGGGAACAGAAACTTCTGCTCTGAGGACCCTTCTGGACCTCATCTTACATGTCTTTATCAGACTGTTCATCTGTGTCTCTTATCACGTCCTTTATCATAAAACAAACTGGTAAGTATAAGCAAGTGTTCACTTAAGTTCTATGAACTGTTCTAGAAAATAATCAAACCTGAGGAAGAAGATCATAGAAATCTTTGATTTATAGCTTGTTGGTCAGAAGAATAGGTGACAATATGGGGCATATGGTTGATGTGTAGGGTGGATGGTGAGGAGTCTTATGGGACTGAGCATTTAACCAGTGGGGTATGCACTAGCTTTGATTAGTGTGAAATAGATTGAGTTGTAGGACACCCAGCTTTGAGAATTGCTTGATGTGCAGAAAACTGGCACATCTGGTGTCAGAAGCAAAGTACTGCAGTAGTAGTGTGGGCATGAAAGAGAAGCATATGGGGGGTTCCCAAAACAGTCGGGGATGGTAAATATCAGGACTCTGTATAGGTGGAATTCCATATCCCCATTGACGCTCACCCTTGCACATTCTTCTCCCTTTGAATACAAGTGGAACCTGAAGAGATGAGAGTTTGCAGATCTAATTAAGGTTCTAAGTTAGTAGACCTTAGATAGGGAGATTACCTCAGTGTGCCTGACTTAATCATGTGAGCCTTTTAAATAAGCATCTAGAGGTCAGAGGCAGATGGAGTCAAATGCTAAAAGGGTGAGAAGGATTCAACTTGAGTTATAGTCCCTGTCCTGACTCTGAAGATATATGAGACCATGTGACTGTGAATATGGGTGGATTATACAAGCTAAGAATAGTCCCAAGCAAGAAACTAAATTTGTCCAAAAAGTAAATGAGCTTGAAAGTGCATCTTTCCCCTGGAGATTTCAGAAGTTAACAAATCCTGGCCAGTACTTTGAATTTATCTCGTAAAAAACCTGAGCAGAAACCTAACCCCACTATGTCTGGACTTCTGGCATAAAGCACTGTGAGTTAATATAGGTTTTCTTTAAGCTGCTATGTTTGGGATAATTTGTTATACAGTAAAAGAAAACAAATGCAAACTATTATATCAAGATCTGGAATTTTACACTGCTTGCAACCTCAAATTTAACGTAACTACTGTTTCATGAATGCTAGTAGGAGAAAAGAGACTATTGGACCATAGATACATGGATGGCCTTCCTACTTGCAACAATAGCAGTAGCTAGAGTATTAGGACCTGCATACGTTGCCAGAGCTCCAATTCCCACAGGGCAATGCAGAGAAAGGCAGGTGATTGGATCTTTTTGCACATACAATGGGTTCTGTTGGAAGAAGGGAAACTCCAGGATAGGAAACAAAACCTTTTACAACTGGCAGTAAGCCTGCGTGACCTACACCCAGAGAGAGGCATTATCTTTATTAAACTGAGTGGCATATAGACCTGCCCTTTTCCTAGTAAGGGAGGCACTGTATCTATCTTCTAAGGCTGCTTTATATAGCAATGCTATCAGTGATGAACAGAAAGGCAAGACTTTTCTCCCAATATCTTAGACCTACACTTTCCTTCTTCTACTGTGGTAGTTATCAATAATATAGCATGCATCCCTTAAGAAATAAACTGGAGTAAATAACGTTTATCAACAAAGTAATATAGGTGAATATCGCTGCACTATAAGACTTCAAATTTTACACAAAACAAATTTACCACCCAGTCTTAAAACAAAATTTATCATCTATCCTTTGCACATGTGAAAGAATGTATAGTATGCTTTAATTAGTCTTATTCCTATCTCGAGTTTATATTTCTAACTTTGTTTTCCTCTCTTTTCTTCCTTCACTATTTCTAATTCATATTCAATTTATATTCTCATTTTAGAGTTTCCAAATTCTTCAAAAAATCAGAATTGTTTTTAAGCTAAATCAACTAAAACAGGATAATTTGGTAAGAAGGTAAGAAATAGATGAACAAACAGAAGATATTTTTGCAAGCCCTGTGATTGGCTACAGGGTTGGGCTCATTAGACTGAATTCATGGACTTCCTAATAGCTTTCAGCATTTTGTTGCAGGATATGCACTATGAAGGCAATTGTTTAAGGAATATTAGATATTTTTAATATTGCCATGGTTAATTTTAAATCTCTGAGTAACCTTTACATCCAACCAGGGTTCAGAGCCATACAACATAGAACTGAGAGAAAAGAGGTGCCCATTTTGTGCTGGTTGGACAAGTTGAGTTTTCAAACCCACAGCTAAACCAGCAGCTGTGGAAAGGGTTGGGCCTACTCGCATAATTCTAAATTGCTGCCAATATAGAAGCCAGCCTTCATAGCAGATAGGATGAAATTAGCTGATAAATTTAGACCCAGCAGGGGCCCCTCTGGATGTGGATCCCACTCAAAGGTCACTGGCTCCCCAGTGGGGAAAGGGAACAAAGCGGAAGGCATGCAAGAATACAATCTACACAATGACTACTGGAGCCAAGGCAGAGGTAATTAGCCCTACATTACACAATAAAAAACTGAGGCCCAAAATGTGATTAATTTGACCGCACTCTCATGGCAGTGGCAATGTCAGATTTTGAGGCCAGATTTTCTGGCTTCGGGTCCATTGTTCTACTCTCTTGCCCCTATTTTTCTACTCTCTTGTTACATGTTGTGTGAATTCATCTGCCCTATTAATGAAAGCAGGTTTGAAAGATGAAAAAAAGGTGTGATAATGAGGTGATGAATAGGCTCCTTTCAGGAAAAATAAAATAAAATAAAATAAATTTTCAGAGAGGAAAACACCTAGAAAGAGGAACCTTGGGTTGGATTTAGTAAGATAATGTTTGGCTTCTACACGAATATGCCTAGGTCAGGACCTTTAAGTACTCAAGAGCCCGCAACTCCGTGGTCGATTGAAAAATCTCTGCTATGAGAGTACTTTTGCAGATTCACTGTCCCACTGTGACTCTTCCCAGAACAGCTCAGACTAAAACAAAGAAAACAAATTCCCATGAAAACTTAACTGAAAGGTCACGGAAAGGAGAGGCAGAACTCATTAATTTTTTTCAGGGCCTGAGGGTTCATTCTTTAAAATCTGTGCCACACTGGCACGTGCAGTTTGCATGATGATTTTCTTTTGTTTCAAAGCACACCCACTCCAGGTTGCAATACCCTGATGCCTGACTGCCCTTTGCCTTCTCGTCCTGGAATTAGCTGAAGTTACCTTGTAAATTCAGAAGCACATTTCTTTGTAAATGATCCGGGATAGACCTGCCTTATGGCAGATTCTGCTCCACAAATAAAGTTAGAGTAGTTGCTTCCTATCTGAATTGTGTGCAAATAATTGAGACAACAACATACATTAATTGTTAAATTATGTTATTTCTGAGGGCCACTTTGTTTAAAATGAAGAAAAAGTAGAGTGAATAATAATCCCTAACTTATACCTGTAAATTTAAGAGTCGATGTAAGACAGAAAAGTTTGAACGGGTGTGTGTGTACGTGTGTATGTATAACCTGGCTAAAATCAATCTTCTTTTACTGTTCTCTATCAAGAAATGAGATGAAAAGTTCGAAGTCTATTAAGGAACATTCATCACTGCCCATGTTCCACTCCGTGTGGGACATCTCCTTAAGTTTAGAAGCAGATTAGAGAGATCTAGCCCATTGCTCAGAGAGAAGAACATGGGCTCATGAAAGGCAGTTGTTTCTTTCTTTCTTTTTTTTTTTTGAGAAATCATCTCATTATAGAAAAAAAGCAATTATCCCTTGATATATGAATAGTTATGTACTTATAATAATCTTCACAAGATACATATTATTAAAATATTTGTGTTATGTAAGTACACAGAAAGAAATAAAAATGAATGAGAGAAATATAAAAAGATTTTTTGAAATGTCCTATTTATTAGTGGAGTTAAAAACTTTTAAATATTTTATTAGATTTATTTGGTGCTTTCAATGTGATTAAATGTGCATCATGAATATCTTCACTTATGCCCAAAAATGATTTACAGATCTGTTTCTAACTTCTCTTTATTGAAACACTGTTTATTGGTTTAATGACTTTCATTATTGTAAAAGTCAAGTGGTAAAAATTCAGTGATCCAAAGAGAAGAAATACACATTGCCTGTATTTACTAAATCTTGAAACTCATGTTTCAATTCCACTCACTAATAATGCAAATATTATGTTGAAATCATCTATGAGGTTTTGAGCTTTCCTGATGTTTATTGTTTTTCTTTTGCACAGGAAAATGCTATATTTTATATTTTTAATAAAATATACTCAAAACCAATCATAGAAATTCATTTGGATGATTTGTAATCAGATTAGAGAATTAGAATTCTAAGTTTTTAAACATTACTGCTATGAGACAATTTACAGGTGACACTTTGCTTTCAGTAACAAATTTATTTAAAGATGAATAATCTTTTTGAAAAAGAACACACAGTACAGCATACAGGTGATGTGTTGTAGAATTGTGTACCTGGATCCTACATAATTTTGTTAACCAGCATTACCCAAATAATTCAATAAAAAGGAAAAAAAAGTAAAATAAAACTAAATGGGACTATGTTGCAAGCTTATAAACTGAGAAATCACTGGATTGGACCATGAGAAACCAGAATTAAGTGGATCAAATTTCCCGCCATCATGAACTAATGGGAGCTCATGATAGAAATTAAGCTGACTTATATCAAATAAAGAAAAGATTTTTTTTTTAAATATCTGAGTTTTATGGGCTGCTGTTACTGTCAGGTTCATACTGCTCACACAAGTGTGGCAGCGTTGTCACAGGACACAAACATAAAACAGTGCCTATTCATGGTTGGTTGGATGTTAAGAAAACTAGTACAAGATATTAAAATAAGGTCCATTTTCAATTTGTGTATGATCTGGGCAGATATTTCATAAGGACATTTCTTAAGACTGGAGATGAAAATCCATGACTAAGAAAAAATATATAAATTAATATTGATGAATATAAGGGCCAAGGTTTCATTTCCAGTTTTATTATTCACTCACCCTGTGATGTTACTGAATTTACTTAAATTCTCTGGGCCTCCATTTACTCATTTCTTAAATGGAGATAACTGTGACTGTTTTATGAATTATTACGAAAATAAATGAGATCACATGTGTGATATATCAAGCACAAAGTACCACATACAATAAGTAATCAATAAATCATAGCTTGCTACTCTTTTTCCTTTTCTCCTCCTTCTACTTGTTGTCGTTGTTCTTCCTCTTCCTATTCAAAATATCTATTTTAAATCAAGAAATTACAACCATATTAATAAAATCTAGCTGGGAGTTGAGAGAGCAAAGAAGTATAGCAATACAAATGAAAAGAAAAATGTTTATAAGGTATAGAGAAAAAAGTCAATTAAGGCAGAGAATTTCCACCAGGAAAATCACTTGAAAAAGGAAGATATAAGTAGTGGGAAGAGAACTGGGTACAAACTGACTGAGTTGACAGTTTTGTGCAGATACCCGGGGCTGCTCTAGACGAGTTGTCAACACTTGAATAAAGGACGGTCCTTTATTTCATAGCTAAGGCAATTAGAATTTATTTTACCTTATGTATTTTAATTTATAAGTCCTAATTAGCATCTTAAAAAGTCTGTAATGGGGTACCATATGCCCAACACAGATTCATATAAGTGCTTGTGAGATTTTCAACATTTGAGTTTTCATGGCTGACCAAGCATGCAGGATTAGTAAAAGAATATTTTTAAAATAATGCTTAACTATTAAATTAAAGCATAAGTTTTCCAAGCTTTATTATTATTGCTAGATAAAGAGTTGGCATTTCTAAAGGAATGCTGGAAGGTAGTTAATTTCTCTTTATGCTTAGGGTATAAACTTTTAAGTTTGCAGGTCTATTTCAGGCCTCATTTAGCTATTAGGAAATTTATACTATTTCCTTCACTTTCCTGATGACCAGAGATGCTGTAATACAAATTGAGAAGGGAAGGATAAGGATAAAAACTTTAAATTTTCATTACAGTTATACTTTTTTCTCATCAAAGGACCTCAGAAATCCCCCTGTTGTATCAGTAATGCCAGATAGTTAATTTCGCTGCCCAAACAGGATGCACAGTTGTACTGACATAAAAATATCCAATATTTCAAGATCCTCAAGGATATTAATACAAAGCTATTTCATATTTGGACCTCAGATTTTTTTTTCTCCCAGGAAAGATTACAGATAAGTATTTGTTATCTCAAATATTAAGGTAATTAGTGCTGGGTGAATTTGAACAAATGCAATGTTCACATTGGTCCAAATAAATACCAAAGTTTGGAGGATGCTTACTTGAACTTCATCAAAAGTATGGGAATTCTGGTGTTTGCAAAACTGAACTGCAAATCTGAGGAAAGGCCTATTTTGCAAGAGTTTGAGTGCATCATGTTGCTGGTTGGACTGAAAATACAGCATGCATGGCTGTTCCCTGCTTTTTCAGCATTCTCTGGGTCAGCTGAGAAAAAAAAAGATGAAAAGAGCCAGAAGTGCAGAGACGCTAAAATGGTAAAAGTGAGCTTTCAAAACATTTAGAAATAAAACAGATTTGTAATTTTTGTTTTTCGAGTTTTACCTAACAGTTCATTGATCTTTATTTTAAGGAAATGATAGTAAACCAAGCAACTTGCAGTGGTTCAAACATCCTGCTCTCTGCTCCCCTTCAACCTTCCATTCTTTAGCCTGCTAGAAACATGGAGCCCCGTTGCAAGTCCGCGGGAACTCCGTGCTTGCATCAGCTCAGAGGGGATCCAGAGCAAGATGAGAAACAGGCCTGGAGACTGCAATGGAAGCTTGAGCAGATTGTGCGGTATCACTTCACATGCTATTGTATCCCCTTATGTCACATTTTTCTATTGCCGACAAGAAATCAGCTAAAGGCAGAGTGAGCGAAAGCTGGTGTAGCAAATGGTCTGTCTTCTTGCTGGTTTCAACAAAGCAGTCACACCAGTGGCCGCCTCCTCTTGCATTCTGCTTCACTGTCTTGAGTCCATTTCTGAACCTCAGCCAGCTCCCAGCTGGTAGTACACTATAATGCTGTCATGTCATCAGCCCAGCCAAGATGTTCCAGCATTTGTGTGTGTGTTTTTAAACTTGCCAACTTGGCTATTTTCCCACAAATTGGATGGGATTTTACATATATATATTTTAAGAGCTTAGCTTCTATATACCCATGAGTGAGCATGTTTTTAAGAGATTGCTCAGTAATCAGAATTCAGGTCAAATTAGTGACAATGAACAGGCAATCATAATTATATATTCAGTGACTCATAGTTGTATATTAGAAGTCCAAAATAAGGGAGAATACTCAGAAGCTTTTACTAAAAGAAGCATAGTTCTTCACTATCCATTAGCACCTTGCTTTTTGAAAGTAGTTTCCTTTTTGTAAGCATATGTGTGTGTACATATGTGTTTCTTTTATAACAACTCTCCTGGACAAAAATCTAAACTTTATCTGTAAAATAAATGATAATAAAGTGCCCAAGAGGAAAAGGCAGTTTTCTGCCCAAACAATAACGTAAGTCAAAATGGTTTATTTGAGAGAAGCTTAAGATTGTTAAAAAAAAAAAAAAGCATTTGTGGGTATTTTTAATAATTTGAACATATGGTCTCAGCAGAAGCAGAAAAGGCACTTTTTTAACTTGATGTCAGATCATATCACATTATGTTCATTTATACTGTATAATGTGATATGCTGCAGATTTTTAATAAATAAATTTACTTTAGCATTTCAACCAGGAATGATTTTGGGGGTGCAAATCTGGTGATGCCCTTTGGTATTCTTTAGTAGCTCTCCACTAATAACATTTTCAAGCTTCTGACTGAAATTTTTCATATTTTACTTTTTCCATTACATGAAGGAGCAAAAGATATGACAAAAATAAAGTTCTAGTCTAACAGAAAGAAAGTTTTCATTTCCAATTTTTGGAATCAACTGGGGAAATTAAAGTTTCTTGATCTAGGTTAGGAGCAATGATTTGACAGTAAGAAATGACAATTTTTTGTTTGGGGGAAGGTTGCAATGAAAGCCATGAGAAGCTAGGTAAGGGAAGGTGCAGGGGACAACAGAAGCATTGCCATGTTGGAGAGGCCTGACCTGAAGGCCATGTGTACCAAGTGTGCATTGAGCCTTTTTCCCATTACTCCATATTCCCTTCTTTTCACAGAGAAAAGCTGCAAAGATTTCTGAATATATTTCTTCTCTAATATCCAAACTGTATTTCTAAGAAAAAATAAAACCTCTTGAAAACTGTTTTTTAAATGAGAGACAGAAACATAAATCAACTAAGTAGCCCATCTAAGATTTCACTAGAATTTCAGTTTTTGGAAAACAAAGATAAAAACTACTATTTTCAGACCATTATTTCAGTTTTTTCATCCTCTCTTTTATTTATATGTTATCACGAAATAATCAATTATCTTTAATTAAATGAATTTTTTGAAGCACTATTAGTTACACACACGCACACATGCCTGGAAAAAGTAATTAAAGCAAATCAAAATGTGATGCATTATTTACCTAGACAATTGCCAAGAGACAGTGTAAAAATAAGAAAAGAGACATTTAAAAAACACAACACTCCTGAAAGAATATTTAGCCAATAAGGCACATCAATTATCTGGCTTGTAAATTTTATATATAAACAAGCAAATGGATGAAGTGACGCTCAGGGCCAGTTCTCTCTGATACACTGTATTTCCCATGCCTTGTAAAAACAAGTCAGAACTATTTGCTGAATCAATAAATTAATGTACACCATGTTATCTTAAAAAGGAAAAATGATTTTTTTTTAAGATTGCAAAGTGGAAATAAAAGTCATTATTATTTTCAATTAGTATACATGGTACACTTATTCTGGCAGGGCCTCTGTTAATTGCTTTACATGGATTATTTAATTGTATTTCCATTAATACTTCATCCTGTATTTAAGGGAAAAAAAGAGGGGATTTTTAGAGTTGGTAATCAATTTACCTAAGGTTAATTGCTAGCAAGTGGTGAAGCTAAGGCAGTGAGACCCCAAAGCCTACCATACTGTATTGCACTAAAGAGTTCAAAGAGACGACTAAACTGCTATAGCATTATATTAGTAATTGTGTTAGATCATGTAGATGTACGGAAAGTGGAAATCTTTGATGTTGTAGATTTCAGGGCTAGAGAAAAATTTAAAGGATAAATTAGTAAAATAGCTAAATATATTAAATATGATTTGGTTAAAGATGATGTAAGCAAAGGTATTAAAAAATAAGAGGGTCTGACAGCCCAAGCTCTAATCTATATTACATCAGCAACAAAGACAATGGTATCATAGTATGGAAATATGATGCTAAGGAAATCAGCAAAAGATGAATAAAATGATTTGCCAAATAGGTTGACTTAATGTCAGAACTAAGAATCTCTCTCTGCAGAGGAACCATGACCCAGTAGTCAGATCTTTTGCTAATACTTAACTCATTTCTACCCGCTTTTTGCCTGTTAGTTTTTCTACCCAAAATCCAGCTTATTCTGAGAGAAGAAATAGTTAATTAATATGTCACTTATGATTAGTTCTGGCTGTAAGAAACAAAAATCCAAAAAAAGAAAAAAGAAAGAAAGAACAGTAGCTTACTCAAGAAAGATTCTTTCTCTCTCATACATAAGTCCAGAGTAATTTGTCTAGAGCTGATATGGCAACTTTGTTCTACAATGTCCTTAGAATCGCACTTACCTCTATCTTATTCTGTCATGTTCATTCTTCCTTCTCAAGTCAATTCATAATTCTAAAAGACTGTCCTTTCTAACTATCATACTGACATTCCAACCAATAGGAACAAGGAAGGAGTGGTAAAGAAATAACAAAGTATACATTTAGTTATATTTTAAGGAAGGTAAGCAGGGGGAACATGAAACATCTTCCCTTATGTCTTACTGACTAGCACCTAGTCACATTGCCTGAGATGTTCGGCACTTATTTTCAGCTAAAAATAAGACAGTTCAGAAATATTACTATACAAGAAGGGGAGAGTATATCTTGGAAGATTACTAGTAGTCTCAGCCACAGTATTTATTTAGAAAATGAAAACTTTCTTTTTACTCTTACATTTTTAGAATTGACTTAAAACTTACTCATTGCACAGTTACCTCCCATGCAATGAAACTCAGAAACTTGCTACTGTTTCTAATATCTGCTCAATTTCCTGGGGATTCTTTGTCTTTAGGGACAAATTTTGCCTCAGAAGTACCAACAATAATGTTTATCATTGGGGCCCATGAAGTCATATGGTGTGGCTTATACTTTTTTAAATAGATGACTTTTGCACTGCTTGTTTGTGAGTTCAGTAATAAACTGAATGACAGCAATCGCAAAAGCAGACTGTGTTATTATGTTACAATATTATATATTACTTTGATTTATGGTCTAGCTCATCATCTTTTCCCCAAACATGCTTTTACTCCTGCTATCTACTTAGATGAAAGGAACCACTAAGCTACCTAGGGTCGTACTTTGTTTTCTGTTCTTTCATCCAACAGGGTCAAATACTAGTGACCAGATTCACTCTTCACTGAAATCTGCCGGAGTCAGGCTGATACCGTAAAAGGCTTTGCAAATAATTGCTACCCATCCCTTCAACATCCTAGCCTTAGGCAGGGCTATCACTACAGAAATTTCAGAAAAATAAATAATTTCAAGATAATCAGTATTTAGCCCTGGCCAGTGTGGCTCAGTTGGTTGGAGCATCACACTCTAAACCGAAAGGTCTCAGGTCTGATTCCAGTCTGGGCACATGCCTGGGTTGTGAGTTCAGTCCTGGTCTGGGCATGTAGGAGAGGCAACTGTTTGATTCGATGTTTCTTTCTCACATCAATGTCTCTCTTCTTCTTTCCCCCTCTCTTCCCTTCCCTCTAAAATCAATAAGCATGTCCTAGGGTGAGAATTAAAAAAAAAACAACAAAAAACAAAAAAACAAGAAGAAGAAGGAAAGAAAATCAGTGTTTAGCTTTACGGTTCCAATGCATAGATAACAGTGACAGTACCAGGAAAGACTATTAATGTAATACACTTGTTTTCTGGACCATCAAGTGCCTAGCAAGTCCTAGCCTAAAGCATAGGTACAAAGAATGGTGATTATTTACAAACTAAAAGGTTATTCAAAGCAGACAAGGTAGGGAAAAGATCAGAGAGAAGAGCAAATAACATTAGGCACTGACCTGTATCTCTGAGAGCACACTCTACTCCTGGTGTCACACCCTCAGGGTACAATGACCCCTTGATTGATCTGGAGACTCAGAAGCACAAGAATCTTTCCCATTATTTCTTTGTAATCTAGGGTGCAACCAGCCTGTGAATTTTTCTTCACAACCTTTTGGCAGTCAATGAGTGAAACAGAAGGGTCAGTCATGGCAATTATATATAGACAAGCCTTGAGAAAGAGCCTGGGTGAATATGCAAAATTTCCTCTACTTTTCTGAGAATATTATAGAAGTAACCAAAAGAGAGAACAGCCTAAGAGCCCTTTAAGTTTCACAAATTGCACCCCAATGCTATCTAATTGGACTGTGATAGGGAAGAACAGGAGGGACTATCTCAACAAATTTCAATGAAGATAAATACAAGAACACTAGAGAACATCACTTTCCATCCTCACCTCCGCCTACCTCTAAGCTTTGGGAGCTCAAGGGAGGCACAGGGAAGGACATCCATAGCTAAACTTGGAAGAAAATGAAGACACAGGGAGAAAAAATGGTGATTCTTGGCCATAAAGGCCTTTAGATCCTTTTTCCCTTAATGACTTGGTTTATTTAAGTACCGATTTCAGTTATCTCAGAATGCAGATATGAACCCCAAACCTGGAGATGGAGAGAAAAAAGTCATTATACTACCAACTGAAGTGGTGAGTTAACATCTAAATTATATTTAATAATTTAAAAATTATACATATATAATGTACAAACAAACTTTACAAGCATTTATTACCTCAGTTCTAAATCAGGTTGTCATCGTGATCTCACTGGAAACATAGCCCCAGAAGTTTCCTCAGGTCCAACTTACAAGGTTCTCTTCACAGGTGAGCAGGAAGGCCCGGCAGGAAGGTGAGCAGGGTATATCTGTTGACTTTTCTGCTGTGAGTTCCAGCCTGAGTCAAGTAATACTGCTAGGGTTGGTCCAAAACCTTTGCACCCTCAGTACACTTATTTTGACTATAATGATTGCAGTTATCATTTTGTATCGTAATGAAGGGATAGCTCATTTGCTTTCCCAGCGGAACTTTTTTAGGATATAAGAATGAGCTGTATGGAATTAATTTCGGTGCATGATACACAGCATGTGGCCAGTAAATTTTATAAAATAAATAAATAAAATAACAAATAAATAATTATTATATTTTATTTATTTAGTATAACTTTGAGTTATACTAAATCCTTAGAATAATTATTTTAGTTAAACTGAAAAAGGAGAAGGCTAGGAAAAAAGATGCCTTCACTGAAATTCAGAAGCAAATGTGTGGACATTATAGTAGGGTTACAGGAAAATATTCCCTAAATATGTAGCTACTACTCACTAGTAACAGGAAAGATAAAAATGAAATAAGAAAGTGTTTCTGAATTTTCAGCTGTATATATTTTTATTTAATCTTTATTGTATTTTTTTCATAACCGTTTAGACCCCTTATGCTCCCCTGCCCCAGCATTCACCACACTCTTGTCTGTGAGTCCTTCCGTCCCCATTTTCCTTGTTAGTTCAGTTTGTTTATTAGATCCCACATATGAGTGAAATCAGATGATATTTGGTTTTCTCTGACTGGTTTATTTCACTTAGCATAATGCTCTCCAGGTCCATTCATACTATCATAAAGGGTAAATTTTTCTTCTTTTTTATGGCCAAGTAGTATTCCACAGTGTAAATGTCCCATAGATGTTTTATCAACTCATCTACTGATGGGCACTTGGGCTGCTTCCATATCTTGGTGATTGTAAATAATGCTGCAGTGAACACAGGGGTGCTTATGTTCTTTCAAATTAGTGTTTTGGGTTCCTTTGAATATATTCCCAGAAGTGAGATTGCTGGGTTGAAAGACAAATCCATTTTTAAGTTTTTGAGGTATCTCCATACTGCTTTCCACAGTGGCTGCACCAATCTGTATTCCCACCAACAGTTTCAGAGGGTCCCCTTTCTCCACATCCTCACCAGCACTTGTTTGTTGATTTATTGATGATAGTCATTCTGACAAGTATGAGATGATATCTCATTGTAGCTTTATTTTGCATTTCTCTGATGATTAGTGACATTGAACATCTTTTCATATGTATATTGGCCATCTGCATGTCCTCTTTGGAGCAGTGTCTGTTCAGGCCCTTTGCCTATTTTCTAATTGGGTTGTTTGTTTTTTTGGTGTAGAGTTTTGTAAGTTCTTTATAAATTTTGGATATTAACACCATATCAGATGTATTGCAGATGTGTTCTCCCATTTTGTGGGTTGTCTTTTTTATTTTGTGGATGATTTCCTTTACTGTACAAAAATCTTTTAAATTTGATGTAGTCCCATTTGTTTATTTTCTCTTTTGTCTCCCTTGCCTGGGGAGATATATCTGATAAAAAATTGCTATGATCAATGTCCAAGATGTTTTCTTCTTGGATTTTTATGGTTTGGGGTCTAATATTTAAGTCTATGATCCATTTTGAATTTATTCTTGTGTGTGGTATAGGAAGTTGGTCTAGTTTCATTTTTCAGCATGTATCTGCCCAATTTTCCCAACACCATTTATTAAATAAGCCCATTGTATGTGCTTCCTTTCTCTGTCAAATATTAATTGACTATAAAGGGTTTATTTCTGGGCTCTCTCTTCTTTTCCATTGAGCTATGTGTCTAATCTTATGCCTGTACCACTCTGTTTTGATTACTTTGGGCTTATAGTATAGTTTGATATTAGGTAGTGTGATTCCTGCAACTTTTTTCTTCCTTCTCAGGATCGCTGTTGCTCTACGGGGCCTTTGTAGTTTCATATAAATTTTTGAAATTTTTATTCCAGTTCTGTGAAATACATCATTGACATCATGATAGGAATTTCATTGAACTATAGATTGCTTTGGGTAGTATGGACATTTTAATGATGTTAATTCTTTCTATCCATGAACATGGTATGTGCTTCCACTTATTTGTAACTACTTCAGTTTCTTTTTCCTGTCTTATAATTCTCTGACTACAGGTCTTTGACAACATTGGTTAGGTTTATTCCTGGGATTTTTTTTTTTTTGTAGCAATTGTGAATGGAATTGTTTTCTTTGTTTCCCTTTTTGTTAGTTTGTTATTAGCATGTAGAAATGCAACCAATTTGTGGATATTAATTTCGTAATTAATTCATTTATCAGTTTTAGTAGTCTCTTGGTGGATTCTTTAGGGTTCTCTGTATACAATAACATATCATCTGCAAATAATGACAGTTTTACTTCTTCCTTTCCAATTTTGATGCTTTTTAGTTCTTCTTCTTGTTTGATTGCTTTGGCTAGGACTTCTAGTACTATGTTCAATAAGAGAGGTGGAAACAGACAACCCTGTCATGTTCCTGATCTTAAGGGGAACACTTGTAGTTTTTGTACATTGAGTATGATGCTTGCAGTGGGTTTGTTATATATGGCCTTTATTATGTTTAGATATGTTCCCTCTAATCCCACTTAGTGGAGAGTTTTTATCATAAATCAGTGTTGGATTTTATCAAATACTTTTTCTGCATTTATTAATATGATCATGTACTTCTTATCCTTTATTTGGTTTATGTGGCGAATCACATTTATTGATTTGTGTCTGCTATATCAACCTTGCATTCCCAGAATAAATCCCACGTGATCATGGTGTATGGCATTTTTGATGCTTTGCTGTATTTGGATTGCTAATATGTTTTCAAGGGTTTTAGTGTTTATGTCCTTCAGGGATACTGGCCTAAAATTTTCTTTCTTTATCTGCATTTTTTGGAATTAGGCTAATGTTGGCCTCATAAAATGAATTTGGGAGGTTTTCCCTTTCTTTAATTTTAGGAAATAGTTTGAGAAGGAGAGGTGTTAGTTCTTTTAGGAATGCTTGGTAAAATTCACCCTGTGAAGCCATCCCTTCCAGGGCTTTGTTTTTTAGGAGTATTTTGATTACTTATTCAATTTCACTAGATGTAATCTGTTTTTTCACAGTCTCTGATTCTTCCTGATTTAGTTTAGGAAGACTATATTTCTAGGAATTTATCCATTTTATCCAGGTTGTCCTGTGCTCCCAGAGGCCTGCCTTAATTGTTAAACTAATCAATGATATGCCCTCAATCTGTAATCCGCATCCTGGCTTAAACTCCGCAGGGTGGGGCAGAATGATTCCTTCGGGCATGGCTATTGCTTTGCCTCAGGCTGATACCGTGCCTACCAAAGGTGTGCTCTGCCTCACAAAGATGGCTTCTTCAATTTAGGAAATGACTTGACACTGGTATATTTGCTTTTGTTCCTTGAATTTTCTCCCCAGAGCCACCAACCCAGACTCTCTTCAAGCATCTCTAGTGCACTCTGCCCTCCCTCTGCCAGAACCCAGGCTAAGCGGCTGCAAGTGGAATTTTGTGCACTTGGCCCTCTAAAACACTCTCTGAGTCTCCAGCAATCTCTCCCTGACAGATAGAAACCTTGCTGCTTTTCACAGCTGGATTTTTTCTGGGTTCCTTTCCAGCTCTGGGGCTGTAGGTTAGGGAGCCCAACTTGGGTTTAGACCCCTCAGGGGGAAATCCCTGATGGCTGAAATACCCGTCCAGATCAGCTGCCACCCATGGTGCCTCCCTCCTGTGCCTCCTCCTGTGCCTCCTCCATACTCCCTACCAGTATCATTATGGTGAAGTAGTTTCTTCTGTCTGTCTCTGGTCCTAAGGTGTCTCTCCAGCTAGTGTTCAGTTGGTTATTCAGGATGATTTCTCTACGGTTTAGTTGTATTTCCAGATTAGTCCTGGGAGGAGGTTAGTGTAGCTTCCACCTACTGCCCTTACATATTGGATCTCCCTCAACTGTATATGTTTCTAAATTAGACTCCAATATTCCAAAGACTCTATTTTAATTTTTCTTATTGAAACATATACATTTGCTCCACAATTTTTAAGAGTTTAAAATAGTAATGTAAGGAAAAATTTTCTACCACATTCATAGTCTAACAGCAAACCAACAAAACAAAAGAAAATAGCAGACATTTAGTTATTCATGCACTTGCCCGAAAGCAACATATAATGGAAAAGTTATGAGTACCTATAGTAGAGTGATAAAAATGGTCCCCCAATAAATCATGCCTCTCTGTGACCATGGCCTTTTGCCATGTCTTTGCTGCTCCTGCCATCAAAATGTAGAGTGCATTTTCTCAACCCTTTGATTTGTACTGGCCTTTTGACTCTGTCACCATACAATGCAAGGACTGATGTTCTGAGACTAAAATTTAAGAGGCTTTTTGCTTCTGCTTTTACTCAGAACCACAGTCATCATGTAAAGAAGACCAGGATATAACGATGTGGACAGAAGCCAGGTGGTAGGGGAGCCCTTAAGGGATAAGAAAGCAAGTGGATAGAGATGTCCTGCAAAGGAGAACCAAAGCCCCAGACATATGAGAAAGCCCAGCCAACACCAAGGAAAAGATAACCAAGCTGTCCTAGCCATTGAATGTCCCCATTCATTTTGTGTCTATACAACACTGGTGACAGATACATGAGTGAAGTCATCTTGATTCTTCCAAACTAAGGCAAAGTCAACCCTGACTAAACAACTATGGAGCAGAGATGAGGTGAACCTTATGAGTCCTGCCTAAATGATAGGCCCAAAATAATTGTAAGCAAGAATGGGATTTTCGAACTATTAAGTTATGTGGTGGCTTGTTATAAAGCAGTAAGTAACTAATACTGTATCTCAATGATTATCATAGTTTCATGTACACTCCAGAAATAGATGCATTCTGGTGGCACACTAATTATTGCCTAAGTAGTTGACTTAGAGGTGTTTTAAAACTTCTGCTTTAAAAAAGTCAAAATAATTATGTGATTTTTAGATGAAAACTGATATCTTGCATAATATGAACACAAAATAGTGTATAGTTTAATGTTGACTCAAAATATATCTAGTTTAACAAAGTTGCCATACACATAGAAATAAATTATTTTGTTGTGTTTTAAAATATGTATAATTAATATTTCTAAAATGCCATATATAATAAAATGTTAAATAAAATATTTAAGTACCATTAGAAGAATAATAATGAAATAGGCACTTACGTGCACACATTTATTTAAGAAATGCATTTGCTGTTTAAGTTAGATTTTCTTGCATACAAAGTTTATGTTTCTAATATCAAATGGCATAATATGACATTCACAGGCTATGACTTTTAATATTGAAGCAACAAATATTTTTAAAGTTGGGAAAGTTATATTTAATCATAAAGAGAAATTCCCCAGCTATTTTAATTTAGCTCATTCATGTTATTTGTCTCATCAATATAAACAAATATGAAAAAATAGTTTGAATTAGAGCAAATAACAATGTTTGAGGATTTCTTACCCTTTGTTCAGTCATGTGAAGGACTATGTAATAGATTTTAGTTTCTGAAGATTGAAAGATGAACTGTTCTTCATATATATATATGTGTGTGTGCGTGTGCGTGTCTGTGTGTGTGTGTGTGTGTGTGTGTATCAGAATAAGTAGAGGAAAGAAAATCAAAGGAAACTTTTTTATTGTGCTTGCTTTATATTTTATTGTATTTGATCAGTGATCATTTCATGTTTGTTTGTTATTTTGGTTTGCTCTTTGTGAACAAAAAGTGAAGAATGAAATAGGATTACATATGGATTATCACTAGATTTAATCAACTTTGCTAGACATCACATTATACATTAGAGAATCTTTCATTTCTACATTATACCAAAAAAAGAAAAGTGTCAGAGATAATCTCCCATTTTTATCAAGACAGTTTATTTTAAATCATATGAAGAGACAGAAAATTTTATGAAATTGTTTTATAAAAACTGATTTTAAAATGACTCATTTGTTATAAAAAATATTTATAGATCTTTAATAGATAGTCTCTGGAGAGTCATAATTTTTCTGAAGTCTATTACTTATTGTACTTTTAGGTATTATGGTATCATTTTCATTCAATGTAAGTTTTTGAGAGAAAAGTAATCATAGCTGAAGTTTCTGAAAAATCATCCAGTTGTTACAATTAAGTTGATTGCCAGTCTATATTTTTCATGTAATATAATTTGCCACATTGTGAATAACCTGACAATGATGAATGACACTCAAGTTTGCATACATAGTAATAATGTTCACATAACACTTTTTTTCCCTCTGTAGCATATCTAACCTTTATTTTGCCACACATTTTATGGACAACAAATTCCCAACAATTCCTAGCTCTAATCAAAAACAGAGGGCAGGATTTTGATGAATGAACAAATAAAATAAAAGTAATAAATTGGGTCCAGCTCACTTTTCCTGGGTTTATAATAATGTCATGTAAATAATGAGGCCACAGCTCTCAATTTCTGGATTCTACAAAGAATTGGATTACACATATTTTAAAGTCTAGTTTAAACAATGATAATAGAAGCAATGAAAAACTAACATCTTATAAAATATAGAAATTAGAAATTTACAAATGACTTTCATTGGCACCACTATGCCTCCCAAGTCCCACACATACAGAGTAAACATATAAAAATGGACAGATGTCCGCAAGAGGGTTTTTAGAAATTTTTGTCTTGTGTTGCTGCAGGCTGATGCTACTCAGAAGGATTTTCATCATCTGACCATCAGCATTCCACCAAGTTGCATTCCACCGAGTATTATTTAAATATTTTCTTTGTATCGTACAAAGGCAAAAAAGTAACAAAAACACACCAGTTTGTATTTAATATGGAACAAAAGACTGTTTCTTTCTCTGCGGTGGATGGTTTTAGCAGCTCAATTCCAAGGCTATTAGGATATATTTTAGTAATTCATTGCTGTATAACAAATCACACCTCTTCCACTCCCCCAGCTTAGTGGCTAAAAACAAAAATGTATTACCTTTTGTAATTTTGTGGGATGCTGGACCCAACTGAGCAATTACTCTGCTCCACATTATGTTTGATAAGACTGTTGTGAAATAGGGGCTTCTATTGGAATGCCTAAAATAGCCCACTCACAGGCTTGGCAGTTGGTGCTGGGTCTTGGCTGGGAGCAGATTTGGAATCACTAATCAGGGCACTTCAGTTTTCTTCTACATTGCTTCTGCAAGTGGCTTAGGTTTCTAGGAGTATGGGGTTGGGTATCAAGAGAGGACAATCCAAGAGTTAACCATTAATGAGAAAGGAGGCAGAAGCTGCCAGTCTTCTTAAGGTCCTGGTGTCACTTTAAGTCTAGTCTGTAATTTCAGCCACATTTTGTTGGTTATAACAGCCATATACTAGCCCGGATCCAAGGAAAGAAATATAAGTTCTATTTTTTGAATTGAGGAAAGACATCTATGTACAGAGAGGTGAGCAATTAGCCACCTTTGGAGACTAACTACCATAAACTCAGGTACTAAAGCCTCAGCCTCTCCCATACCAGCTCTGTAAACTTAAAAACTTGACTATTCTTCATTTGCCCTACCCTTAAAATAGAGAGAAAGCGTAATTGTGCCACATCTGTTGACCACCTAACAAGTGCCAGACACAATTGCATATTGTGAGAATGTAAGCTTACTAGATAAAGATTACATAAAGTGATGGACGTGGTTTGAATATCCAGATATTTGAAGTTACAGTTCTCGTGTCCTTGTATGTCAAAAACTTGGACTTCTTAACAACTCCATTTGTATTTCTGAGAGTTTTCATGGAAAGCTTTGCGGATTCCCCAGAACAAGTCTGCCCCTATTCTTGTCTTCTCATTTTGCCATGATATTCCTGAATTTATATCAGGTTACCTGCTAGATGTGTTTTTCTTCCCTGGCCATGGCACCTGGTTTTTTACACCGCAACTCATACTGGGAAGTAGCATTTATCAAGAGTTCTGAATGGTTTAATGTTAAGGTAAGTGTAACATAAAGGTAGCTTAAACCACTACCAGTGAGGGGTTATTCTCAGGTCTCACAAAACAGAATTGTCAGACAAACAATTGTCTAACTATACACAGTTATTTACATTCTGGGATTTGGCTTATCTCACAACAAAGAAAATATACATTATCTCTATGTCTGGGATATTGGCTCCAACTTATCCCCAGAGAAAAGAGGAAGACTTTCCCTAAGCCATTGACTTTCCTAGAATCCAAGCTCCAATTCATTTGTTGCCACTTCTTTTCAGAATAATTGTCAGTAAGAATGCCTATTGCTTTAGAGTGTAATGTTCACTCCCACGAATATTGTGTGGTATGGGTCACATGGGCAGCATGAAGCAAATTTAGTAGCTGATAATGCACTGTCCAAGTCAGATATGCGGTATTCAATCACGTCTTATGTGAGCCACCTCCTTCTAGCTCCTTCGATTTCCTTTCAATTAGTGGGACTTTAAGAGAATATCACATCTGATTATTTGTTCTAAGTCTGATCTATGCTGCTAAAGAATGAACAAAAAACAATTGATTGAATCAAAATTTATTTTGTTTTTTCTTCTCTTTCTCATGTCAGACTAGTAAACAGTGCACTTCACATTTAACACATAAGTGTCTTAATTTGGATTAATTTAGAACTTTACAAGAATAATTTAAATACTTATTTGCCTAATATTTATATAATTTAAAGACTAAATCATCCAAGCTTTCCCTCAGAAAAAAGGGAAGACCCTCTCCATTCCCCACCCCCCAAAAAATTATATCCAGCCAGTATGGCAGAAACTGTGTATAACTTCAACTTGGCAGTTTTCTAACTTCAAAAATCTTAAGCTACAGTCTCCACTGGACACCTATTCACAAGGATAAAATGAAGTAATAGAATGAAAAATTCCTCAACATTCTTAGGAGGAAACAGTGATATACAAATCCAGGGCAGTTTTATTTTTCTCTTTTCCACACCACTGAATTCATTTGCTCTGTAGGAAGCCTTTTCTATCATCCTCTTTTTTCTACATTATTTTCCAAAGTAGAGCTTACCTTTTTTATACCCCTTTCATATATATTACGTCATTATCACTAAGAGCAAACTTGAAAAGAATCTGGATATGGGAGCTGTTGCTGTACTCTGGAGAGAACACTATGCTACCCACTGAGAGAGGAGAAGTCCTGCTGTTAAAACTCCCCGTGGTGAGATGCCCAGGGTAATTGTCCAGGCTCTGCACTGCCAGGAGTTGGACAGGACCCAGGAAAAAACACACCAGGGGCTCTGAGAGGTGCGACTGAGCTGAGAAAATACTTCCCATCACCAGGGCAAAAGGGTTGTAATTCAGACTATTGTCTCTTGCCTATGATTATTTAAAAAGATTTAGAATCAGACTACTAAAACAAACAAACTGTAATTCTAGCCCAGACACTATTTGATCTAGGACAGGACTGATGACTAATTATTGAGATATCAAAGCAATTTGAATTTTCTACTCCAGAGCTAGCCAAAGATTAAATCTCAAACTTAATTTTTATTTTAAAATTCTGACATAAAATAACTATAGAAAACCATGTAACAAATCCATTGTGAATTTTATATTCAATTATACTTCTTGTTTTCCATTTTTTATTATCTCTTGAAGCACATGATTTTAGTTTTATTATATTCACATTTATCATTCTTCCTTTATGCTTTGCATTTTTTGTTTCATTTAGGGAAACATTGTCTTACCTTGAAGTCATAAAAAATATTCCTCTACATTATTCCCAAAGAATTTAAAGTTTACTTTTTGCATTGTATTTTACACTTATAAGAATGGATGTCTATCTTATGAAAAAGGGTCACTCAAAACTTTTTTTTCAACTCATATGGGTTAGCCAGTTTTCTAAACCCATTCATCAAATGGTACATATTTACCCATTTGATTTTTGTGAAAGACTAAACATAGTGAAAAATTAAGGAAGTTATTTTATTGTATAAGCTATAGCAGTCAGGAGAAAATTAATTGATGTGGACCATCTCAAAGTAAAGGAAGTGGGCTTGCAGTTTTACAGAAGTGGGTAAATGTGAGTACCAAGGAGTCATGAGGAAAGAAAAAGAAGGGTCTCATTTAGGGTTATGTGAGGGCACATTTAAGGTTCACCATGTACTAGAATACAGGAGTATGGGGGCATTTCAGAAACAAAATTGTAGGGTGAGGGAATTATTTTTTAAGTTTATTGAATTCGTTTGGGTGACACTGGTTAACAAAATTATACAGGTTTCAGATGCACAATTCCACAACATGTCATCTGTACACTGTATTGTGTGTTCACCACCCCAAGTCAAGTCTCTGTTCAGCAATCACCATTTATCACCCCTATATCTTCCTCCATCTCCTCTCATCCCCACCTCTCCTAGCGGTCACCATGCTATTGTCCATTTCCATGAGTTTTTCTCTTTTGGGGGGGTTTCTTTTTTGTTCAATCCTCCCACCCCCTAATCAGTCCCCTAACCATCTCCCAACAGCTGTCATCCTCCTCTTTATCAGTCTGTCTCAATTTTGCTTGTAAGTTCATTTTAATTAGTTTCCACATAGGAGTGAAATCACATGGTACTTGTCTTTCTCTGACTGGTTTAGTTCACTTAGCATAATGGTCTCCTGGTCCATCCATGTTTATCTCAAAGGGTAAGATGTCCTCCCTTTTTTCTCTTTTTTGGACAAGCTATATTCTGTCATGTAAATGTACCACAGTTATTTGTGTGAATGAACCACAGACAGCTTTTTTTTCCCCACTTACCTACACTTGAGCTGATTCCAAATTTCGGCCTTTGTAAATAACACAGGAATGAACATACGGATGAATATATTCTTTTAAATTAGTGTTTCAGGTTTCTTTGTATAAATTCCAAGAAGTTTCTTTTTTTAAATCAGTCCTTGTAAAGTGACATTTGCATTAAAATATACAATAAATGTATTTTGAATTAGAGAAGTGGTTATTCAGGTCCTTTGCCCATTTAAATTTTTTTTTAAATTTAATCTTTATTATATTTTTTCCATTACCACTCAGTCCCCTTATACCTCTCCTCCCCCCAGCAGTCACCACACTCTTGTTCATGTCCATGAGTCTGAGTCTTTTTTCCTTTTTGCTCAATCCCACCATCCCTTCACCTCCCCCACCCCCCAACTAGCTGTCATCCTGCTCTCCATCTATGAGTCAGTCCCCAATTTCCCTGTTAGTTCAGTTTTTTCATTAGATTCCACATATGAGTGAAATCAGATGGTATTTGCCTTTCTCTGGCTGGCTTATTTCACTTAGCATAATGCTCTCCAGGTCCACCTATACTGTAGTGAAGGGTAAAATTTTCTTCTTTTTTATGGCTAAGTAGTATTCCACTGTATAAATGCCCCATAATTGTTTTATCCATTTATCTACTGATGGACACTTGTGTTGCTTTGAGTTTTATAAGTTCTTTACAAATTTTGGATATTAACCCCTTACCAGAACGTATCATTGGTAAATATGCTGTCCCATTCAGTGGGTTGTCCTTTAATTGCATTGATGGTTTCATTTGCTGTGCAAAAACCGTTAGTTTGTTGTAGTCCCATTTATTTAATTTTTCCTTTGTTTTCCTTTCCTGAGGAGATATATCAGAACAATATTGACATGAGAAATGTCTGAAATCTTACTGTCTATGTTTTCCTCTAAGATTTTTATGGTTTTGAGTCAAACATTTAAGTCTTTAATCCTTTTGGGTTTATTCTTGTATGTGGTGTAAGAAGGTGGTCTAGTTTCATTTTTTGCATGTATCTTTCCAATTTTCCCAAACCCATTTATTAAATAGACTACCTTTAACCCATTGTTTTTGCCTCCTGTGTCAAATATTAGTTGACTATAAAGGTGTGGTTTTATTTCTGGGCTCTCTATTCTGTTCCATTAAGCTATTTGTTTATATGCTAACACTATGATGTTTTCATTATGATGGTAGTACAGTTTGATATCAGATAGCGTGATTCTTCCAACTTTGTTCTTCTTTCTCAATATTGCTGAAACTATTCAGGGTCTTTGTGGTTTTATATAAATTTTTGGAATGTTTGTTCTAGTTCTGTGAAATATGCCATTGATATCTTGATACAAATTATATTGAATCTATATATTGTTTTTAATAATTTTAATTCTTCCTGTCCATGAACATAGTATATGCTTCCACTTATTTGTATCTTCTTCATTTTCTTTCTTCAGTGTCTTGGAATTTTCCAAGTATGAGTCTTTGACATCCATTGTTAAATTTATTACTAGGATTTTATTCTTTTTGAAGCAATTGTGAATAGGACTGTTTTCTTAGTTTTGATTTCTGATAGTTCATTATTGGCATATAAAAATCCAACAGATTTCCAGATATTTATTTTGTATCCAGCTACTTTACTGAATTCATTTATCAGTTCTATTAATTTTTGGGAGAAAATCTACCATTGCTATTTTCTGGTAGCACAGGGGTCAAGTTAAAGTTAACATAGGCACTTACAATCAAAGCTATACCAAGTTTTTTCTTTTATTTTATCTTATTGGTTTTGGTATTTAAGTATAAATGGTATGCAATATTACATTAGTTATATTAGCTTCATTTGTACAGTTAGTGAGGGATTTGACATTTTTATACCTTACGTTATCACTCCACTAATTCCAGTGAGTTTTCTATAAGCCGAAGCCTGTTTCTAGGTTATCAGTCACACTATCCATGTGGCAATATTGGCCTTTCTTAATTATAATAGATTTATAATAATTTTTAATATCTCATAGGGTGAAAACAATGGCCTTGTTCTTTCTTTTTAAAACCATCCCAGCTCTTCTTGTTTCTTTGTCAAGTTCCAAGAAAACTAGTTATGACTTTTGTTGGTGTCATATTGAATTTAAAGATTAATTTTTGGAATGGTGACAACCTTTTCACATTAAGATTTTCTATACATTGATTTGTATGTTTTTCTATTTACTAAAGTTTTGTCATATAGTTCAACTAAATTCTCATCACAACTTCTTTTTTTCTCATTTTTAATGAAAAACAACAATCAACTAAATGAAAATATTAATTAGTTACATTTTTTAAAAATTTGGATTGTACCAGACTTAGCTTTATATTAGGAATATATTTCTGACCACTAAAGTAATATTGACTAATTGTAGAAATTGTGAATAAAAGGAAAAATGATAAATAGTATATTCATTGTCAATATTTTATATGTTATTTCCTTTAAAAATCTTCACATTGAATGTCTATATATGATAACATTTGGATCAGAATTATATGTGTAATTTTAAATTCTACTTTAATGACCCAATATTACAAAGTTAAAACAAACCACTGTTTCACCATTTTGTGGACTTTCAATAATTCAATACCTTAAACAAACTGATTCACACACACCCACACACACGTGTGAACTGACCCGGGACATTCACTCAGGTACACACAAAGGCATAAATGCCTCACATAAAAAAAATAAAATTTCTGCAGTGCCATTGTCTTTTAAAAAAATAAGCTGAAGAATAAAGGAATAGGAGTGTTACTATGACATGAACTTCACTAGTTTGATCTCTATTAATTTTACAAGAAACTTGAGTCTTAGTCAAATATCTTATTTGCCCTGAAAATCTTCTGAGACATATTATTTCTTGTCCTTCATTTTTTGAGGAAAATCATTTACACATAGTGTTTTCTGTGAGCTTTAGCTTTGGAGATTAAGCTATGAAAAAAAAAAACACACACACACACACAAAATCAAATTAACAGAAAAATTCCCTAATGAAGAACATCTTGGATAACAGCTTCAAAACTTTTATGATGGGGAGGGGGACTTTTCCACTTTACTAATTACTAGGTGAGCACAGTTGGCTCTCAGTGACAGGTGCTAGTGGTTCCAGCCCACCACTGACTGACTCATGTCTTTGCCCTGGAAAGTAGATGAATATAGCTCAGAAGAGATGAGATCTAAGAAAAAAATAAAACTTTATATCTTGACTTTTTAGGTTACTGTGATCTTTTACCATATTTCTCTAATCATTGGAATACATTGTTAGAGTAACCATTTCCTCAGTAAGTGGTATTTTTAAACCATGACATCATGTATTCATCAAAACTGCCTCATTAAAATGTCCATAAAGGTAATCTAACCTCAACTATCTAATACCTTTTTTTCCAAAATGTGGGAGAACAACTTGTCAAATGTCTGCAGAGACATCAGAGGGTCCAGCTGCTCTCAGAGGCTGATTCTTTCACTACATGCCTCCTTATTCTGGGTAGACTTTTGAAGCTATACTCATTCATGACAGGAGTGGACCACTAGCTAAAAGAGAAAGAACACCTGATTTAAATGTTTCTCTCTTCCACCTTCTCTTCCTGTCTTTGTTCTCTGCTGTCCTGTCTCCCTATTCATTCTCCTTCTTTCACTCTTTCTCTCCACAACTGTCTCATTTATTTTGTCCTTCCATCACATTTCTTCTTACTGTCTTTCACTTACGTATGCTAAACCCCAGAACTGGTGCTTTGCACAGAACCAGATCATAGTAAATATGTGTGTACGTAGATGGTGTTTATGCATCTGTCATCCTAGGAACACATATTTCTTTGTCTCTGGTTTGCTATCACAGTCACTTCAAATTACTCTGCCACAAGTTCAACCAGATGATGATTTTCATAGCAGTGACTTGCCAAGGTAGGCTGGCTAATTTTATGACTTGATGTTGTCCTTCAAATCAGTCTAACAATGTAGATCAAGTTGATGTTATTTCAGAAAAATATGCTTTCTTATCTTTCAAAATCCTTAAAAAATGTAGATCATTGAATCATGTATTATTAAACATTTGAGCATTTAAACTTCAAATTAACTTTATGTAAGAATTTAAACATTGTTGCATATACTCTTTTTTGAAACTTTATTTCTCGAATCTTATAATCATTTTTATCTTTTATGTATTTTTGTTTCTGTTTTTTTTTAATGCTTTCTTCTTTCCTTTTTTAAATTAAATTTACTGGAGTGGCATTGGTTCACATAGGTTTCAGGTGTACATTCCCACAATACATGGTCTGTTTATTGCATTGTCTGTTCACCACCCAAAGTCAAACCATTCTCAATCATGATATAATTGACCCCCTTTACCCTTTACTACCCACCCATCCCCTTCTTCCTGGTAATCACCATGCTGTTGCTTGCCTGTGCCTATGAGTTTCAGTGTTATATCCCACATATGCGTGAAAGCATATGGTTCTTAGCTTTGTCTGACTGATTTACTTCGCTTAGCATAATATTCTCAAGATCCATCCATGTTGTTGCAAATGGCAATATTTCATCCTTTCTTATGGCTGAGTAGTATTCCATAGTATATGTGTACCATATCTTCTTTACCCACTCTTCTATGAAAGGACACTTTGGTTGTCTCCATGTCTTGGCCACTGTGAATAATGATGCAATAAACATAGGGTTGCATATATTTTTGCAAATAAGTGTTTTCAAGTTTTTCAGGTAGATACCCAAAAGAGGGGCTGCTGGGTCATATGGTAACTGTATTCTTAATTTTTTTTCTTTTTTTCTTTTTTTTTTTTTTAGTAAATACCGTCATGTTTTTCATAGTGTGTATACCAGTTTACATTCCCTCCTTTTAATGAGAAAGTAAAGATACCTAGGTTAACTGAAGAAATTGGTATAAAAGGTGATTCTGGTTCTATCAAATAGATTTTTTTACCATTTTTTTTCTTTCATTGATTATAGAGAGAGGGGGAGGGAGAGAGAAAGAGACAGAGAGAATTATCAATGTGAGAGAGAACGTTGATCGGTTGCCTCCTGCACACACCTGACCAGGGACAGAGCACAACCCAGGCATGTGCCCAACCAGGAATGAACTGGAGACCTTTCACCTTGCAGGACAATGCCCAACCACCTAAGTCATGTCAGCCAGAGCCTGAATAGATATCTTTAAAGTTTTACTTTAACATTGACCAAATGCTAATTATTCTGAGACTTACGAAGCAAACACAAAAAAATTTATGTCATGGTATCTTGATGTGTAAATGCGGTAACGCTGAACTACAACCCCCAGAACCCCTTCTCTGGGATGATGCTATGTATGATGTCATGATGTGCTATGAGAGATAATCTCTTGTGAGAGTCGGAGCAGGAAAGGAGGCAGTGGCCATTTTTTAATCACAGACATATCTTCTCACAGCTATTAGTCTAACACTAATCTAGATGAGGCAGTGAAGGGATTTTGCAGAAGTGATTAAAAACTATAATCAGTTGATTTAAATTAATTAAAAGGAAGATTATCCTGGGTGATCCTGATTAATCAGCTGAAAGGTTTTTAAGAGGGGGCTAAGGTCTTTCCTGAGATCTGAGATTCCAAAGAGCAGATAAGTCAGCAATTTCTCTCCCTTCTCCTGTGGCCAACACTTTCCTTACTACCTGTAGACAACAAAGTTCAGATCGCATCCGTGGATGACCGCCTAATAATCTTGCCTTCCTGACAGCCTGCCCACAGACAGCATTTGCTTAGCCAGCTGCACAACTGCATAGGCTGACTCCTTGAAATACATTTCTATGTATTGATCTATTTATTTTGTTTCTCTGCCTGAACCTTGAATGACACAATATCAAAGAACAGAAACTTGAAACTGGAACTTCTACTGAAGATTGCTGTTAAGATAAAATATATAAAAGTTTTTAAAGTTTAAGCACTAAGAAAATTAATTTGTATAGTAATTAAGAACTGTTTTATATACCGTATATGAGTGAAATCATATGGTTCTTATGCTTTTCTGCCTGACTTATTTCCCTTAGCATGATACTCTCAAGAACCACCCATACTGTTGTAAATGGCAGGACTTCATTATTTTATGGCTGAATAGTATTCCATTGTATATATGTGCCAAATATTTTATCATATCATCCTGATTTTACTTATATGTGGGATATAAAATAAAAAACAATTAACAAACAAACAAAAAACCCTCATAGACACAAACAACTGTTTTGGTAGTTACCAGAGAGTTAGGGGGTTGGGAGAAGCTGAAGAAGGTAAAAAGGATCAAATATATGGTGATGAATGGAGACTATTGCATGGTGAGCACACAGAGCAATACACAGGTGCTGTATTATACAGCTGCACACTTAAAACATATCGTGTTAATAACCAACGCCACCTCAATACATTTAACAACATAAAAAACAAACGGATAAAAAATATAATTATTTTGCACAGAATAATATCACTGAAGTATGAAAATTGGAACAAGTATTCACTTGGGGTTATAGTCAGTTCACAAAAAAATGAATTTGGAAAAGTATATATTTTATATTGAAAATTTGAATAAATGTATTGAGTAAACAACATATTTAGGCAAAAAATTCCATAACAATAATGTTTTGAGAGTTTTTGTATCAGAATTTTAAAAGCTTTAAGATATGTTGCTTATGATATGTTCACATTAATCTTATTTTTGCCATAGGTAGTCACTTGCTTCTCAACCAATGTGTGTTTTTTGACTTATCCTTAAGGAGGAGATCCATTGTAGGAGGAGAGAAGAGGAACACAGATATGAGACCAAATCATTGTTTATGTTTATCGTAGTATTTCTTCTCTGTATTAGGAAAATGGGCTGAAAATAGTACAATCTATTTGATATTTTTACAATCTTCTTATATGTATATAAAAACGACCATTGGTGAATGAAAATCCCCTAGAATCCCTTATAGCCAACAAAGAATTCAAGTACAATGATTTGGATTCTGTTGTTGCCATTGATGTTGTTGTAACTAGCAGGGAACAATTAAAAAAAAATACTGATTAAGCATCTACTATGGCAAGTCTTTATTCTAAGTACTATAGAAAATATGAAGGTTAAAAACATGGTTTCTCATTTTAAGAAGTATAATCTAAAATTCTAGTTTTCATTCATAGATCCAAGAAATCTTATATTTCTCGTTCATTAATTGCTTCTCATTTTTATGTAAGATATTAAGTAATAAAGTGTTAGAAATAGCACAATCTTTGCATTAAAGGAATCTATATTTTAGAAATAAAATAAACATGAATTTAGATTGTAGAAGAGATTCTTAAGAATTATAATTATATATAATTCTTAATATTACATAATATAATAAAATAATAAATAAATGTATCTAGTGTTTACCAGTGTTTTTATATTAACACTTGATTATATAGATATAATTCTTGATGGATTAGAGACTTTAGTTTATCTGTACTTTTTTGATTCCATACCTACTTAACTAAAATCTAGCTTCTCATATTGCTTTATAGAATCCCTTTAATTTTCAAAGGCTGTTAACCCTTAGTTATCTAACAACTGGTGTCAGGTAGCACTTGTATATATCCTCTGGTTGTCACTTTTGTAAATTTCTCTTTTGTCTACTAAGAGCTAAAACTTATTCTAGAATTCAGCATTTCAGCAGTGAAGGACATTTTGCTGGCTACAGAAGCCGTCATATTTTCTATTATTTCCTCTCAAGTGAGTCATTTGTGATACTGTAGATACTTGATATGGTGGTCCTGTAACAGTGGAAAATTTTAAGAATGGGAAATTGTAACCCACCCCACCATTCTTTTGAAATTGTTTCTGCAAGTGCAGACTCTGACCAATATGTAGCTTCGTAGATGAAAAACAAGTTTATATCAGACTCCTAGGAACTAGTGTTCAAAGATACAGAACCCAACCTTCAAGCATCTCAGTTCCAGGAGATTTGCTGACCTTCAACCGTGGAGCCCAGATGATGTGAAGCTGGGATGACTAAACCCGGAGAATGCACACCAGATCTTCACTCTCCATGTCAGAATGGACTGTGCTCATCCGCATGTGGAGAGATTTGCAACCCCATCCCTTGATCTCTTTGTTCTCTTCCCCTCTCCCTCCTGGTAAAAAACCTCTGTCTCCAAGAGGTGGAGGTGGGCTTTGTGACATGAGTCTCCTGTCTTCCAGAAGATGGGCTTTGAGGCATGAGTCCCCCATCTTCCAGATGGCCGGCATCTGCAAATAAACCACTCTCCTTTACATGAGCACCTGCCTCTTGAGAATTGGCTTTGTAGCAGCAGGCAGCTGGACCTGCTTTCGGTTACAGTTCTGCCTGGAATTGTCTTGCCTGGGGTTTATTCAGTGGACTCCTATTTAATATGTATTTAATATGAATGTCTTTGCAACAAATCTGCTTCTATTGTTTGGATAAACCAGATATTGGCAAACTGTGGCCCATGGGCTAAACCTAGTCAACACCTATTTTTACAAATAAAGTTTTATTGGAAAAGAGCCATTCCCATTCATGTATATTTTCTCTGGCTGCTTTCACACTATAGCTTGAAGATTTGAGTAGTTGTGACATAAGCCATATGGGCTGTGTGGTAGGCAGAATTCTGAAATGGTCTCCCATGGTTTCTTGCCCTAATTCCCAGGATGTGCATATTGAGTCTGTCTGGCCCACATTGAAGCTTAACTTCTCCTCTGCACCATCTTATGTCTTTTCCTCCCTTCCACAGGTTTTGATCCAAGGAGACTCATTAGTTAGCTTCCTAGAGGACATAACCTGCATTACAGAGATTCATCATCAAAGCTCACTTATTTTCAAGAATCTAGTTTGGGCCTCCTACAACCCCATTATCTTTGCTAGTAACAAATGAGTGACAAATCCTTAGCCATTAATGGCAGTAGATTGTCTTTTTTTTTCTCCAAAGGCTTTCTTTCATGGACTAATTTCTTATTTAGAAAAACTCTGTATCATGGTGTAAATAAGATTGTAGTGAAGTTGGAAAAGCCAGAGTTTGTGCTACCTGTTACTACCAGAACCAGTAAGACAAGAATTGACTCCTTATGGGTGCTTTATTCAGACGACCCAAGATCCGACAAGACAGTGAGTTATGTACCCTCAAAAACTGTCTTTACATCTCAATTTAAGCTGACATTTTTATAAGGAAAGGCAAGGGTAGGTAAGAGCATTGGAAAAAAGGTTAATTGGATAAGAGTTGCAGTCTGCTGGCAGTTTCCTAGTACTTCTTTATCGGTTGATCAACAATTCTTTATCTTCAGCACAGGGTTCCCTTCCTGGAACACAATGGCTTAGATACCATCTCTATCACTTGCAGACCTCCTGAGGCACAATGGTTGAATTGCTTGGACCTCCTGGAATCAAGCGGTCATTCATTCAGGCTCCTGGAATAACAGCTTTATTCTACTTGCATTAATCACTTAAGCCTATCAACTAAGGCTAAACTTTTTTACTCTTGAGTTCTACTATCAGCAGTACTCTGCATCTCACACAATGGAGGTGAGAATTGGGGCCTCCTTAAGGCACAGTCCCTGTAGAGGAGAGGCCTTGATTGTTAAACTCCATAATAAACCCTTCGCTGATCACTAGAGCTAGATCCTGGGGGTTGAAAGAAACCAAATTAGCTCCTTTTATTTGACCTTTTAATAGTTTGTCCAAGTAACATTCTTGAAAGATTTGGAATCAGAAAACAGTGATAAGGGCAGATGTTCAACCTTTTTCATCTGATGGCTCATGTAAATTAATTACTAAAATTCTAGAGCATGACAAAAAATGTACTATATTTTTGCCAATCTGAAAAAAATAGATATAATTTCAGTTTATTCACACTGGACAGCTATTGTTGTTGGCTGTTGCCATTTTTTTTCTTTTTTTACTTGACAATCTAAGGCAAAAGAGGTCAGTGCCCCTGAGTAAATAGTCAGGTATTGCATGTTTTAAAAGTTGTGTGGCACACTGGTTGAAGATTACGGGGTTAGGTTATAGAATCAGACAGACTCTATTTGAATTCAGACCTTTCTACACTACCTGTGTAATCTTGGACAGATTATATAAATTTACTGAATCCAATTTCTTGAACTGTAAAATGAACATACTAATAACTACAATGTAGTTTTCCTGTGGACTTAAATGGAGGAAGAACATACAAAAGCTCATACCATACGGCCTACCATGTTTTGAAGTCCACTATAAAAATATTAGTTATTATAATAGTTAATGGTATTAGAAGTATTATTGCTATTATTACATGTAAAATCATCTCAATCCTTGCTTCGAAATCCACCAATGACTCTCCATGTAATTTAGGATCAAATCTATAATCACTACCATGCCTCAAAGTGCCCTGCATGACCTGATTCTTCTTGCTTGTCTCTCAGCCCCACTTTTTCCATTTCCGCTCAATTTCAGACGTCAGCTTCTCTAGAGTTCCTTGAATACCTCAAACTTTGTCTAGTGCACTTCCTTAGGGTTGTTCTGGATCCGATAGTGTACTTTTTCCTTTCTAACTTAGTTAATTGCTACTTATCTTCTAAGCTTCTGCTTAAACTTAGGTTTAAGGAGCAAAGCTTCTTATCTCTCCACCACCTTGACCCTCCCTCCAGGTTTAGATAACGCCTTATGATAATTACTCAACTCAGTCTTTATCCTAGCTTCATAACATTTATTATTGGGTGTAATTTTGTGTGTGTGATTATTTGACTAATGTAGGACAAAACTTCCATGATAGCAGGGCCTTTGTTTTATTCTGCATATCCCAAAACCTATACTAGTCCTTGTTCTATTAGGCATTAAATGAATAATTATTAAATAATTGAGTAAATGTTCATGTGCATCATTAGACTAAAATCTTTTTGAAAACAAGCAGTGTATCATTTTACACCCCAATACCTCACACAATGCCTGACATGTATTAGGATTTCAATAAGTACTTGTCAAATGATTTAATAAATGAATAAATAAATGGTTCCATGGTTTCCTCAATTAAATTAATAATACATAAATAATTAGATAATAAGAAAAACTCTAAGATGTAAGTTGAACAGTCAAACCTTATAATGATTGGGTATCATGTCAGAGATCTAGCTCACTCTCTGAACTGGGCCTTAAGGCTCCCGTGATCAGGAGGAACTAATTTTACCCACACCCATGTGTCTTGATGTCCATTTACTGCTGAAGTTAGGCATCTGTTTAAGGTAACAAGTTATAATATATAATACTTCTAATATATGTGTATATATAACATATGTTATATATAGTATATATACACTATGTTATATATATATATATATATATATATATATATATATATATATGGCTTACCATATATATTTTTTCAATATTTTATATTGCCTAACTATTGGCAGTGCCCATTATTGTTTACAGCTTTTTTTCCTGATATTTTATATATATTCTGATATCACTATTCCTCACCCAAGTTGTATATCAACTTTTAAACTTGGAGACGGCTTGCTTCTGCCTCTGCTCAAATTTCTGGACATTTTCATTAATTTATCTTCTATATATTTAAAAAAATACAATGAGTCATTCTGTTAAACATTCAAGACCAAAAGTTATTGCTTTCTATATTAAAGATGTTATACTTTTGATTATTGAGTTTATTATAAAAATGTTTCTAGATTGTATTTCATCTTGTCACATGGAAAGAAATAAATTTAAGTAGCCAAAACTATCACTCTTTTAATTTTACATATATTTACAATTAACTTTGATGTCGTGCTAAGGGAATTTTCTTAAATAGATACAGATATGTTTCTTTTTTAACCTCGTGTTGCAATCATTTTGTAAATAAAATAATTAAAACACTTATTTTACAATTAGTCTGATCATCGCTGATGCATACATCAAACCCCCTTAGTTGAATTTTAAATTTATTGGTTAAGAATTCATTACTTTTGATAGAATAAGTGGTTATCAAATTATTTATCAGAGTCAAATTAAATGTGCTTTGAGTTAGCAATATGATGTCAAAGGCCAGGAGCTCTAGCATCAAACATACTCTCTGCTTCTTATTGACAGGAACCTGCCTTATGAATCTTAGTAACCCTGTTCCTGGGGTAATGTCAGACACAGAAAAACACCATTTGTTGGACAAATGGATTACTTGAGATCACATTACAACCCCACAACTAATGAACCATAGAAAACTAACCAAATTATTTAATTTCTTTAATCCTGTATTTTCTCATAAGCAAAATCTAGATGACAATAACTTCTTTTAAAGGCTTTGGGAGCATTACATTAAATAATTTAGAGAAAAAGCCTGAAACATGGTACACAGCTATAATCAGTAATTACTGTCACTTAATTCCATGCTCACTTGTTAGCTTAAGTTCTAGAAAAGATTTTAGAGGATTCCATAAAACTTAAGCTGAGGTGTGAAAAAATAAAAGAGGTTTTAGACATACTTTAGCATACTTAGAGGTTTTGATAGGAAGTTGTATATCTGTTTTTATGTTTGAGATGGAAGCTGGATTTGGCAAAAAAGCTTTAGAGAAACTTACTCTGACAGAAATGATGGTTTCAATAAATCCTACTTTATTACTCCCATGTAAAATTCAGACTGTTTTTACAAACACTTTCTTTATTTGAGCATTTCATTGATTTTAACTAAAATTCATATGATGATTTTAAACTTGCTTATTGATTCTACCATATTGAAAACAGTCTAGAAAATTTACTCTCTGGTGAGCCCAGATCAAAGTAGTTAATATATTAAAATTAATTCCTAAAGGCAACTGCTATGAAAATTTATTTTTATTATCATGACTACATGGCTCTCACTTGACATAACAATTAAATATAGTTATAGAGACCACAACACTCCTTGGCATAACAATAATCCTGCTCCATTCAGCTGTTGTTCTTAAATGAACAGAAAGAGACAAAGTAAAGACAGCATGGGTGACTTTTAAAGATTTCTTTTCAATTCGCAGCTACATAGTATATTGGGGTGCCACTGCAGTTGATAAGAAATTACATAGTTTAATGAACACATCATTTATTTCATCAAAGTTTAACAGAAGATATTGTTTGAGAGTGATAAGCTCTCCAATGACATTTTGAATATACAGATTTTCAAATGTTTTTCATGTGCAGCATGATATTATCAGCCTTCCACAAACTCGTCCAGGCATATGCATATTATCACACAAAGTTGTAATCTTATCACTTTTTTAGGTGCCAACAAAGCTATTACAGGTTATGAAGTTACTTCTGAAAAAGTTCAATGAAATGTTTAAAAAGTCAATGTAGAAAGTATATAAGTACCCTGAATCATACTCTGTGAATTTTATATACTGTATTTGGAATAAACATTTTATTATGATGCATAAGAAATATGTACAATAAATATTTCATGACAATTCATAAAATCTGTTATTATTTGCATTTCTGTAATGCAATAAACTTGTATTGTAAGAACATTTATATGAAGCTATATTTTACTTTTTGTTTAAAATGCAGTTTGTTCTTTAATAAATCAATTCTATACCATAATCATGCATACCTGATGTATGTCTTAATGGTTCTTCATAAAACCAGCATTTAAACTGTTACCTAAAGTGGGGAAATTTGATTTACTAGAATATGTACATTGATTGCTATAGGAAAATGTTTACAGAGGTTTCACAGGATTAAAATCTCATCTAATTTCTTTGTATTTAACTATGAAGAGAATGTAGAGAATGAAGATGAATGACTAACTAATGTCATGGAGTCTGTATTTGTAAGCATATGACACACTGTTAAGCTTAGGAGTTCATTAATCTATTCATGCATTAGCATTAACTGTCTGTTTCTGATGATACAAAAAATAAATTATTATAATAATAGGAAATGTTTGTTGACATTAGTCCCAATGCTTAAACAATAGTGGACTCCCTGGGCCAGGGGACTCTGTTACTGGAACATCATCGATCAATATTAAATATGAAAGCAATAACGAGCCGGTACAATTCCTTTTTGGTACTCATTTTTTATTTTGTCTTTTGTGCTTTATTTAACTAAACTGGACTCAAAGCTCCAACTGAATTGAAAAGAAATTATGGAAATAGGCAGATGATTGAGAAATCGGCTGAGGTATGTAGGTGCGTAGTTCAGACTAATACAAGGCCTACATCTTTTATTTTTATTTTAAAATTACAGAACATTGAATATTTTCCATCTTGGAAAATGGTGTTTTTGTGTGTGTGTGTGTGTGCGCGCGCGCGCGTGCACGCGGTTGGTTGGTTGATTTCTGTCACATTATTCTTTTCTAGTATTACTGTCAATTTTAAAATCATGAACCACTCTTCATTCTCATCTTCTTGGAACCTCTTTATTCACTCTTTCTTGGGTGTATCCTCTGTTCTTTTCTACTTTCATATACTTATTTTGAGGAATTTTCTCTACGCCTATAATGTCAACTATGAACTCTTGCAGGTAACACTAAAGTCTATAATTTCAATCAGTATTTCTTTCACAATCCATACTAGTGATGCCCAACACTTCTAAAACTCTCTGCCCTGAAATGCCAAAATAATCCACAAATCACATCTGGCTTTTTACTGTCTTTTTCCCAAAACAATACTTTTGTGAGAGGGGATGAGACTAAAGCAGAAATTTTATCCTTATGGGACTTCAACTAGTGCAGAAGGAACAGAACATAGGTGGGAGAAGAAAAAATATTTACAGAATTTTTAGGGTAAGGAGAACAACCTCATATGTAGCAAAAATAAAGGGTCCCTAACTGTTGCTGGCTAAGTGGTAAAGCCTATCAGGGTCCTTTAAGGATTTCCCCACAACAATCCCAATTAAAGCCAGTACCCTGGCCGTGCCTCTCCCCAGCTAGACAGACGCAATGAAAGAAGCAGAGATGCATCAGTCTTTCCAACAGTTCTTGCTCAATTTCCCAAGTAGGAGATCAAGTATCATGTTAGATGTGGGCATCAGAAATGTCCAGTATAAAACTGTGGAAAATTTTTCTCAATTTACTATGTTTTGTACTACCATAAAGCTACTCTGGTAGAAGAGCTGAGAAAGAGATATACTCTTATACTGGGAGAAAGGAGCTTAGAGCAAGTCTCCCCAGAATTGTCTACTTTGGCATGCAGATTTTTTAAACTGGCAATTTTCACCCCTTTTTTTTTAACTCATGGTACACGTTAACTACATAATAAACTTCTGCAGCACACACAAATATATTTCTTATCAATATGACAAAACAAATAGATATACATTTAATTCATCACACCAAGTGGCTGTTGTTGTGTTGACTGTTGTTATTTTTTAATTTGACAACTTAAGGGAAAAGAGGTCAGTGACCCTGACTAAATAGGTATTGCATGTGTTAAAAATTCTTATAACACACTGGTTGAAAATCACTGCTTTAATCTGAAGAAAATCAAGGCCAAACAACTCTGAAAAAAGCTCTTTATTTCTCCCTTAACTGTCCCAAAGAGTTTAGATAGAAGCCCTTGTTTATGAAGAGAAATTTCACCAGAGATAAGTACAAAGAGTATGGGGCAGGTGTGGTGGCCAGCCAGAAGCTGTTGGTTCAAATTCCCTTCTGTGTCCCTTTCTCTTGACGGCATGTCAAGCATTTGTTTACTGAACATTTGCTCTATCATCTTAGTGTAAATTGTTTTTCTTCCCTCTGAAGATCCAAACCCCTACCTCTTCATAATGACATATAAAGTTGCCTGACTGCCTTTGGGTCTCATGTTCTTATGGGGCTCCCACACATACATAATCATTTTTTCCTGTTCATCTCTTTTATGTCAGTTGAACTATTCAACCAGCCAAGAAGGCTTGGAAGGGTAGAGAAAAATATTGTTCTCCCCTCCAGTAGTAGCAAGGGAGAAACAAAAGCCAGCTGGTGAGGTGGTTGCCAGACATGAAGAAGCTTTCCTCAAGGTCTAGGGCTGCTGGCAACATCGAAAGTGCACACTTACCTGACACAGAAAACTTCAATATACTAGTGAGAACTAGACAAATTAGGGAAAGTGGGGCAAATGCAATATCCCAAACTATACTGTGGGGGACTTTAGACAAGGTGACTTGTGTCTGTCTATTGCCCATATCATCACCTCCGTAGTTCTTTCAAAGACAATTTTTAGAGAACGGCCCTACCATACATCCATTCAACCAGGTAAGAAAAATATTGGTTGTCCAGGTCCCGTCTGAACGGGGCCTAGTCCTGCTCTGATTTACTCTATCATTGTAGTAGCTCATACCCTCATTGCCACTGCTTGGGATTTTTACACCGGCTTGAGTTTACGGACTTTGAGGTTACCCACTTCCGCTTCATCAGTCCACATTTCTGTTAGTAATCTTTCTGATACATAAATTTGGTTATTTCAATACCTTCTAATAGTTTCTGACGTTTTAATATCAGGAACCATTTTGTTTGCTTAACTTTTTTTTTTTTCCAGCTATGATTTACATCCAATATTGCTTTGCATTAGTTTCTGGTGTATAGCATAGTGAGTGGTTAGACAGTCATATACTTTACAAAGTTAACTTTTACTTCTTAATCTGGTTCTTGCTGTAAGTTTACCACCCATATTTTTTTCTCGCAGATGTTCCATCAAATCCTGCAGTGTCCTGAAGTTTGAGGAATGCTTCTTCATGCCCTGCAACCTCCTCACGGGAGGCAAATCTCCACATGCTAACATGATACCATCAGTGCAATGGGTCCATTTACTTATGGGCAAGAAGAACATGAACAGATAACGAGGCTTGCAGGTGGCCTTGGGGAAGCACTTGAAAGGTTTATTATTGTCCTTGTCAAATAAAGGCAAACTGATCTAAGTTTATCAGAAATGTGCACTTTTGATAAAATTCTCCTTTTTTTTTCTTTTTAGCTTAGATGAATCCATTTCAGTCTTAGCGTACTTACATGTGAAATGTCTTTCTTAACTTCCATTTTTCACAAATTGTCTTCAGTTTCCACTGTTAAAGAGAATACCACAGGCCAGAGGCAGATTAATGCCGGTTGAAGTCCTGGGTGCAGAAGAAAATACTGGGCCCCTTAAAAAAAAAAGAGAGAGAGGTAGGGAAAATAAAAATACGTGCTTTCAGAAGTCGAGGCCCAGGGCGCACCTACAGTGAAATCTGCTTCTGCCACAGGCCCCAAATGGTGTCACTTGTGCTGAAGTCCATGATGCCAAAACCTAACCAAATTGCTATTTCAGCCTTACACAGAAATAAAATTACAACACCCTCCTTCAGGCTTTTTTTGTGAAATAGTAATACTCAGTTGCTTTATCTATATCTGTCCCAGACACAAAGAGAAAGGATCCCAATTAGGTTCAGAACTCCTTCAATCCAATGAGCAAATGATTATTTTTCTATTCATCCAGTGAGAAGTTCTTTTGTAAATGTTGAAGTTAAACATAAAAGTTCCTAATGGCTGATTTCTACATGGTACAAAAATTGAGGGTTTTTTTTTCCTTAAATGAAAAAAATAATAGTTTCAGTTAAAAACACATACTGTGTTTTTTAAAACTTTCAATTGCTACAATATTACCCTGCATATATTTCACTGTTAATTTTTATATGCAGGTTAAAATGCTTTCTTTAAATTTAAAGAGAACTTTTTTACTGATGACTTTCAACTTAAATATTAATTCTAAATTAATAATCTTCTAAGTATATCCATGAGATAGTTTAACTGTGTTTAGTTTAGTTTAGTTTAGTTTAGTTTGATTCTTTCTGCTGTGTTCTTCAATTCAGAAATTGTGCCTTTCATTTCACCTTGGTTCTTGTTGATAGTTTCCATGTCCTTTTTCATGCTGATATAGTTTACTGTAAGTTCCTTGTAGTTTCCCTGTAGTTTTTGGTAATTCTCACTGAACTCACTGAGGTCACTGAGCTTCCTTATAACCATTGTTTTGAACTCAACATCTGATAGCTTACTTGCCTCTATTTCACTTAGTAGTCTTTCTGGTGATTCCTCCTTTCCTTTCGATTGGTGGTTCTTTGTCTTCCCATTATTTGACTGCTGGAGCAAAACTTAAACCCAGGAAACAAAGCCATCACCACAAAAATAACCACCCCCCCTGTAATCCCACTATCAACAGCAAATCAACCATATTAATAAAGCTGTAAAGAGATTAAGACTATTATAAGAAAGGAGAGAAATACACTATAGTATAATTATAATAGCTAGTGACTTAATATGCACCAACTTGATGGACAGGAAATGAATGTTAAAACGCTGCGTAGTAAAGAAAATATTGCAAATCATAGAGAAGACCACAGTGAATTTCGTCTCAGTAGCCTCTAGTATTTACCACTATTTTTTCTTTCTGGATCTGTCTCTGGTGTTGTCAGGTATTGACCCCATCTGACCTTAGGCAGCCTGTTTGGGACTACCTGGGATCTACTGTCCATGGCTGTCCCCTTCAGTTGTTAATCTAGTCACTCTGAGCTCAGCAGTCAGGCTGCAGCATCACAGGCAGGGCAGAATCCCTCCTGAGGTTGAGGCTAATGTTTCCCCTTAGGCTGCTGCTGCTGGGAGGGGAGTGGCCTGTGTGAGTTTAATGGCTGCTGCCTTATGGGGGATGACACAGCACCGGCATCCTGGTGGCTACTTTCTCAGTTCTATCCCCAAAGCCTTCACCCCCAGTCTCTCCTCAGGAGTCTCTAGCTCACTCTGCCCCCACCTTTGCTGGGTAAGTGGCTGCAAATGAAAATTTATGTGCTGGCCTTTTAAACAGCTCTTTGAGTCTCTGGCTGGTTGTCTCTGGCAGAGAGCAGCCCTGCAGCTGGCTGTTATCTGTGTACTTTTTGGGCCTTGGTGCTATAGGCCGGGGATCACTGCTTATGGTTTAGGCCCTGCTCTTCTTAGAGGGGTCCAACTGGCTGCTTAAATATCCCTCTGGCACTGCCACCTGATGGTGCCCTGCCAGCCTTCTTGAGCCTCAGCTTCACTCCTTACCAGTTGGGTTGTGCAGAGCTGATCCTTCTGTCTGTCCGAGGTTATAAAACTTCTCTCTCTCTTTTGTTCAGTGGTTTGTTCTGCGTGATTTCTCCACAATTTAGTTGTAATTCCAGATTGATCCTGGGAGGGGGTCAGTGTGACTTTCATTTACTCCTCCACCATCTTGATTCCTCTAGAGGGCTTTATTGGAAGCCTATTAGTTTTAGGCACCAATTTTATTTTACTAAAATGTTTTGATTTTCAGGGCATCACATTGTAATCCAAAGATTTTTAGGTCAAGCAAAATATGTACCATTTTTTATGTCATTCAAGCAAATTGAGGTGCACTTACTTTAAATAATTGTCATGGTGAAATATTTCAAGAATGTTTTTATTTAAGTTTGGTAGCAACAGTTTATGAGTTGTTGAGTGAACTATATTTTAAATTTGTTTAGTAATGTGACTCGGTTAATTCATACAGCCAAAAAGACTGCTGAATGAATAAAATGACCATGAAGTAGTCTTATTAATATATTTCATGAGAAAGTTATGAACAAATGTTGTTTACAAATGTTGGTAAACATTTGTATTAGATCTCCACATCACCAAAGGTTAGCATCCTAAAGAGTTTATGGTTTGCCCTGGCTCAGTTGGCTGGAGCAACATCCTGTACACCAAAGGGTTGTGAGTTTGATTCCCTGTCAGGGCACATACCTAGGTTGCATGTTCAATCCCTGGTTGGAGCATGTATAGGGGGCAGCTGGTCTATATTTCTCTCTCATGTAGATGCTTCTCTCTCTCTCTTTCTCTCAAATTAATAAACATATCCTCTGGTGAATATTTTTAAAAAGTGTATGGCTTCTCTCCGTACCTGGCATCAGTCACATATTGTTAGCAGTTATTGTAAACCACGATCTTCAGCACTTGTCTTCTTCTATCTAATCAAAGAAAACTTATTTCATCACTGATATCACTCAAAACTCATTTCCTCAAAAGCATCTATGCTGTCACTGGAACATAGTTTTACTTTTCCACAAGTTGATGCACCATAGGAAAACCATCACGTATTTGAGAGAAACCAGTGAGAAAAAATGAGAGAGAAAGAGTGACAGATATAATGAGGGAGTGAGAGAGAGAGAGAGAAAGAGATAGAGCACACACTAAGTATTGTGTGGGCATCAAGAATATCCAGAATACTTCTCTCTTTTGGCAGAAAGAAAAGTCACTCACTTCTCTGGTCAGAGGTAGGAGCTAGAAGTGTGAGGAGGAAAACAGTTTCCTCCTATGAAGTTGTCTATGGCAGGCACTGATACAAATTTTGTTGTACAAAAACTATAAAAATAGTTTTATTAATGGTTCTTACTTAGTATTAAATAAAGTATATCTGTAAATACTCAAGAGAAACTCATCTTCAGAGGATTCAGAGAAAAATAAATCCATTCACATTTTAATGAGAGTCTTAGGAAAGCCACCCCACTTTCCTGTAATGGTATTGGAAAAACAGGCAACAGGACTGAAAGAGGATGCATTTAGGATCTGGGATGTTGGAGACACTATACTTAAAGGACCCTATTTATTTTTGCCAAATCTCATTATTACAAAAAGGGCCATATGATTACATCCCACCCAGAACAAATGCAGAAGTCAATACTTATTATTTTCAGATTTAATGTTGCTAACTTTGGCTTGTTTTTCTTGTTTGTCAAAATCCTTCAAAATTCTGATCCTATCATTCATCGTATTCAGTCTTTCTTCCAAACTATAGACTAACATCTTCAATGCATCACCAGTGTCTTCATTTAGATGTTAATTGTACAGCCCAGAGGTATGACTCTAGAGAATTCCATTCAAAGTGACATATATATTATTATCTAGTATATTCTTTGTGAATGGTCATTCAATGACAATAACAATGAGAACTGTGTCACAAATTCACACAACTATAGTACTGTCTATTCTATACTGTTCCATCTAGTCAACACAAACAGTATCTATTAATTCATTAATTGGACCTGTGAGACAGGCTATCCCTGTCTAAGGGAATTACCAGGCTAGAAACCCAGCAGAAAATATTTACATAAAATAATTTCATGGCCACAGTTTTAAAGCACACATTTATTTTGTTATATTTTATCTCTAGTATTATACTTGTTAAAGTAGGACATTTTTATCATAATGCATAGTGAAAAACATTGGATACACTGTTTTTAATTTAAGAAATTTTTTCTCTGACTTTCTAAGATGTTGATGTGTGTGATTTTTTTTAATTCCTATTTTTATTTTCAGTATATTTCCTTATTCATTAAATGTAAAATGCCATTAGGTATAAAACAAAAGAGGTTGAAATTAATTTTGTCTTTCTTTTTGGAGGTAGCTTTGTTATTTTAGAAGCTTGGGAATTTGACAGAATAGACTTTCCTATTTGTCCTATTTCTATGAAAAAGCTAAAACTGACATATCAATTTATGATTACCAAATAAGTACCATTCATAACAAATGTACTTTTTCTGTATTCATTATGTCTTTAGAAGAAGAAAGACTATAAAAGCAAGTACTACACAATACCTACATATTTCACCTAAGAGATTTGTACCATCAGTATGCCTGTACCAATGTCGAATTTATTAGTGGAAAATATAGTTAATTTGTTAGTTGGGGAATTATTCATCAATGGAGATAAAAAATGAAAATAATGGCTCCTTTAGGCAAAATCTAATTTTGTTACTCCATTCCAAACATGCACTTATGAGGGGGGACCCCTCTAAACCCTAGGATTTATTTATAAAAATTTTTGTATGTATTCTTACATATTTAAACTTTACTGCTTCTAGGTCTTTTGGTTAAGATCAAATGTAAAATTCAGTCACCTTCAAAGTACTCTCCATTTGATGAAATATACCTATCAAGACTTTTTTCTTAGTGCTCAAAACAGTTTTGAACTCATCTATTTTGATGTTTTTTAGTGCTTCTGCTGTTTGTGTTGTTGTTTGTTTGTTTACCTCTTCCACATGGGCAAAATATTTCCCTTCGAGAACTTTTTTCATCAGGGAAACAAAAAAAAAGTCACTCAGGGTGAGATCAGGTGAATAGGGAGGGTGGAGCATGAAGGTCACACCATTTATGGTCAAAAACTGCTAAATACTGAGGGCAGTATGTGCAGGTGTGCTGGTAAATCACCCATGAAATGGGCAATTATTCTGAAAGAGTCTTCAAAAAAAGAAATCACTGAAGTGGAATGCAGCCTCTCACAACAACACCAGCTGGTACACGGATATGGATGGGCTCCTACAACGCTTACCCAGTGGGAAAAGCCTGTACTACAAGGGACCTGCTCTCCAGAAGATAACCCCTCCCCTCATAATGTCATGCAGCCATTGCCTCAGGAAGAAAACAGGAAGAAAAATAAAAGTAAAAATTTGATGTGGTAAAGAAGAAAATATGAGTAGAAAAGAAGAGCAAGAGAAATTAAGGCTGGCATTTGGATTTTTTTTCTTTACCTTAAAATGGGTGAACAGTGAAGAAGTATCAAAATTAACATATATGTATAACTGGGGGAATGCTTTTCCCATTCTCTTTTTTCTTACAAATTCCTCCTAAATCTGCATCACTAGACTTCATTCCTAACTAGTCAACAATAAAAATGTTCTCTGAGAATATTTATTTAACATCATTTCTCTTTTCTTACACATGTCTAAAAACAAAAACAAAAACAAAATGTTGTTCAAATATGGCCTTATTTTAAAATTTTAAAGATGGTCATGTATGATGTAAATGGACTGAACTAAATTTGTCATGACAAGTGAGATAAATTTAACAGAACAGTAACTAGTGGCCCTGGCCAGCATGGCTCAGGGGAGCATCGTCCCTTAAACCACAAGGTCACATTGTTGGACTCTCAGTCCAGGCACATGACTAGGTTGAGGGTTCAGTCTCAGTAGGGACATCTATGATGTTTCTCTCCCTCTCTGCCTCCCTGCCCCCGTCTCTAAAATCAATAAGCATGTCCTCAGGTGAGGATAAATAAATAGAAAACAGCAACTAATGTGTACTAAGAGCTTTCCTGGGAATTATCAATATGTTGTATATTATATTTAGTTCTGAGGAAACTGAAGCCTCGGGACATTAAACATCTTTCTAAAGGCACGGCATTAGTAAAAATATCAAACACAGGATAAAAACTATTGCATTTTATACTTCTAATTATTAAACTCTGTGATATACGTCCTCATTATTATAATTAAGGTTAAACAGTCTATATATTTATAATCACACTCATTCATATTCCTATTTATATGGCTATGTTTTTGCTTTATTCCTAATGATTTTCTTGAATGACAGGAACACTTAAATACAATAAAACAGTGACATAATTGTTTAAATAAATTTCATCTTAATATTATTACCAATGTATGCTACCCTGTTCTGGATTTGCATATTCATTCTCTTTTGCACTCCCTAAGGCTTGTGTTTCCACTCTTCCCCAAAACCATGTTGAAGCACTCATTATGGGGTGTGTTTAAAATATGCATAGAAGACAGATTCCTTCCTTAAAGAACTTGATTATAGTAAAAAAGGCAAAAATATAAACCCATAATTGTGTCATTAGCTGTAATAGAGGTTCTCTTTTAAAGACTTTTGGGATTCCTCAGCAATGATTTACCAACCACATCTGGATGGATCAGGAAATCCTTCACAGAGGTGGAAATTCTTGCACTACACCTTGAATATGGGCAGAAGCTCAACACACAACTGAATGGGAGCATGGGATTTCTAAGTAGATGGAAAGATAGGCAATGATGCTAGACAGGGATGAAACACAGTTGTTAAATTTTAGAAACTAAAAAGTTAGTCTCTCTGGACCATATTATAACTTCAGAAAAGCAGTGATACTAGGGTTAGGTGAAGTTCAGATTCTGAAGGGAATAGAAACCATGCCAGAATTATACATTTTATTCTTAATTTAATGCTAGGTCTTTGAAAAAATTTAATATGGAGAAATCAATAATATGTTTACATTTGGGAAGATCTCTCCTCCAGGGAATGATATAGAGAATGGGAAACATTATACTAAATGAGATGTTCAACACTTCCTAACACGACGCAAGGATAATTTGCTCTTACCCTGTGATGAGTCTTGCTCCTAAATATGTGTGTATTAAATTACGTTTAAGAAATATTAATTAAAAAGGTAAATAGCACTGCTTCAGTTTTTTATAGTCCTCAAATGGGTTACAAGGAAAGTTTTAAAAATCAAATAAATTCCTGGGATAGTAGGCTGCTGTTCTCTCATTCTGAGGATTGCTCCTTAATACTGAGGGAGCTATAGGTTTCCAATTAGCAGAAATTTTCTCTGCTTTGTTTCATTTCTTTTTCCTTTTTTGCATTTCCTATTAACCACATTCTAAACCACCTTCCCACTAGTGCAACTGCCACAGTTTTCCCCCAGCATCTTGCCTTGTTTGCTGCACCCTGTTTGAGTAGTTTCATACCTGAGGCCAATTTGTAGTTCTCTCCTGTAGTTAAACCAGCTGTTTTGTAATAACATTGTTGATTTCTCTGAATGGTTAGTATAGAGAGCAGTATCTTACATTGTTATAACATTTGTAAGACATAAGCCCTAAAGGATCAGAGAAAACCCATAGTATGAGAGAACATAAAATGTTTCTCTAATTTTGAAATGATTTGTTAACACAGATTTGTAGTAATAAGAAATAATGGTAGTCACTTGCTTAGCACTGATTCTGAAGAGAAGTCTTTGAAGTCAGATGAGACAATTAATGCTGGTCCATAAAGGCTGTATATCTTGTAATGTCTCACAACAACTTGGCAGGTGAAGAAAGAAAAGAAAGTGGGAAAGTCAATCTTTAGCTGCTTAAATGGAAAAAAAAAATCTGTTTTGATAATCAGCATAATAGGTTTGAAGTCTTCACTACATTAAACTGTCATTTATCTTTTCTAATTATATTTTATTCCTATAGCTTCATTAATTAAGTTCATGTTTTTATTTACATACATGGAACACTTCTGAACTAGATAAAAAACCCTAAATATTTCTATAATATAATGTTTTATTAGGAAGAATGACTAATATTTGGGAAAGATAGACAAATATTACACTAATTTTTCATCTATCTTTCAAAAAATTAAGAATGAAAAGACTTTTTTCTAAGTCTTAAATAGCATAATTTTGTATTATACACTGGCTATAATATAAAAGTTGATTTAGTATGCTGATCATTATATTATTTAACCAAGTTACTATATTTAATGGGAAACATTTTTATACACATGCCACTATTTTTGTATATTTTATTTCCATCTCTATTTTTGACTAAGAATGAAAATGAAATATACTCCACTCGAGTTCATGAAATGGTGCAGTAAGCCCTTTTATTTTATGATTGATGAATTACTGTGAGATGCTGCTCATCTGCTAGCATATGTTCCAGATGTTAAATATTATGAGCAATCTCTAGTACTTAGAACACTAGTAAGTGTCTTAGAAAGAGGTCATTATTAAATTTTAGAGGGGAAATCCAAAACTGAGGACAGATTTGCGTAACATTTATTTCTCATTTAAAATGTGCTATCTTCCATTAGTGAATTGTATGGTGAAGGGATCATACAGTTAATATTTTTCTTTTAATAAGCTTTATTGAAAAATTGGATCGAAGTTCTCCAGCAAGTCATCTATAATAGATCAGTAAAATCTGTCACATGTGTGAATGGAGGGTCAGTAGCCACTATAAGCTTTCTTTCTATGAAGCTAGTAGTATTTTCAGCTGGGATGAGAAAAGCCCAAGAGGAAAAAAAACAGAAAAAAAAATTCTTCTCATATAGATTCCACAAGAATTTGTGTAGGTTGGCAGATGCCAATATTAGCACAAACTTTCCCCTATCCTTTAACAATTTTAGTTTCAGGGAAATAAATATAGGCCAGCTTAATGGTTCCTCTACTATGATATATCTCAAACTTCTCTATAAAAGAATATTCTAGAAAACTTGTTAAAACAGTTTAATGGATCTCAACCCAGAGTTTCTGATTCAATAAACCTCATATGTGACCAGATAATTTGCATTTTAAACATTATAAGATAATGTTCATACTATTCATAAAGAAATCATACTTTTGAGAAATAACTTTATTAAAGAACAAAAAATAAAGTACAGTTTATTAATTTGACCACTTAAGTATAGTTTTCTCTTGACAGTGACTGAGAACTGTTTCCCCCCACTTTTTTGTGAGTGTGCGTTTCATTTTAATTTAATGGTAGACATCATGGGAATAGACAGAAGAGACTCAGGCAGGTATAATTAAGTCTGGAATTGGGCTTGTTTCTTCTTTCAGGCTGTTATTGTTGGTGTTTGAGTTTATCTAGTCAGGAGATGATCTAGGTTTGGGTTTGTTGTTGCTATGTTGACCTTCAGTATACCACACGCCTCGCACATCTCTAATGATGCCTTGTGCTTGGGCCTAGGGTTTTAGGTATTTTTCTCAATCATTATGCTCTCCTTTCAGCTTTCAGCTTTCTCAATTAGTATGTAGGGTCTTTTGGAGGTGATTGGGTCCTGAGGGTAGAGCTTTCATTCGTAGGATAGTGCCTGCCCTTTTAGAAGATCCCAGAGAGATCCCTCGCTCTTTCTGCCATGTGAGGACACAGCAAGAAGACAGCCACCTTTGAACCAAGAAGGGCTCTCATTACCTTCTGAATCTGCTGGCACCTTGAACTCGGACTTCCCAGTGTCCAGGTATATGAGAAATAAATTTACGTTGTTTGTAAGCTATCTGTGACATTCTGTTATAGCAGCCCAAGCAAAGATAGTATGTATTTTAAGCTTTTCATATTGTTACAATTTTTTATCAGTAATGCATGGAATAATTTACCCTATTTTATATTTGGTTCTTTATTTGAATGCTTTTCCATTTTTTTTATCATTTATTTGTCTTAGTGCTCTGTTCAAAGAATCAGCATGTTTATCACATGTACCAATTTTTATTTTTTACTTCTCTAATTTGCTACCTGTTCTTATCTTTTTTTTAATTTATTTTTATCCATGCTGTACTTCAGGTTATTTTACTTCTTTACTTGTCTATATTCTTTGTTTTCTTAATGTTTTTTAAGCTTTCTTATTGTCTAACAAATTGAATAAAATGAATAGCAAGGCTGTATTCTTTATTTCACAATTTTAAACTATAAATGCTTCATTGTTATTAATCTCTAAACATATTGTAGTAAATTTTATGTAATGATTACTTCAAGTATTAAATTTCTTAATATATGAGTAGGTTTAAGCCATACTTGATCATTACTTTCTAATTTTATTACATTTTAGGGAGAAAATACAGTTTTTTATGATATTGATTATGAGACTATATTAGTCTGGATGCATATTTGATTGTCATGAGCATTTTATGTTTACTTGAGAAAAATTTGTATTTTTAGTTCATGGGTTTATAGTTCTCCTTCTAGCTGTTAGTTTAAATAAATTAATATTATTATTTAATTTCCCATACCCTTGCTAGGCTTTCTACTTATTTTATCAATTTTGAAAAGAATGTAAAATAACTATAAAAAATATAGGCCAGGTAGTTATGGTAAATGGGGTGAAAACCACAGGGCTTGCTTATTCAAAGTCCTCTCTTTCTCCCACTGCTTCTGTGTTGCATGGTAAACTTGTTTATCAGACATTTGCTTTTCCCATTTCTGTGTGCAATATCTTTTTCCCCTTTAAAAAAAATATTTATTTATTTATAGAGAGAGGGGAAAGGAGGGATAAAAAGAGGGAGAGAAACATCAATGTGTGGTTGCCTCTTGGGCACTCCCTACTGGGGACCTGACCTGCAACCCAGGCATGTGCCCTGACTGGGAATCGAGCCGGTGACCCTTTGGTTCACAGGCTGGCACTCAGTCTACTGAGCCACACCAGCCAGGGCATCTTCTCCTTTTTAATACTCAGATACCTATTCCTTTCTTTTGTAGCTCAAGATGGCATATAAACATCAATAACCTCATAGTCCTTGTGCCTCTCATGTCTTTGTGAGGCTCCATACTTATGAACTGTGTATTTCTCTGGTTAACCTGTCTTGTGTCAATTTAACCACCCAAATAAGAGAAGGGAGCAAGGAAAAACAAGTCCTTCTTTAGAGTAATATCACCTGGAAATTTAGTTTTGAGTAATCATGGCTACTTTGTCTCTTTTTTCACAGCTTTTTAAGAAAAGACTGAACCTCAATATGATCTTTGTTCCCTCTTAGTTCTCATATAATTTCTCTTCCTCTCTTCTAGATTTATTTATTGATTTTTATTGTTAGAATACAAGTTTTTTATTTCCTTTTTCCCCAAAAAAGAGTCATTGTGTGATAAATCATCTTAGATCCTGTTTGCTTGTGATTTTTTTCTTTATTTTAACTACATATAATTCTTTTAATGGATGTATAATTAAAGGTTCTTACTTCCTGTTCTTCTCCCAATTCTCCTTTATATAAAGAAATTTGATATTAATAAAATTCATTCTTTTTGGTTATCTGATGTTGTGCTTGAAGTAATTAGATAGTTTCATGACTTTAATGTTTTCAGATTATAGAATCTTCTTTTGTTATCCTAACACTGTGTGCTGCCTCTTTTTCTATTTTGAAAATTTGTCTAGGATTTTATAGATACAGGCAAAGTATAACCTTTCCTGGGTTTCTTTCTTAGTGCTTGCAGATCCCAGTGTTCTGTGTTTTTTTCTTGTGAGTTCATCTTTTATTCCTTCAGTACTATGCCTTTGCTAGTGACAGTGCCCTGAGGGTGGGGAGAAGAAACTGGACTCCAAATCTTCAGATTATTTTTTGGAGGTTGTGAGGTAAGCATTTTGCCTTGGGCTGAGAGCCTAAAGTTTTACAATTTGGGTTTAATAATTTTTTTGTTTTACACTCCAGGTACCTCTATGCCTCAAGGAAACTACTGTACTTTTATTTTAGGCATCACTTTCCTTGTTCCTATTTAGGTACCCTTTAGGGTAATTTTCTAATCCTTCGCAGGGAGAAGGGGGACAAGAGGGAGCTAAGAATCCTCAGTGATCTGCTAATTCTCAGACTTGACATACGATAAAGACGCTGTACACATTTTGTCTCTGTTAAGAAAATGTGAAAGCCAGTATATATGTTAAAATTTAAGAGGACTTTATTTTCTGATAAGACGGTGAGCAAGGCATTAGGTAATTTATTGGATCTATATGTTTAATGGATATATTGTCTCTGGGCTGACTCCTTTGCTCTTTAAGCATGTTGGCCAATTGGCTTTTTGTGTGTGCTTTTCTCTTCCTGCCTAAGTAGTCTCTTTACTTTTTTCAATATCCATCTTCTATTTCTTAGAGCCTTGATTTTTATTTTCTCTTCATTTTGTAAACATGTATCCCAGTAGCAACATATTTAATAAAAGGTGCATTAAATGACTGATAATGAAGATGTCATAATTTTGTACCCCAACTTGACTGACAGTTTCATTAAGCTTTCTGAGCTGAAAATTATTTTTCCTTATTGTTTAAAACATTACTCCATTTTCTTTAATTTGTTGTATTTTTTTTAAATGTAATGACATCTCAATACATATGCTTGTACACTCTATTTTACCTTTAAAGACTTTTAGAATCTTTGATTTATCCATGATGTTATGAAAACTTGTGATAATGTGCTTTGCTCGAGATCTCTTTTTCATTCATTATGCTGGAAATTAAATGGTCCTGATAATATGAAAATTCCTAATTAACTGTCCTGGTCTTTATTTTTCTTTCATTCTTCCTTTCCTGTTTCTTTCTTTCCTGTTTTTTTCTTTTCTTTCTTCCTTTCTTTCTTTCTTCATTTCCTTCCTTTTCTTTCCTTCTTTCTTTCTTTCTTTCTCTTTCTTTCTTTCTTTCTTTCTTTCTTTCTTTCTTTCTTTCTTTCTTTCTTTCTTTCTCTCCCTCTCTCTCTCTCTTTCTCTCTTTCTCCCTTCCTCCCTTCCTCCTTTCCTTCCCTCCTTTCCTCCTTTCTTCCTTTCTCTTCCTTCCCCCCTTCCTTCCTTCCTTCCTTCCTTCCTTTCTTCCTTCCTTCCTTCCTTCCTCCCTCCCTCCCTTCCTTCCTTCCTTCCTTCCTTCCTTCCTTCCTTGCTTCCTTTCTTTTTTTAACAGCATAATGACTTGACACAGACATTATCACAGTAAGTTTAGTGAATATCCATCCTCTCATATAAATATAAACAAAAAAGAAAAAAATATATTTTTTCTAGTGATGAGAATTTGAAAGATCTCTTCTCTTAACAACTTTCAGATAAACCATAGAGAAGCTTACCTATTGTCACCAGTGGTCATGTTGTATGCTACATCTTCAATAAGTATTTATCTTATAACTGAACGTTTGTACATTTTAAAAACATTTTTTTCAATTCTCCTAACTCTCTACTGCTTCTGGTACTCTGGAAACTGCAAATCTGATTGACCTCCCTTTATTCTTTTTCCATTTGAGGTATTTCACTTAGCATAATGCCTTCAAAGTCCATCCATGTTTTTACAAATGACAGGATTTCATTCTTTATGATTGAATAGTATTCAGTGTGTGTGTGTGTGTGTGTGTGTTTATGTAAATATAAATATTTTCTTCATTCTCTTGTTGATGGGCACTTAGTTTGTTTCCATGTTTTGATTATTGTAAATAATGTTGCAATGAACATGGGGGTGCATATATCTCCTCAACGTAGTGAATTTGTTTCCTTCACATAAATAACTGGAAGGGAAACTACTGGATATATTTCATTTCTGTTTCATTCAAATCTTTATTTCATTTTTATTATTGTTTTTTATTTTAATATTTTTAGAAATTATTTAGTGTTACTGTTCTAAAGACAGTCATTAATCATGGTGTTATAGAACCATTATAGCCATAAGTCCTTCTAATATGTTCATTAGGCTTCATCCCTCAATTCTTAATAGTGACTTTTTAATATTAAAATTAGTATTTAATCCCTATGCTTAAATAATGTTAGAAATTTTGAAATTTGGAGAACTCCACATCCCTTTGCATAGAAAACAAAAATCAAATTTCTTTATATGGAAGACACAACCCTTTCTGATCTGGTCCTGCTTAGCTTTTCTTCTCACGTAACTCAGTTTTCCCCACTGCATACTCAACTATTCACTACACCTGAATTTATTGTTCTACTTCCCAAGTCACTGCCTTCCCACACACGGTAACTCATTTCTAGATTTTGTCCAGTGAATTCCTGCTCATCAGAAAGATTTAGCTCAAGCATTGCTCCTTCTAGACAGTGTAATTTGAATCAAAACTAAAGAAGCTTCCTAATTATTTGCATGCATTTGCATTATACACTTTGAGAACTTTAACTTTGTGCTCTTTATTTGGCTTTCTCACAAAACTATAACTCTTTGAGGTTAAAAACTATTTTTATTCATCTCCATATACTTAAGAGAAATGTGTAGTTTGACTTTATGCATACTTCTTGAGAATAAAAAGAATGGGAAAAAAATGAAAATTTTAAAAATGAAATAAATGAATATCAGTTTATGGATATAGTTATTTGATATTGGATCTAAGAGGGAAAATATCTTATTAGGATATAAAATTGCGAAAAATACTTGAGAAAAGTTGCAAAAATAGTTTCATTGAAACACTTTGCATTAAATGCTTATCATGTAATGAAGGAAAATTCAGGCTAAAACCATCAAAAAAACTTTTATGTATACCCATTACTAGGATAAGAATGCAATCCTTTTAAATCCCTGAAAAATTACAATTCAAATAACCTTCACACATTGTGCTTCATTGAAAAATATTGACTATCTAAAATAGGAATATGAGGGAAAATATATGAACTTTAAAAAGTGGAAATGGTGAAATATCTATATTGAATTTTTCAAAATAAAAAGTCCTTAGGTCTTTGTATATGCAACTAATAACATACTGTTTTACTAATTAAAGGGTAATGTTTTTACTTTCTATAATTTCATGATTTTGCTGTTAAATATTTATTAAGATACAAGATTTTTTCTTTGGCTTGTATATATAATGGCATTCTGTTTTTGTAGATTTTAACTTGTTGAGAAGAAAAATGTAGATCACATCTCTTTTTTGTTAGTTAGTTTGTTTATTTGTTTAAATTCCATCCCCTTTATTTTGGATAATTACACTCAGATTTGGCCTGGTAACTTCCTCTTTTTTTTTTTTTTTTACTGGATATTATTATACATTGGGTTCATAGACACTAAAACTTTACAGTACAAACGTTAAAAAACCAAAAATGTGTTGGCCAAAACTTAAAAAGAGAATTAGTAGAGTAAAATACATGGTCTCTCACATTCTTCTTAGTCCAAAGAGAATTGTGCCTAAATTGGGACTCACTGGAATACACACACAATGAACAGCATTATGGTAGAGAAAAGCCTCAACCAGGAAATGAGCTGCATATTTTAGGAAAAGGGGGACAGAGAAGATCTGTGCAGCTGTGTCACAATGGAGGCTTCCTATTTATGCATAAAAATAGTGACCTTGTTAGAAATAGGACACCCTCCAGAATTTAACCTCTAGTATTGGCCTAGTTTTCTGACTAACTCAATCAGAAGTGCTTGGTTGTCTCTGAACCTACTTCTCGCTAAGTTACTAAAATGGATAAAGGAAACAAGTGCTATTGTATTTGTCTCTTAAGATATAGCATTAATGGATTTGTCAAACAAGCAATATTGTTCTAATCTTAGGCATCAAGCAAACAAGAGTCTCTATCTAAACTTATAAAAATATTTACTAAGATCTTAATATGTACCCATCATTAATTGGATCTAGGAACTCAGGGTATGGAAAGAAATAAGACATACAGCATCTCTGTAATTATGAAGCCTACATTCTTCTGAAGGGGAATAATAGGAACATTAATACATGACTAAAGGAATAATTAGTAAATGGGGTTGTACATAATTCAAAGTAGGTAACATGAAAAAAATGTTACTGGTAACTACTTGGTTAAATGGTAGGTCAAAGGCTGCTAATCATCACCAATATTTATGTTTTTCTCTTCCTCTTGGAGGAACTACTAAGCTATATTTCCTAGCCTCTCTTGTCTTTAACATGCCCATATAACTGAATTCTGGTGAATATGAATATGGAGAAAAACTGATCAAATATACCTCAGATCTGACCCATAAAAAGATCCCGTGTAATTCTCCATGAAGTCTCTTCCCTAAAGATGATATGGGCCAGTTGTAGAGGCTTCAAGTGAAGATTTAGGGGCCCCATAAAGATGTGGGTGCCCCTAATAGAAGAAGCCACCTGAAAAGGCTGTGATACAGAGCAAATCCACCCACCACCTGCACATGCATGCACGCTCGCCGAGGGAAACTGAACCGTATAGGAGTGGCAGAAGAATGTGTATGTGTGTGTGCATGTGGTAAACCTGAGACTCTGGACTTGTTTTTAGAACAAATAGCCATCTAAAGATATGAATTTATATGAACAATCAAGAAAAAAGAAACTATCTATGTGCAAACCATGGAACAGTATCTTCTAGGGAATGAAGAACTACTATTTAGTACACTCATTGAAAAGAAGACCACTGGAACTAACAAAGCCAAAGTAGCATGGCACGGGGCCTGAGAGACAGTAGAATTATATCACAGGCCAAAGCAAAATAAAAAAATGGACTTTATTCTAAATATGATGAGAGATCATTGGAGAGTTTTAAACAAGAGAGTGATACTAAAACTATTTCTACTTTTTCTTTTGTAAAGAAAAAAATTAAGATATAATATAGAAAACTAAACAGTTTTTTGTTTTAGTCCAAGTGAGAAATAGGGATGGTTTTCTCTGGTTGACCTTAGCAGAGACTGAAAACAGTGAATAGATTTTATGTACATTTTAGAAGTATAATTGATAAGATTTGCTGATGAGTTAGGTGTATGCCAAGGATTTTTGGCTTTTTTTTTTCTTTTTTTTTGGCTTGGCCAACTTGTTCTAGAGTGACATAGTTTATTGCAGTGGAAAAGGCTAAAGAAAGACCTGGTGGTGAATGGGAGTAATGGAAGCGTTCTGTTCTCCACATGGTAAGTTTAAGATGCATATTGGTCATACATGTGAAGATGCCAAATAAACAACTGAATATATGCATCTTGAGCTCAGGAAAAGGCAAGGCTGCAGAGATATTTGGGATTCTTTGACATGTGTAGTAGCTGAGGAGACAAGTGGAGGGGGTCATGGATGGAGAGTGTGCAGGCAGTGAAGAGGTGACAGGGACAAAACCCAGGATACACATCAACACTTAGAAGTCAAACAGAAAATGCCAAGCTGAAAAATGATCTTGGAAAGGAGTAGCCAGTGAGTGGGGAGAACGTTTCTTATGGCAGATACAACAACAAAATGTAGTTTTAGAAAACGGGCATAATCAACAAGGTTAAATGCTGCTCAGAGGCCAAGGAAGGCACGATCAGAGAGGTGACCATTAGATTTTGCAAAGAGGGAAACTAACAATATTCTTCACAAAAATGGCTTCTCCAGTATTTTGGTCTAAATCAATGGAGAGAGTTATGGAGAATGCCATGTGAGAAAGCGTAAATGGCAAAAATTATCCATTCCCTTTGGGAGTGTTGGTGTGCAAGATAATAAGAAAGTGGTAGCTGGTAATAAAAGGATAACAATGATAACAGAAAAATATTTTTGTCTTGTTTTTTTAAAGATGTGTGTTCTAAGGAATGCTTGCATGTTGAAGGGAATGTGGACAAAGATAGAAATTAGGGGAGAAATACCCTGTAAAGTATAAAATTGTTAGAGTTTAGTCATAGGGAAAGCAAGAGGAAATGACCTCCAGAGTGCTAATGGGTAGTGTGACTTTTGATAGGACAAGGTACTTAATGTAGTGTGACAGGAAGAAAGAACTAGTATACAAATGACTTGACCAAACAGGGATGTGCTGGAGAGATAGTTGTATAGTTGCTACTGCCCAGATTCAGGCATCTTCTCTGGGCCCTTCCTTTATTAAGCCTGTTTTTTTAGCATTTACTTGAAATTTGTGAATTACCCCACATCCCATCAATGCACTCTCTTTTACTTTAGTTAACTAGAGTAATTTATTTTGGCTTGGTGCAGAAAACCCCAACTGATAAAATAAGTCAGTGCTATGTAAAAAAAAAAAAATGAGTGTTTTCTCCATCCTAAAATACCTTCTCAAGGTTCCTCATGCAGTACCAGAGATTCTGGCAACAGAGAATATTCATCGTGGTCTGAAAAAATATATGGTTGCAGAGAGCTCATCACTGGTATACACTGGAGAGACAGTCAGTGTCAGGTGGGCAGATAGGAAGCAACAAATCTCTTCCCGCTCTCCATTTCAATAAGTAAGAAATGGTTGGCAGCCTTTACTTGGTATCTTCTGACAAGGATAAATGCTGTTTTGCATAGAAAAACATTTTCTGCAATCAAGGTTGATGTTTCAAACTAGAAAGATGTCAGGGAAGCAGATTTACCAAGGCACTGTTTTCTCCATTCTTACTTTAGCTATGGAACTGATTCATTAAATGCAAACATGCAAAAATATATTCCATAAAATTAAAAATAAAGCAACTTTGTTAGAATTAGGAACAAGTGTTTGTGAGTTCAACTTTGGTCAGCCTTCTCTTTCAATCCCACTCAGTCCCCATAAGCCTAGGGCTCTACTGTAGAACATAGTTGGGAAAACTACAGGTCTATGTAATGAAAGAAATTATCTACCTACCTATCTGTCTATGTATCTATTTGCTTATGTATTTTATGAATGTTAACATGGTAATATACAAGTGAATATTTTACATGTTATACTAGCAGTAACTTCCTCAATCATTTTTAATGCACATCACAATTGAAAATGCTTAATGACTTTGCTTCTGATTGTACAACTATGGACTACAATTTGAATAGTTCGGATACATGCTCAAAACCTTAAATTAACTGGTACCCACCAATTTAACAAATCATATGGGCCATTATATACAAATTGCATGTGTTTTTAATTCTATTATTTGTATTATTTTTCTTTTTGTGAAGATGCAGAGTAGCAGTGTTCAAACTAATGTGTGTGGGTGATGATCCTGAGGTACCTCTCATCTCAGTAATGAATAAGGTTGATTCAAGGCAGGGTGGGCTGGCCCTTCATTCTCCCTTACTGTTCATTGCATGTGCTTCAAGCTATGTGCTTATTCAGAAAGTGAATTTCTTAGATAGGGAAGGACATTAGTCAGTCAAGAGAACATGAAGTCCAACCTATTAAATTATTTTTTTTTTACACTTTTTGATGAATGTATTTGCATCCTAAGAGAAAACTGTAAGTGGGCATGAACCCTCATTACATAGATATCTTCAAAAGAGACTATCTTAGAGGCATTAAGAACAGCATTCTTAAAAAAATAATTAGCCATGGCATTTATTTAAAAGAGCTAAATCAACATGCCCACTCTTATACACAGAACCATTCATCAGAGAACAGATGGTCCCCTAAAAGTAAAACTAAACAGCTCTCAGAACGTGACAATCCATTTATCTTAATGTGAACATCCTCTAGCAGATATCAAAAACCAACCAAGGCAAATTTATAGCTTTTGGAGTATATTATACATGCACTTGACATCCAAGAAAGAATTCTTGCATTTAATAACCTGATTTATATTGGTAAATGATACATGAAAATGTATAATAAAATAGTGCTTAAATATTTTGATTATTTTCAAAATTACATTAGTAGGAAAGATAACCTTCATCATCAATATTTCTTTAAGCTATCTAGTCTGTTGTATGGCAAAAATTATCTGAAATTCCTTTCTAAGTATCTCTATTTGCCAAAATATTTGAAACTTGGGTATCTTTTGTTTGGGCTGCATACTTTTACATTAAATTGAATATAAAAGTATATACTCTATTTTATCTTTTTAATGCATATATTTATTTTTTTATTTATTCAGTAACCAGTTATTGGGCAACTGCTCTGAACTGTACCAGAAGTGGAAATAAAGAGATAAATCAATGACTTCTATTTATGCCCTTAAGGATCTTACAGTATAAGAGGGGGAGACAGACATGTAAATATATCACACCAATAAAGTGAAGAAAGAGTTTAAAATGTAGCAGAGAATGATATATTGGAAACATTAACTAATGTTATTTCTTTCCTATATTTTTAATACCTTTTTTGTGCCTTTCATTCCCACTCTCCTTTCCATTCCCCTTATTCTGTAAACTGGCCTCTTCCTGAATTTTGAGTTAAATACGTAGATTCTAAAGAGAATAGAAAAGATTAAGAAATGGTCTATAAAAGATAGGGAGTAAGCCAATGAAAAAGAGCAGGGCCTAAGTAGAAAATAATTTTCTATATTAAAGGGAGGAAGAAGAGGGCTGGGAGTGAAATTATAAGTTTAGAATGTGATGGGTCCTTGTGAATGGTTTTTCTTAGTCTGTATTAGGGCTGATCTACTGGAGATCTACTGGAGATTTACTAAGAGCTCAGTAAGCAGATTTTGTAGATCAAGTCATGAGGTTTGAGTCAAGGAAAACTGCCACTGTGGGTCTTACCCAGGTAGAACCCTAAGTGTGTGTGCTGAGCACTGCTAGACAGTAACTTCCTGCAGTGTTAGGTAGAGAGGGCAGGGAGTCTCTTATAGAGGTCCCTATACAGGCACATAATACTGTAGCAACAGTAATCCATTCATTCATTTATTCATTAATTAACAAATTCAATCATTTTTGCAGTCATTCAATAAATATTCCAATACTCTTCTTGGAACTCAGAGTATATGCATTGTGGTAGGCAGGATTCTAAAATGACCCTCATTGACCCATGACCTTATTTAATCCCCTCCATTTGGGGTGCAGGGGAAACCTATGAATATGAAATCATTAACATGGCTATGTTAAATTTTATGCTAAAAGGTAGGTTAACTGGATAGGTCCAACCTAATCACATAAGAGCTTAAAAATCAGAGTTTTATCCAGCTGGTAGCAGAAACAAAAGCTTCTAAGCATGAGACAGATTCGACACAAACGTTTGCTCACAGCGAGCAAGGAAACAGGGACTTTAGTCCTAGGACTGCATGGAACTGAATTTTTCCAACAGCCTAAATGACCTTTGAAACTCATTCTCCATTTCCCCACTCCTGGGCTCCAGATAAGAGGCCAAGCAGGGTGACTGACATCTGGATTCAAGTTCTTTAAGACCCTAAACAGAACTCAGCCAACTCCACCCAGACTGACATACAGCACTGTGGCTTAACCAATGGTGTTGTTTTAAGGCGCTAAGGTTGTGGTACTTGTGGCAAATTGTTACATAGCAACAGAAAACAAACGCACCCATGAAAAACAGAGAAAAAACCCCACCACATGAAACCTAAAATCTAGTGGGGCAATATAGGTAATAAAAAATACAAGTTCTTATGTATCATTGAAAAAACAAAATGTAAATTATGGTAAGGGGAACTGGATATGGCGAGATGTTGTGATTTTAGAAGGGATGACTTAAAGGCATATGTTAAGATGATGAATTTCAGGAGGAGAACAATTTAGCCATGTAGATGTCTGAGGCAAGTCAGGTCTAGGAATGAAAAAGAATAAATTCAAAAGCTTTAAATTAGAACATATGTGAAGAATAGCAAGAAGGTCAAGATGATTGGAGCAAAATGGGCAAGGAAGAAATTAAGAGATGAAATCAGAGAGGTAGCAGGAAACTAGATCACACAGGGCTTTAGAGACCACTGGGTTTTGGACATAGGGGTAACATGATGTGACTTGCTGTTCAAAGAGATCACTCCAGCTGCTGAAGATGCAACAAAATGAGTGTGACAGGAACACTGAAGTTAAAGCTTTTAGGGCTGACAGTGTCTTACATATGCAAACAAAGTACAACTCAGGAGAAACCTATATACGTACATCTGTAGCAAAGGAACAAATAAGGTTGTAAATTTCTCAGAAAATGCCTTTGCAGATCCATATCTACTAGAATATAAGTTCTATGTAGGCAAGGTTTTGTTTTTGTTTGTTTTGTTTCTGTCCTATTTTCTTAAATAGGTTATTCCCAGAGCCTACAGTGCAGTGCCCTGCTTTAATTGGTTGTTGAATGAATTAAGACACAGATTAATGAATCCATGATCACTGAAAATCCCTTTTACCCACCTTGCCTTCCAAACTAGGACACGTTAGCACGTGTGGAATAGATCAAACAAAGCAAAAAGAAAGTAAGCAGTTTAATTGAAGGGGTTTTATCCTTCCCAATCACAACTATAGCCCCAGTGCCTGGAATAGTGACTGACACAAAGGGGATGCTCAGGTGGGAAGGTGGGTGTAGGTGACTAGAAGAGTACAAAGATGAATGAGAAAGATTTTTAAAAAATTGAGTTATAGTTTCCAATCACTATCAGTTTCCAGTTAAGTAGCTAGAAACTAGTATCTGGTTGGTTGATTTTTAGCATTTGTTCCAAACCCAGGGAATGAAGCAAATTGTGCTAGTCTATAAATAATGGGCTCATTGCATTCAACCAGTAAGATTTGCTAAAAATGTGTTACAGATTACTTTATTATTTTCTCTATATTCTTCTTAGTAATACTCTGAGTGAAATTAGGCTTACTTTTTGATGTGCAGAAAACCAACGGTGCTGACTAGAGAAGACCATCTGAGGAACAGGGAAACGAGGAGGAAAATTTCAGATGCAGTCACTCTTTCAAGAATGCATTGAAAAAAGGAAAACTGAGGGCTTTAACATAAATTTTATGTTTACTTTGTGCCTGAAGAATATGGATTATGCTATTTATCTCTATGACCTCCCCTCATGCGCCACCAGCATGATACCTACCTCTGCTCTTCACAGGTTGCCAGTCATCTTTGTAAAGACATATCTAATTCACCATTCTGCTGACAAAAAAGTAGATATTTCTTGCTGCCATAGCATTAAGCACAAATTCTTTATAAGGAAATAAAAAAATATTTGTGATTTGGTCTTCATTTTTCAGACTTCATTAATGCCATATCCTCAGTCCCTCATTATATACACTCTATATTCCTGCCACAAGAAATTCTAATAATAAATCCTTGTCTTGGCACATTATGTCTCCTCTTCTTGAAATTACCTCTTTCCTTTTGTTTTTTACACTATCCAATTCATCATTCAAGGTTCAGCTGAGATACATTTTCTCCATAACACCTCTTCTTTTAATCCTGAGTGAATGAACTAAGGAATTTTGTCATTACATTCCAATTCCATTATTGTAGCAGAACTTACTAAGGGCCCCCCAATAGTCATTGTACCTTTCTTCCATTTGACAATAAAAGTATTAAATACTTATCCCATAGCCATAGAAGTAGCTTCTGTTCAATGGGATGTGAACAGAAGTTTTGGGAGCAATGTCTGGATCACATCCTTAAAGGGGAGCTACCTGACCTCTACTTTCTCTTTTCCCTTCCTGTAAGTTGGAACTTGGAAGGAGCATCCTAGGGAATGATAGCACAATTAAATAGATGGAGTCTGCGTTGCTGGTTCACTTGGTGAAATCTCTACACTTAATTGTCTATCAGCTAAGACATTAATGTGAGGAAAAAAAATAAAACTCTTATCTTGTAGAGTTTAGTGTTATTTGGTCTCTGTAAAGGAGTGGACCAATCTACCAATTAATGCAATACACTTTTACCCCCTTTACAGACTCAATCACATTACTGTAATTATTGGTTTGCCACATCTGACCTTTTTAGAGAGTATTTTGGCTACTTAAAAGTGACATTTCACAGAACTCCAAGAAAGTATATTTGGGCATCACAAAAATTTAGGAACAGGAATTGAAAAGCCACCAGTAAGCCAAATGGTAATTCTTTGAAGCTTACTCATTTTCCCTGTGTGTTTTACTCTGCTGTCTCTGAAGATCAACCTCAGTCCTCTGCTTGGCAGTTAGATGCCTTTTCCTTTTACACATACTTGGGGAAAGGCAACCTGCCCATCCTCTCCAGAACATAGCGCTTCAATTTAATCAAAATGTCAGATGGAACTAGATCCTTTCATTTCTAATTTCAAATTCATTAAAACAGATTCACAGTGGTTGAGCTTGGGTAAGTCTTCAAACCTAATCTAATCCTGAAGCCAGAGGTGGGACTTTTTTTTTTTTTCAGTGAAAGGAAGTAATTGCATGTGTGCATGTATATTGAGAGGTGTCTGCTGCAGACATCATTTGCTATTAGAAGGACTTGTCAAGATTTTACTCATTTTGTTATCCTCTGAACCATGTGCACTGCCTGATTAAATAAATGTTTGCTGAAAGGGGAGCGAATGAATATGATCGAGAGAGAGCATACCATTATACAATAGCCAGCCAAGGTTTCATCATTTTAAACGTAGATGTGAAAACTTCTAGTCTTGAAGACAAAAAGTGAAACCCAGAGAGCGCAGAACTAAGAGAAGGTGTTTTCCAGTATCTAATTCATTGCTGGCAGTTCTCAACAGAGATCTATAAAACATAGACATAATGACCCTGATGTAATATCATCATCTCATACACATCATAGCTCTTTGTGTGCTCATATTGTTATTTTTTTTAATTTCAAAAAGTTTAAATGTTGAATTACCTGTAATATTTTAACTGTCACTTTAAAAATTCTCCGTTTCATTGCAAAAGAAAATATGCGATAAAATATTTAACTAAGTGCATACATAACAGTTATTAAATAATGACTCCTATTTTAATTCCTCATTTTTTCTTTTTCACTTTCTTGGGTCAGTGAAATAAAGATATAAATTTTCTGAGGTAGAAAACCTAATCACCTTGGTTATAAAGTCCTCCTTTATTGCTAAAGGTAGGAAGAGATAGAAGATTCATTCTGGGATAAAGACATTCAATCTCACTCATCGCACTAGGCATGTCAGAAAAATCACCTCCTTCATGAGTATGACAGATCAAGCATATCAGAGAATGATGGACTTGGGAGATGGAAAGGAGTAGCTTATGTCGGAGCCATCCTGATGTTGTAAGATAACAAAACAGTGCAACCATACATTCTGTTTCCAGTGAGGATAGTCATTGATGGGTTAGCCCTTTAGGCGTTTGGAGATCATTCTATAATTACAAAGTATCACAGTAATATATTATACTATATAAGAATTCTAGTACATAACTGAAACTTTGTGCAGAAAAAATGAAGAATTATTACTCATTAACATCCTTGTTTTATTTTTACCTTTCCATTTTAAATAATTCCAAAATTAAAGTTCCAATAATTGTGCAAATGACTTATATTTACCCTTCACTAATGTTGTCTATACATTAAGACTTTCATCATCTATTTTCTTTACTGTCTTTGCTCTCTTTCTCTATTTTATTATTTAAAATTATTTCTGGGTCAGAAGACAAACTAATGCCCTATCATTCCAAACTGTTAGTGTTTTTTCCAAGAAAACACTTCTCTACATATCAAAACTTCTATAAAAACCAAAAAAAATTAACACTAATATATCATCACCATTAAATTTTCACATTCTACTTAGAGTTCACCAATTGTCCCAGTTATGTCCTCTACAACAGAATAACCCAGCTCAAGATCAAACATCACACTTATTTTACATGTCTCTTTATCATCTTTCAATGTGGAAGTGTTCCTTAGTGTTTCCTTGAATTTCAGGACCTTGATAGTTGTGTATAATATTCCTTCGTTTGGATTTGCCTGATTTTTTTTTTCTCACAATTAGGTTTAGATATGCACGTTAGGCAGAAATATTCCTGAAGGGATGAGGTGTTCCTCTCTGTGCCTCATAACAGTGCAAATAGGGTCTATTTGTCCTATTACCTGGCATGGCAACTTTGGTCCCATGGCTAAGGTGGTATATGCTAAGTTTATTCATCATAAAGTTATTGCTTTCACTTTGTAGGGAATAAATATATTGTGTGGCACACATTGAGACTACAAATATTCTGTTACTTCTCACCTTTCACCCTCTAGTTTTAGCTTCCATTGATAATTTTTCTCTGAAACTATTACTGCTCTGACATTTTTTGAACAAATCAAAATACATCTCCTGATATATATATATATAATGTATATTGTATATACATTAATATATATCACATATATAATGTATATATTAGTCAATATATTTAGTAATTTATACTATATTTTATTTCAATAATATTGCAATAAAATATTATTAAATAATATATATACTTGAAAGATATATATGAAGAATTATATATAATTGAATAAAAAGAATGATTTTATAAAACATTATCCAAGATCAGTAATCTAATGAGAGATTATAAAGCATGGGGCTATCAAAGAAATGATAAACTAGGAACAATGCTGCCAACCAGAAAGAGATAACTTAAAATAATTATTTTTAAAAACATATCTTACTCTTGCAACAGATCAGAAATGGAAAAATAAATATATACAGGAATTCAAGATTGTACTTACAAAGGATTGTAGTTGACCCTGCCTGTATAAAGCAAACAATTTGAGGTACATAATGGCCTCAAGTGACCACAAAAACAAAAAGCTGTTCTCTTCTTAGAGAAATGTACTTCAATAAGTCAAGGTTTACAAGGATTTTTAAGTGCCACTCACTTAAAGATAATTTTTAATTTCAGAGTTATAAAAATGTGGAAAATGTGATGCTTAGGTTTTATGAAATATGGGGATATCTACAACTGTTGCATGAGCTGTCATTAGGCTTTATTATCTTTTTAAAGTTAGAAAGCAGACTTTTAGGTTAAACAACTTATCCAATATCACACAATGCTTACATGGCAGAAGAAGAATTTAAACTCCAATCTAACCACAAACTATATATCTTCAGAACATGCAAATTGAACTCACTGCATGTTATATAATTTGTGTTGTATAAAATTATCTTGCTATACCACAGAAAAATGTTGAACAATACCACAGATCAAAATAATTTTGCTTAAGTTAAACAATGATTTGACTAAAATGAGTATGTTTTACAAACAGTACCATGGCATTTTTGTAAGTACATGCCAGAGTGATCAAAGATTGTGCTGTAAGATTCCTCTCTTTCCCCATTTACAAATCCAAAGTAAGTAGACCATTATTACCCTTGAGGACTTTCCATACCCCCGCTTTCCTTGCCGCTCACAGCTAATGGAATCATAAACTACATTTCAGTTTTAATAAGATAAAGTCAGATTACTTTGATGACTGACTTTACTTGACCTCAAAAACAATGCTTTCCTCAGTGAGCATTGCTAGTAAGCTCTCCCCAGAAATGAGCTTATCAAATAATAGTATCGATATATGGATGTATTTCCAATTCAAATCTGTTGGATCCACACCCAACAAGTGATGACTACCCAATTCCTACATCCCTTTAGTCTTTTTCTGGGCTGCTCCCAGCCAACCTCATTCAGTTGGTAGTCTTGCCTATTGGCATCTATCTTCTTCATTATCATTTTGTCCATTATCAGGCTGCTATCAGTGCTGCCACAGAGATGATGTTACATTTATGGTCCCAGATTCACTAAAGGGATTCCAACAGTATTCTAGGTATTTCTCCATGACACAATTCATAAAGTTGGTAGTCTCATAGTACAGGAAATTTATTCATTACTCCATGGTTTATTCATTACTTCCACATGGAAGGAACTATTTGGTAGAAGCTGGTGTAATGAGGTCATAACTATTTTTCTAAACCTGGGAGTTAGGTGAGGCCACTCTATTCCTCATAGCTTAAAATATGTATGGTGCCTCCTGGCTTAAGAGTAACTACCTGCCTTCTTCAAAGAAGTCAATACTTGTACATAAAGAATCATGCTCCCTCATAGTTTCTTAACCTATGTTTTACTGATCGATCTAATGACATTACAACTTCCTTTCACTGTCTTTGCTCCAGGAACTTAAACCCTTCAAATCTCATACTACCTTACCCATGTCATCTCATAAAAGGTTCTTTATGATTATTTCCACCCCATTGTAAGCCCTCTTCATTTATCCTCACATAAAAATATAGAAGCCAGAACAAGCACTAGCAATTGACCCAATGTTTATCCAGACAATTGCATATCTTGCTTCCTGGTCTTATTAACTTTTGGTTCTTTAATCACCTCATATGGTCTTGTGCTTCTCAAGATGCAAACTGATTATGAGCTTCTTTTGAATTTAGATTATATTGTCAAGCTTTCACCAAATGTTGATTGATTTGCTCTCTCATGCTGTAGGATGAGAGAACCCTGTATGGATTCAGGAACCCTGTATGGATTGCACCATGAAGAGGATCATTAGGGTTGGGACACTGATTGAGATAATATGATACGTTGAAACAAAAAAGTAAAATTTAGAATATATGCCATTCTCATTAAGTAGTTGGGTGATCTTGGGCAAGTTCATTGATATATCAATCTTGCATCCCTTATCAATAAAGGAAATTGTAAATTCAGATATTAAATATTCTTTCTAACACTTAAGATTTTTAAGTTCTCCCCATCGAGATAGACTTCCTATCTCTAGATCTGCCCCTAGTAATTCCAATCAATTAATTCTGAGTGTTGCACTATGAACTCAATAAAATTTGCTGAATGAATTGTTAAATCTGTTATCATAGACATCAGAGAAAACCTGACTGTTCTTGATACTTTCCCAAAGGCAACATGATGGCAAAGAGATTTAATGTGATAGCTACATTTGTTAAATTCTGTCTCATCAACAATCACAGTCTACTGCATAATAGTATGTTTTTATCTAGAAAAAATAAAATAGTATCTTCAAGAGAAAAGTAAATGTGATAATTATCACACTCAAGTATTACCAACTGGAGTAGTTTTTATAGGCTACATGCAATAGCTCCCTTTTTTTAGGTGAATGTTTGTATTTGGTGAGTGTACATATATTTTAAATTTTCCCAAGGTTGGAAACAATATTTTAATAATAAATTACTGTGTGAAAATTTATATGTACCATACAATTCAATTTGGAACTAATGCATACTTGAGTGTATTCAGAATATTTGATTTTAAGTGTCGACTGGGTTAAGCAATCAGAATGTTTCAAAAGTGCATGGTTACTGCTCTGCTAGAGTCTTGAATAACCATGCTTCAGAGTCACTCAAGTCTCTATACTTAACAGCTGTGATTCAGTCTAAAAATGATGTTGATGCAGTAAAAATAATCCTATTTATAAAGCAAGTATCTCAGCATACGGTATATTTAGGTCAAAGTTGAATGCCCAGTATGAATCATATTATTTATTTTGTAAACTAACTGCAAACTTTAAATTAGCTTCTAAATAATTTACTTCTATATTTTATAGTTAAGCACCATTGTTGGGATATTTTCTTCTTGTGAACTAGATCCAGTTTAAAGGATTTTCGTTAATGTTTGTTTATTTTTTATAAACAAAAATGTGCTAAAATAGTTCAAACAATAGTTCACTGAATGCTATTAAGAATTTTAAACACCTAATTATTTCTGGTATGCAAATTTAATGACAGCTAATTAAATAAATATGGGATCTATGGATCAACCTATTAAACAAATGCTCCTGCTTTATATCAGTCTTATACATCCTGTGTTTATGGGAAACCTGTTTAAACAAACAAGTGATAAAAGAATAAGTATAAAATAAGTAATTCTCTTAAATACTAAGTAGCCAAATGAAACATGTATGTCCACCTTGAAACAGCATTTACACTTTTTTTTTTTAATTCTTAGAGGATAATTTCATTCCTAAGTAGATGAGCTCCAAATAAATGTGGGATGTTTACAGAGTTGGATTATTTTTGATTTATAGTTTTATGAAGGTGGTTATGTATAGTATTACTAAGGAAATAATCATTCAAATGTCAGAAGAGAAATATTTGCATATTTATGCAGATTTTTCTTCAAATAATGCAATTCAAAATGAGAAAGACATAAAATGCAAAAGTATTTACAGTAATTATGTACTTTTATCTCTGCTACTAAAAGATATCTTAACTAGTTAGATTCCATTGATCCATTATAAAGCTTTGTCAACTAAAGCTTTTTTCCTTAAATTGATTCTCCGTTTTGTCTTCTCATTTTCTCAATAGCACACAGCAGGAATCACTGTCTACAGACAGAAAACAAGATCTAGCTGTAGGCATACGTATAAAACAAAGAGGCCCCGATTAAAGAAAAAAAATAAACTGCTGTTAGTATTTGATCTTAAAATTATTGATCTTGTCAATCAGTTACAGTCTTATTTAAATTTGTAGTAACAATGTTACAGTTGTATTGCTGGCCATTTTAATTAAAAATCAGAGAAATCTAAAAGATAATGTTCTGTTATGTTAATTTTTCTTTGACTGCTATATCAGTGCACATCCTAGTTTACAAACAAAACCAGTCAAGAATTCTTTGGAATTAGAAAATCAGGGTATCTGTCTAGAGCTTTGCCCTGGGCCATTTAAGAGGGGGATGGCCCAAGTCCAATGTGGATATTGATTTTGTCCACCTTATTTTCTATCAGTGAAGGGAGAATGTTAGGAATGAAGAAAACAGAAGAAAGGGGTGAAAGGCATTGATCTGAGCTGTGAATTGAATTTGGTTTGTAACAAGGCCCAATGCTGGTTAAATGGAAAGAGGAAAAACATAATGAGTATCTCTCTGACTGAAAACACTGGACATTCATTGGCAGCAGAGAAATGGCAGATTCTAAGTGAGAATGCTGATTCTCACTGCTTCTTGTTTCTTTCCCCCTTATGCCAAATGTGGACAATTTCTGGTGCAACTGTATCAGCTCGACATTTCACCTTTAGGTGTAACCATACCCTCTAGTTCATCAGCGGTTGACTCTCTACTTACCAGGCTAATGTATTTCGCTTTACCAGTCTTCCCTTCATTCACTGGGAGGACTTTGCTGGTTCTTTTCTAATAGGGTCAGTATCACCTTTGAACTTATCTTCACTTAAGATTCAAAGGGATTTGCACTGAATACGGAGAGAAACATATACACATTTCATACAGACAGAACATGCACGAGATCCCAAGTTGATGCCCTCCCATCCTTTCTGTCTTAATTTGAATTTGCAAACTTGAGCCTATTAACCTCAGGACACATGTGGCAATTACAACTAACATTACATCAGGACTCTGTGAAGTTTTATCAAGAAGGACAAAATTACTTATTTAAGGAGTTCCTACCGTTCTCTTTGAATACCTTAATCCCCAGGTAGACCCATATATAAATCTTTTCTTTAATTCCAGTGAAAGTAATATTAATTTGGTGAGTGTGAAAGTGGATAGATTTAGAAATCATCAATAACCCCTGACAGTATTTTTTAATTCTCTATTTTTAGTTACTGAAATTGAAAGTAATTGTTGGTATCATCATTATGGGTATATATTTTTAGTTATTAAAAATGAAAGTAATTTCTAGTACAATCAGTATGGATATCTATGTTGTGTGAAGGACAGTCAAATCTGTAGTCTTTGAAAATAATATTTGTGATATCTCTAATTATTTTCACAGAGAAACACTTCAAAAATAGTTTATATTTGTGTTTTTTCCATTAAGAAGATATTTATCTATGAAAATATCATGTAAAGACAGTTCATTCCATTGGCTAAATATATTTTTTCATCAGGGGGGAAAATATAATTAAAAGCTGAAATAACTAATTGTATTTCATTGACCTCAAACTAATGTAACTCAAAAAAAAAGAAGTTTGGAAAACTTAGTTTTCCTGGCATCAGGTAGAAAAATATATAAGTGAACAATTTTTTAAATTAGTTTTCCTAAGTTTTATGCAAGGAATCATGTACACAAATAAAATTTGGGGCTTAATTTTAAAAACAATGATTTATATTTTCATAATACTTCATAGAGTCATGTATCCCATAATGATGTTGTTGTCAGCATCAAACCACATATATGACAGTGGTCCCATAAGATTATAATGGAGCTGAAAAACTCCTATCAGCTAGCGATACTGTAGCCATAGTAGTATCACAGTGCGTAGTGTCACCTGTTTGTGGTGATGTTGATGTAAACAAACCACTGCACTGCCAGTCATACAAAGGTATAGCACATACAATTATGTGCAGTACACGATACTTGATAATGATAATAATTGCCCACGTTACTGGTTTTTGTATTTACTATACTACACTTTTTTTTTTTTAGAGTTTACTTTTTCTACTTATAAACACTTTGCTGTAAGACAATATGCTTCGTTATGCAGGGAGCAGTCATATATCTCGTGTTTACCTTGTCTCTTGATTGAAACATTTTGTCTTGTGCTAGATTTCATATTGTGTTATTTTGTACAGTAACATGCTGTACAGGCCTGTAGCCTAGGAACAGTAGGCTCTACCACAGAGCTCAGGTGTGTAGCAAGCTATGCCATCCAGGTCCATGTGAGTGCAGTCTGATTTTCGCACGACAAGATCGCCTAATGAGGCATTTCTCAAAATGAATCCTTTTCATTAAGTGGGCCATGATTGTAGTTAACAAATAGATCTTATGTATGCCGTTCCATTTAATACTTACAAGTTTGTGATTTACCATAGAAATTATTATCAATTCTATTTTATGTATGAGAAGGAAACTGAACCTTAGGAAAATTGTGATTTAAACAAGGAAGTTATATGGCTTCAAAGTAGAAAATCCCTTATCTTTTCACTCCTATTCAGGGATTATTTCCACTAAACCACAATGCTTTCCCTTCCCTGGCATAAATATGAATTACAACAGTTAAACACTTTAATTTTAGTAGCTATAAAATTTATGTTATCCAGAGGAAATAAAGTAAAGCAGTTTTGAAGTGCTCTAAAATAAATGAACAGATTTCTAAAATACCATTGGAAAAAATGGTATATATCATGATTCCTATATTCATGACCTGGGGAGTAACAGAAACATTAGTGTTGGTATGTTTAAGATATGTAACCTGGGAAAGACACAAAAAGCCCTGAAAAAGACTTGAATAGTCAAAAGAAGGTAGATAAGTCAAGAGAGAAATTAATAACAAGACAACCCTTGAAGAGAAGACCTCTATAAAGCATAACAAACTGGAACAAAACAAATAAAAAGAAAACAGAGAATATAAAAATAAAGGACAGAATATATAGGTGGAGGACATTCTAAATTGAAATGGGGAAAAAAAACCCTCAAATATAGAAAATATTCTTAAATGTATGTTAGTATTAACATTGCCACTCTTTAATGTTTATTAACAAAAATGAAAGGGATATATATTTAATATTCTCTTACAATGAGGTAAGCTAAAAATTTGAGCCTAAAAAATTTAACACAAACCATAAACAGATATTTTTCTTCTCGAAATCTTGAGGAAAATGGAAGCCAGCAGGAGAGACACACCACCAAGGGCAAAATTGAGAGAATGGCAGGGACCTGCAAAAATAGTGTCACGAAGGCTGAGCTGCAGTGTGAACTGAGCCTTTTGGAAAGCACTAAAGAGAATTTAAATATAATTTCTAAGAAATACTGAACACGAGATAGGCCTGCTTGCTGGGCCAGATGGTGTAATATTAGTAGATGACATTGGAAGGACTAAACTCCTATTTTGCTTCTGTTTTCTCAATCAGGAAAAAAATGATCTTCAAACTCGAAAGGGTAGGACAAACAAAGGAATTGAATCCTGAGATAAGTAAAGAGATAGTAAGAGAGCACTTAGCTACTTAAATGAGTTCACATTACCAGGCCCAGATTGATTACATCCCTAAGGGCTGAAATAACTTGTACGACGAATGACTCATCTCTGAATTTGCCTGCTCCTCTCTATCTTTGCTTCCACTGTCTAGCCCACACACCCATCATCTCTCTGCTGAATTATTTTAACATATGTCCATCTAGCCTACCTGGTCCCAGCCTTCTCTTCATTAAGATCCGCTCTGCACACCACCTCTAAAATGAACTTTCCAGAAAACATACATGGTCAGGTTCCTCTCTTCCCTAAAAATCCTCTTGTGTTTCTCTGTTTTTTTCCAGTTTCCCAAGGATACACTTCTTACTGTTTTGTGTGGGCCCGTTTCATTATGGCATCAGCTTGCCATTTCCACGTCTCCTCTCACCTCATGCCTCGCCAAGGCGGACTACTGCTCAATCGCTCAGGCTCACGTACGTTTCTTTATCTGGGAACATGCTGTGTCTTCTTAAACTGTTTTATTTTGCTCCACTGATCCGCTTGGATTTTTCAAGGTCCAGGTTCACGATAACTCTTCTTTGTCCTTGGGATCTTTAGGTCGAAGAATTCTGTACCTTTCCTTCCTCCTGACCAGGTAGCTTGTTTTTCAGAATGGCTGAATAATATTTACTTGTATTAAAACCCTGTAGGCCGAATGTTAAATGTTTGCTCAGCTAAATGTCGCTGTTATTATACAACCAAATATTTCCATAAATATTTGAAAAATCATGAGAGACAAGGCATCTGTAATGTCCTTGACATCTAAAATTATACTTAGTACTTTTAAAAGTAACATATTGTCATGAAAAAGACTGAAACACTGCACTGATTAAGGAATATAGTTAAGAATCTTATTCTCCCCCTCTCTTCACCATCTGCCCATCCCTGCAACTGCAGCTAAACAACATCGTGTGTGTGTTTAGGTCAACACATCAAAATGTAGATCTACTTCACTCTTTTAAAAGGTTACATAGTATTCCTTAGCTATGAATGCACAATGTTCCATGAATTTATGTTAAAGGAGGGTACGAGAGGAAGATGCAGTTATTTACATACTACTAGCCTTTTCAGTTGGGTCTGATTCATAAACTTAGGTGGTTTCTAATAGCCCATTTCATTGGGGATTTCTGTAAAATGGAAAACGACCTTCACAATAGCTGATGTTTATGGAGAGCTTATGATATGTCTTTCAAGTGTTCTTTAAATCTATCATATAAAATACTTTATGTAATCCTCACATCTACCTTGTGTGGTTGGTAAGGTTATTATCTCCAGGTCTTAAAAAACATCACATACTTTGGCTCTAGTTTTGCAACCAATGAGCAGCTGCCTTGCTGGGTGTGTCACTGAAGCATCAGGATACACCAACCCCAACAAGTGGAAAACACATTTTATCTTGCGATGAGTCACTTTTTAACAGGTTCAGATGAGTGAATGCTAGTGTTTACATCTCTCCTTTAATAAGCTCTAGTGGCATTTTTGTTCCACTATATTTATTAAGTGTCTGCACTGCATCAGGTGATCTAAGGATAACAGCTGCAGGTGCTGTCGTGTTAGAGACCCTAGTAGCCCCTTTGACCCTTATAGCTTGGCCCTGGATAGTTCATCATCCATGTTAATTAAGTTCTTTCTGTTTGTGACTTGCATATTGTAGTAGTTCAACACAGTCAAGGATAAGTAACATGCTCATTTATTATTTGAAGTAAAAGCTATGGAAGCCAGCTATAGTTTGAAGTTGTTCTTTGCCAATCATAAGCTAGAGGGCTTTGAGCTAGCTTTTAAACTCTGAAGGCATAATTTTCTTCACCTGTATGATGGGATAATAATAGTAACAACATTTGGGATTAAAATATGGCCTAAATAATATAGGGTTACAGTGGGGATTACATAAGGAAACACATAGAAGGTTCTTAGCACAGTAACTGACACATGGTAAACACTAGATAAATGTGAGCTATTACTGTGATGATGGAGATGATGACATCTGTCAGTACAATACTCTGCTTCACGTTCACAGGCAACAGAATGCGTGTGAATACACATGCACACTGCAGATCTTGATAATGATAAACATTATTGTGCATATGTCTCTACAAAGCCGCTAACAGAAGTTCCATATTGCAATAATTTCTAAAATGTCTTATAACTAAAAAGTATAGTTCTCAGTACTGACTGAAGTTCCATAAATCATTAAAAATTCTCATCCCCACTGAGTCTCTCTGTGACACCTCCAGCAGCTCAGCAGTCATTCACAGGCCCAGCAGCTTGAAGGTCAGGGATGCGGTATCTCCAGGTGCCAGGGTCACTTCAGCATTTAACCCCTAGTCCAGTCAATTTAAGACTACGCAGATTTGTTCTCTCCTTCGAGACAGGACCCAGCAGCGTCTTATCAGGTGGTTATCCCCAGGGAACAGAAACTCAGTCCAGGACAAGCTAACCAACCACGTCAAATAAGGGCAGACGAGGGACAGTCCCCTAGGTCCCATGTGTGAATGCTCTGGAAGTCATGAAAAGGCCTTGAGAGTGTCATAATAAATAAAGAGAAAATAATACAAAAGAGGGTAGTGGGGATGGTTTAGCAGACAGATGGGCCACTGTGGTTGGTTGTCAGAATCTTGAGCGGTTTCTTCAACCTTATGGCCAGAGCAAGAAAGAGTTTCAGAAAAAATAAAATGGCTTTGGGAAGGTCATCTTCTCAGACACATATTTATGATTTTGAGCATTGCATATATGGTGCTATTGTTACCCATTTACACACACAATGAAGTAATAAAACTAAAAACCTAAATCTCATTCCCCTGTATAAACACTTCAGGTGTTTAAGAAAAACAGAAACGGATTAAGTTTTAAGATCTATCATTCTTTTTCTGTATGCTTGTTTCAATTTGTTTATAATAGTTCGAGTGACTTTTATAATAAACTATTTTATTTAGACTCATATAGGATTTGGAGCAATTTAAACTTTTGACTTTATTTCACTTTTAATCTATAAAGTAATTAAAAGTAAACCTACAAAGATGCAATGTAATAAGATATGGGGCATTTCTTTCTTTACGACTCAAATAACTTCTCTAAAGTATGCTTTGAGGAGAAATGTTAGGAAGAATCTGGGTGTATGGATATCTTTGTTTTCTTCAGTTTTTTTTTTCTCTTAGACTTACACAAAAGGAAAATGTATAAAATATCTAAGGTATTATTACTTTTTGTAAATCAAAGGTAAATGACTGACTTACATACGCTGATATTATTGGACAGAGACTAATCTACTAAAAAGATATAAATGTCCAGAAAACATCAGTTATAAATGGGAAGTTTGCAAAATGGAAAGTCAGAGAATAGAGTAAAGTTTTCCTGGAGTGAAGTCCATTATTTAACTCCTAAAAAAATTAAAAGATAAAAACATTGGACTTTTGCTAATTTAAAAACATCACAAAATAATAGGTATAATGTTCTAAACAAATACTACATATAGGTTTTTAAGCTATAATATTTTGAATAATTACATATTTGTCTACTGGCTACCTTTCATTTCAACAATGATGAAATAGAAGTGGCAGTTGCCACAATGCATCAGTTTCAGCACCATGTTGATAAGGAATGGAAAGAGACACTGAAAAATGCACTTCTGTCACTACAATAAGACAGAATTCCTATGCCCCATTTTTATTTCCAGGAATATTTACTGTACTTCCCATCTGTTGTGTGCTGGTTCTTTTGTTATCTATTTTGCTGGAGAGAAGATAACTGAAGTATTCCTTGCTTTCAAGAACAGGGCTTATGTCCTACAAGGGATAATTTGACAAGTACACAATTGACCATACATAGGGTGAAATCAAATAGTTACCAAAGGGAACAACAACTATGAGACAAGAAAAAATTCAAAATAGATTAAAGATTTAAATGTTAGACCTGAAACCATTAAAAATTATAGAAGAAAACATAGGAAGCAAAATCTCAGGCATTACTCATAGCAATTTTTTATTGGACATAGCTCCCAGGCAAGGGAAACAAAAGAAAAAAATTAGCAAATAGGACAATATCAATCAGTTTTTTATATATATATATTTTTTCTTTACTTACTTTTTGAGAGAGAGGAAGGGGAGGAGAAGGAGAAGAAGAGAAATATCAATGTGCAAGAGATACATCAACCCGTTGTCTCTCGCACGCCCCCAAATGGGGACCCACAGGGACCCGGCCTGCATGTGCCCCGATTAGGAATCAAACTGGCGACCTTTAGGTTCACAGGCCGGTGCTCTATCCACTGAGCCACACCAGCCAGGGTGGGACAACATCAAACTAAAAAGCTCCTGCAAAGCAAAGGAAATCATCAACAAAATAAAAAGACAACCCACAGAATGGGAAAACATATTCACAGGTACATCTGATAAGGGGTTAATACCCAAAATTTATAAAGAACTTACAATACTCAACACCAAAAACAAGCAAGCAAACAACCCACTTAAAAAATGGGCAAAGGACCCGAATACACACTTCTCCAAAGAGGATGTACAGAGAGCCAATAGACATACGAAAAGATTCTCAAGGTTACTCATCATCAGAGAAATGCAAAATAAAACCACAATGAAATACCATTTCACACCTTTCAGAATGGCTATCATCAGTAAATCAACAAACAAGTGCTGGTGAGGATGTGGAGAGGAACCCTTTTGCACTACTGGAATGCAGACTGGCACAACCACTGCTGAAAGCAGTATGGAGATACCTCAAAAAATTAAAAATGCATCTGCCTTTTGACCCAGTGATCCCACATCTGGGAATATATCCAAAGGATCCCAAAACACTAATTTGAAAGAATATAGTCACCCCTATGTTCATTGCAGTATTATTTACAAGCACTAAGATATGGTACCAGCCCAAGTGTCCAACAGTAGATGAGTGGATAAAACAACTATGGGGTATTTACACTTTGGTTGTAAAAAATAAGAAAATTTTACTCTTTGCAACAGCATAGATGGACCCAGGGAACATCATGCTAAGTGAAATAAGCCAGTCAGTGAAAGATGAATACCATATGGTCTCATTTATATATTGAATCTAATGAACAATCTGAACTAACAAACAAAGTACAGGCAGGCTCACAGAAAGCAGGCTGACAGCTCTGGTTGGGGAGAGGAAGTTAGAAGGTGGAGGGACTGAGCAAAAAAGGAAAAGAACTCATGGTCATGGACAACAGCGTGGTGATTTTGAGGGGGAAGGGGTATAATGGAACTAACTAGTAATGGAAATAATACAATAAAAATGAACAAAGAAAATTAAAAATAATTAGATAATAAAAAAAAAGAGTGAATGTCTTGCTTAAGGTCACATGGTATATTAGAATACACTCAGGACTAGAAAACAAACCTTTTAACTTCAAACCAAGAGCTCTTTTTAATTTAAACTGCATGGCCACTTTTGGGGGCATTAACTAGCTTTAATTGCTTTGGAGCTCTGGCTTGTTTAATGCAAGAGTATAACAATATATCAAAAGTTTTTTATACATTGCAAAATACATGGAATGAATTAAAATTTTGGTGAACCAAAGTAAATATAATTTTCCAACATTCTTAACTCATTTGTATATCTGATATATTTTATGAAGTGTTTGCAAAATTCATAATTGTCAGTAGAGCAAAACAACAAAACCCATTGATAGATCATGGCACAAACACTATTTTTGTTATTCACAGATCTCTAAAATATAACTTGGATTCATGAAAATAGTACATGACAATAACTTTAAAACCATGTGGACCTTCCCATGATTGCAGTTTTACTCTCAGTGAATGTTAATTGAAATAAGTATAGCAGGAGTAATATGAATTCTGTGCCAATTTTAAATTATGAGACACAGAAGCATCTATAGACATCTGAAAAAAAATTAAGGTAATGGGTTTGTGTGTATTCTGCCATAGGTATTTCTTCAAAATATCATCTTACATGAAAGTGATATTAATCCAATTTATTTATTCATTCATCATTCATTCATTCAAAGAAAATTAATCTCATTACAGTCATGAGACATAATTTTAATAAGACATGTGTTTAGAATTACTTTCCTTTTACACAAATAGCAATGGGTGTCTCTCCATATTCCTTCAACTGGACTTCCTTGTGGCCAACAGAACAGAAAGTGGTTCAGGGATTTACTGTGAGGCAAGCCAAGAGTGAAAACATAGTTGTGTTAATAAGATATTCTCACCAAGAATTGTATGTTTCTTGTACATTTCACAGATGATGGTCTAGATCACCTACAATAAGTCTTTTACCAGTGAGAGTGAAATAACCATGCACTACATTGTCGACTCATTACTATCCTCTATTGGGCTCAAGAGATCCTGCAAATGATTTTTAAATAGGATAGGTGGGTAGTACTAAGGGAAAGGAAAGAACCTGAAATGCCTGCATAATGCTAATTGGCATTTATCTTTAATTCAAATTTGCCAGAAAAGGAAGTCTCTTTAAAGGCAAGAAATTTAAACTCTACCATGTGTAAGGCTTACTTGGCAGTATTCTTTTTTTAGGTTGGCAGAGAGCACATTTATCCCAGTTACAAAGTCCTAGTAACATCTGTTGATAGGAAGTGTTCATTTGCTTTTGATTTCCAAGTCCTCCCAGTAGATCTACATGCATTCAGAAGCTAGCTAAATTTTGAAAAAATGAGCAGCCTTGTAAGCATTCCATAGTCACTTGTTTAGTCATTCCCTCGTCTTTGCTTGGAACTTTGGTTTCCTGGTAACACCAGCAAACTGATAGAAATATGGATGAAGCCAGTCCATCCACGTGAAAATTCAGGTACTTTCTTTTTCACTGCATTCCGTTTTTTCCCTTTGATAACTGGGGTATATATTTACATGAAATTTACACAGTGTCACAATCATCTGTTTACTTTGCTTCTAATCAGATCATTTCTAATATGTTGTCTAAACATGGATGTCAGTGTCCTGTTTCTAAAATACATACAGGTGAAAAACAGCTCATTGATTCTAAATCATGCCCTCCACAGTAACAATTGGACTTGGATATCCGGGAAGATCTTCATAGACTCTAACAGATTATGGCTGCCCTCTAGTGACTAGACGTTCTTGCTGTTACAGTTAAGGTTAGAACAGGGTGTGTTGAAAACACATGTCCTAATTTCTATTCAATCAGTTGGGTGTTAAAAATATTTATAGAGAGAATACAATATGTACATTGTTAATTATGCTGAGTATTAAATATATTCCATGAAATGCAGAAACACAGACTTACTTTACTCAGTCACAACACCTTTGCCAACATATTTTTCCTGTTTTAAAATCATACAGGTATCAGTGAAATAACCCTATATCGTTTCAATAATTATAGAACAAAGGTTAAGTTTTACAATGCAGGAAGGCTAATTATCTAGCAGTGTTGCTAACTATTTAATTCTCTTTCTACCTCCTCAAACTTTCTTCATCTTATTCTCCCTGGCAAAGAGAACATATTCTATTCATTTGACAAGCAATTTGTATTTCCAAGTAGCTTGAGAGATACTGCTTTTCATCTAATTGCTAAAATGTCTGGAGTTGTATTTAGATGATCACACAGGCTTGGGTGCATCAAGCCACATTTAAAATTCAACCAGCAGGCCGATAGCTGCCCCAATCAATAGTAGTAAAGCCAGACCACTGCTAGTTGGCTTTCTTGTTTCATATCAGCTATAAGGTGCAGCATGGCAGGGGTTGATTTGATTAATTTCAAATTTAAGAAGAAAAGAAACACCGCACTTTGCCCTATTGCTGATAGAGCTGAATCAAAATAAATCTCATTGCCAAGCCGACCTGAAAAAAATGATTTCTTGAAGGCTGACAGAAGAGTAAATCATTTTCATTTGCTACCTCATTTTTTCCCCTACCCTCAAAATAAAAGACACATTTTACAATGGACAGGTATTACTTCTTTTTTTATATAAAAATTAAGTTTTCACTGCAAGTGTGAAAACCTAAAAATCACCTAACCACAGAGGGAAAAATTCTTCCTGGCCTTTCTGAAATGATGATCCTCCCTTGTTTAAAATATAGCACAGCTTTTGACCTTGGATCACATTCTGAAATATATACATTCAGGATAGAAATGCACTAGGAAAAATTGATGGATATCTATGGCTATTGTATCTAATAAAAATATTGATATTAAAAAGAGGTAGACTAGATTACCTACTCGGACTTTCCACATGACTAATCAACTAAATGGCCTATTGGATGATCTAAAACTAATAGAATAAATTCAATCAAGGAGCCAATTCTGATTTAGGTATATGTTTCCAAATCTTTATGAGAGACAATTTATTTCATATTTGTCCTCATTCCCTTTGTAGGAAAGCACAATTTTCCTTCTGTACAATAAAACTAACAACAAAATCCTTTTGGGGAATCAAAACCAATTTCCTGGACTTTGTGGTAATGTTAAAATGGTTAAAATCAACTGGTAGCAATAATGATATCTGTCTTTCTGTTTTTCCTATAATTTCTGGAGGAAAATACTCAGTTTGTTTCCATTTAATAAATATTTTTGGAGTTTTGACTCAGTGTCTAGAGCATTAGCTCCTAGGGATGAAAATGCACATACGATCAGGTTTCTTCTCTCAATGAACAAAAACGTACCAATTGTTGTATTAAATAGTTAGTACACTGCAATATACAATTATAGTACAGAATGGAGATTAATACATAACAGGGAAGTCCAATTAGAAGCAGTGACCCCACTAGGTTAACATTTTGAAATATAAATAGAAAATCTGCTGACAGAGGAGTTTTAAGAGAAAACTTTCCAGTTGGACTGTTTTTGAATTGAATTATCTAAATGCTACAAGATATATATATCTTATAATTTTTTGTCTGTAATATTTGTTACAGATTCAGTAGTAGTTTGATGAATATTGATTTCAACAATCATTCCATGATAAAGAAAGTGATCCTCTAAACTCTTGTTTCATGCCACACACTAATCTAAGTACTGGTGAAAAAGGAAAAAAAAAAAAAACCTAAACAAAACCTGCTGCATGCCTTCACACTCCTTACATGTTTATAAAACATTCGACCCCACCAAAGTTGTAGTTAGGGAGTACATGAAGACAAAGGAAAGGCAAGAAGAGAAAACAATGAAGAAATTCATTCAAAATGTTTTTCAAAAAATAAAAGGCAAATGAAAAAGTGATGATATTGAAGAGTAGGGAAAGTTACAACCTAAATGTTAAAGGAGTGGGCCACCAGGAAAATAAGGCATTTCACTTTTGTAAACACCTGAGAGCCACAAGGCTTATTAAAAGCACAGGTCACAGGGAAGGTGGGAGTGAAGCTCCCACTAAGAGTAGGGAATTTGCTTAGGAGTTTGTTCAGAGAGGATGGGTCACACTGATTTCAAAACCCAGTGTCTATCCCATACGTAGTCAAGAACGAGTTTGAGTACGAGGTTAAATAAGTAATCAAACAAGTCAAGCACAATCTGCACCTGAATGATGTTAAACCTATACACTAAGGCGCCTCCCCCTGGCAAGCTTTAAGAATGTTGGAAAGCAAAGCTTACTCTCCCTGGCACCAGATTCAATAAATTTCTCTTGAATGACTAAATTGTCCTAGACAAAAGGCTTCATATATTGACACTTAGAAAAAAAAAAAAAAAAAAAAAAAAAAAAAAAAAAAAAAAAAAAAGGAAAGCAAGTTCCTCTCTGGATTTAGAAAACAGAGAAACAAAGGAAAATACCTATGAAGTCTCAGGAAATAAATAAATAAATAAATAAATAATATATAGTGTATACATTAAACGTTATATATTATATAATATATAGTATATATTATACTATATACATATGTATACATATTTACATATAAATATATACTTGTAAATTACATGTAGATATGTACATATTTATATTTATATAAAACAGGCCTGGGGAGTATGGTGGAAAATGAGGACCATGAAAGAAAATTCTTTTTTTAAAAGTATTTTTTATGGATTATGCTATTGTTCATAGTTGTGAGTTTGTTGTCATTTTACTATTCATAGTTTCGATCTCCCTCTTTTTCTTAGATAAGCCCCTTTAACATCTCGGGTATTCACCAGAGATGGGCAACCCACGTCACTGCCTTGTGGCACTGTATGTGGAAAAGGGGTCACACAGGTAACAGTGCCTCTTGCTGGGCTCTCAGCAGGCTTTCAGTCACTTCCCCTGCTACCCACAAGCAAACTGGGCCCTTCTGGTGCTGATTCCTGGGTAGGTGGGTTTATGTACGTTCTGGGACCCTGTGGGTCTTTCCAACGAGCTCTCCTATGAGGCTGGCAGTTTCTCGCACCTCCGCAATCCCCACAGAGTTTTACAGCCAGATGTTTTGAAGCTTTTTTTTCCTGTACTGGACTCCTGGGTTGCATGGTCTGTGTTGCTTCCCAGTTGTTCCTCACAGTTTATCCGCATGTGAATGTGGGACCACCTAGTCTGCCAGCTGCAGCCTTGCTGTGTGTCCTCTCCACCCACTGGCTGCCCATCTCCGCCCCTTCTACCTATCTGGATGAATATTTCTTCTTTAACTCCTTGGTTGTCAGACTTCCATACAATTTGATTTTCTGGCAGTTCTGGTTGCTTTTTGTTTTTAAATTTGTTGTTGTCCTTCTTTAAGTTATGCAAAGTGTATCTACCTACACCTCCATCTTGGCTGGAAGTCCTTGAAAGAAAATTCTTTAGGAGAAAACTTCATTATATTTTTAATTTATAATGTTGAAATAAATTAAGTTGTCCATGGCATAGAGGGGTTAGCTAATACTTTCAAAAAGTTGATCCTTAACTCCTATGCATAAAATTAAGGACATGAAAATCAATTATAAGATTTATGGACAAAAATGAAATACTATATCAAACACACTTTTAATTTTGCTTCATCACACTGTAATGAAATATGCTTCATCATACTCTAATGACAATAAAGTATATGTATGCAAAAACTAAGAAAGTGTAAGAATGCAATTAAAAAAATAGAATCTGGAAAATGATGGTAAAGTAATAAATTTATTTATTAGATCAAAGAAAATTGGATCCTGTAGTAAAAGGTGGCAGCTGAAAATCACACCACCAAATTTCCTGAGGGTTCTTGGTTTAGGAAGACAAAACAGTACCTTTGGCTGTAGATGTAATAAGAAATGTTAAAATGAGAAATATTGTTTAAAAGCCTGATTAAAAAGCAGTGAGAATTTTATATCCCTTATTCTTTTGTAGAATTGGGGGGTGGTATCTCACAGGAAAAATAATTGGAAGTTGGTTATTTGCAGAATGTAAAGTAATTCTGGATTTAGGGCTGTTGGGCACATTTGAGATTGGGCGAAAGGTATGGTATTTGGAGGGATTAGATAAATTTACTGGGCTCTCAGCATGTTCAAAGGCAGATCACTCTATACACAAAAGATTGAAAGACCGCAGAATTTTAGGTCTAAGAGTAAAGAAAGGCTTCTGGAGTTTTTTCTAAAGTGGCTTATGTAATAATACTAAATAAATGTACAGTTGGTAGTTGACAAGATCCATTCATGGACTAAGATTCCAATTAGCTTTTTCATTTTGGTAATGATTAAAGAGAGTACAAATAGGGGGTTCCTAGAATGCTGTTTATATTCTTCTTTTTTTTAATCCTAGACAAGATGATGTCAATTTTTGAAATTTCAACAGACTAAACACGTGCATTATATTTCATTAAAATTAAAATAAATTTAAATATATATGATAAGTAATACTAATCGGATCAGAATGATCCCAATAGTTACTGACTGTCAATGGCACAGTCCTCTAGGTATTTAAATTTTCCTTATTTTATTATATATCCACCAGTAATGCCTTCCTTAGTTACAGAAGAGTTTTGGTGTCGGTATAGAAAAAAGAAAAAAATACAAGGCCCGAGACACTGAATAAACTTTCTTCTAAATGTGTACAGTCGTATAACTCGAACAATAGTATCATTCCTGGGCCACATATTCTTTTGGAGGCTACAATGACAGTTTTTCACTGTGTTCCAAAGTTTTTTTCTAGTAATAAAGGCTTCTAAAGCACATCTTTCTAAACTCCTTTAACAAGGTTATACTGTATACACTTGAACTTGACATTGTTGAAATCTTAACCCCACAGAGATGTTGCCTATCTATGTATATTACCTTCTAATTATAGGGCCTTGGATTTAGGATTCACATAGGATTACCTTAAGACAAACTAGACATTTGCCTGGGACCAACTGTTAAACTTTAACTGAAAGCCTTTGCAGTTTAGAAGCTATAATCAGTGTTTGTCACATATAATATGACTTAATAAATAAAATATTTAAAAGGAATGAGGAAATGTACAATTTTCCATTCTTTGCTTACAGAGAAAATTAGCTAATAAGCCACAGTATTCTTATTTGAAGTTTGAAGACAAATATTTCTGTATACTGGAATAATATAGAATAGTTCATATGTATTGCAGAAGAAAACTATCAAAAGGAAAAATAAATACATGTTTATTCTTACAACTGACTTTCTTACCGGGGTCAATTTTGCCAAGATTAACTCCACTTGGATCCTCAAATCTGTCCTTTAGACTTAAGAAATCCTTGCTACAAACCCTGTTTTTTGTTTTTGTTTTGTTTTTTTTTTGGCCACAAATCCTGTCCTAGTGACTCTTCAGTGAGCCCCCCTGCTGGAAGGCTGGCAGAACTCCAAGGCTTCCTCGCTGAAGGGGTTTTCCCACTGTGTGCCATTAAATATGGAAATGTTTATGTTTTGTGGATTCTGCTAAAATTAGTTGCCTCTGCACTTAACACGCCTAAGAGACCATGCAGGTTTTCACACTGGAAGAGCCAAAGATAGTGCCCTGCACAAGCCGCTGCTTGGAGCCCGCTGAGGCAAGAAATGTACAACCCCCTTGCCTCCATTCTCACTGCTCTGCTTTCTTTTCTCCAAACGGCACCATTTTATTGTGTGAACCCAGTTTTGTTACTCCTCTGATTAAAAAAAAAAGTTATTTAAATGCTGTAGCAGGACTTAACTGTGTAGTGCGCTAACGACATGCACACGGTAAACTATATTTTCTATTTGTAAAGTTGGCTCTGCACTCTCACTTTTTCTCTCACTCCCCTCTCTATAGCCACACTATTTATTGACTATAACAAGAACCTAGACAGGTATTGCAATCTCTAGGCATTGGTGCAGTTATGTTGGTTGCTCACAGACAAGTTGTATCGCACTAGTCACTAAATATTTTGGGTATCAGCCCTGAGAAGTTCTCCTGGGCCTGAAGGCCTTTGCTGGCTGTTGTGCTCCTCACTCTCCAATTCTTGACAGGTCTGGCTCTTCCTTGTCTTCAGTTTCACTTAAATGCCTTCGTCTTTGAGTCTCCTTCCCTTTCCATTTTACATCGAGAAACCTCTTACTCACTTGTAGCAGGCGCTCTTTCACAAAATGTCAATTGTGTGTACATAGAACTTCTCATACCCTGTAAGTACCTGACTTATTCAAGTTCATTGTCAGTCTCTGTCACTGGAGTGAAAACTTCATAAAGGCAAAGTCCTCATGCCTTTGTCTACTCTGGTATCCTGAGTTTTGAGCTCTGGTATCCTGATGGTTCGACTCAGTTAATCTGTGTACATGAATAAGCAAATAATAGAGATTTAAATGCCATTACATAGTCATGAACTGCTATGGAGAATTATTACATAAGCCACCCTGATATGCAGGAATAAGGGCAGATACTCATGGGCCCAGCACTTTCATAAAGTCATAGGGTTGAAGTCAATGAATATTTCTGCAAATAAAGCATACACAGATCAAATAACACTATTTTAGTATCCAAAATAGGAAGAATTGTTGGTCATAAGTTTATCTTTCTTTCTATATCTGGGCATCTAGATACCATTATAGTAATTACATCATTGAATGTGAACATATATAAAAGTCAGAATAACATCACTGATCTAGTATATACTTAATTGAGAATTGCAGTGAGATTTGTGAAACTCTCTTTTTCTGTGCCTAAAATCCTCTGAAGAAATAACTCCAACAAACATAAGTGGTTTCTTGAGAACTAGAGAAATAGTGGACCCTGGTGGACTGGTATTTGAAAGACCAAGAAGCCAGGGGAAAGGAGGTTCCCTAATCTCATATCCCAAGTTTCCACAAATCTGTTTTTCTTAAACCATTTGTCTAACCATGAGCCTTCTGATAAACTAAGAGCGTGACTGTTTTCTCAGGCAAAGAGATTAGCAGTTTTTCAGGGCAGTTTTCCTACATTCCTTGAATCGACTTCTCCAATACCAGCCTCTCTAACGTCCCACCAGTGGGAATTCAAACTTTAACTCCAGAAGTATCTGGAAAGGATTAAAGGAGCAGACAAATTAAAAAAAAAAATCAATATCCTTTTGTATCTATTGCTGAAACTCCACTCTATGTTGTATTTTCCAACTGAAATAATGTCTAACCACATTGTCCCTTATGGCTCATCAAAAGTTCTGCAATGATATCAACTGAGAGCACTTCCCATAGAAATAGAACCAATAGATGGTTGGCTTTCCAAAAACCTCCAAAATCTTATCCTTTTTCACCTCCCTAAATTGGATAAAACCATCAGTAAATTATTTTTCCTGCTGACCAACATCAGAATCAGACCTGCAGTTTTACTGTGCCTCTGCCTAGTATAATTTTAATGTCTCACATCTCTGCAAGCAGAGATTTGCCAGGTACATTGCTTACAATAATTACAGCACCCTGAAGTGTCACCTAAAATGTTTTGACTATGTTATGCTAACTTTTCATGTCCCTTCACTTTTACCTATTTAGATATTTAAAAGATGTTTCTTGTATTACTGTTATAGAGGATTATCTATCAGTAGCTTTGAAAGTCTTCTCAGTAGTGTCTTTGATTCTGACTTTTTCTGGTGGACTTATTCAAGTCTATTATCTTAAATTTTGCTCTCTTCTGTCAGATGTCACTGGAGTTCAGTCACTTTGTGATCTAGCAACAGTTTAAACACTTCTCCCTTTTCTAACATCTTCTTTGAAAAGGTTTTACTTAGGTGTGTCATCTCTGTAATACATCAAATTTGAAGAAAAGGAGAGGAAAGGAACAGAGCCATGACATCTTAAGATCCTTCTCCAAAATTTGCCTGTTAGACAAGACGCTCTTCTCTCTAGAGAAGTAGTTGGGAGAACAGTTATAGGTCAGATTGCTCTAATAATGATGCCACTTTACTTGACTAGAGGATACCAAGGGAAATGAAATTATTTCTCAACAAAAGAAAACAAAATGACAATTAGAAATTTCTGAGAAAGTGAAGAAATAACAACAACAACAAGAACTATAGGAGAGAGTCAAGATTTAAATATAAAGCAGCCTTAGTACACAGCAGAAAGAAAGAAGGAACTCCCACCCTTTGAGACAGCATGGATGCACTGGAGACTATCATGCTAAGTGAAATAAGCCAGGCAGCGAAAGACAAATACCATATGATCTCACCTATAGGTGGAACTTCATGAACAAAACAAGCAAACGAGACAAATAGAACCAGAGACATGGAAACGAGGAACAAACTGACAGGGACCAGAGGGGAAGAGGGGAAGGGATATGGAAGGAAAGAAGGTAAAGGACCTAGTTAAAGAACAAGTATAAATGACCCATGAATGTGGATAACAGAGTGGGGACTGACTGTGAGAGTGGGAGTGGGGCAGGGGAGAGCAATGGGGGAAAATTGGAACAACTATAATAGAACAATAACAAAAAAAATTAAAAACAAAATTAGAAATGAAATTGGATAAATTTAAAAATAAAATAACAGCAATAAGTGTTTAAAGAAATAAGCTGAAAAATAGTATGCATATGGCAAAGAAATAAAAATTTTCATTTAATAATAAGGAAAAGGAAAGTTCCCAAGAAATGTTAAAACAAAAATTAAACAAACAAAAATCAGTAAAAGAGACCAGACTCCTATATACCTGAGAACAATTGTAGTAACAAACTAATTACCCCTAAAAATGCCCTGCAATTCATATAAAAACAAAAAGGGGCAATATAAATTCTATGGAAATCTGTTATCATAACTTGAAGACAAAGAATACTAAACCCAAAAAGTAAGTAATAGTAAGAATAAAATTACTAAAGCCCACTAAGTGATCTCTCATCCTTCTCCCTCACCTCTGGCTGGCCTCTATGTTTTTTAGTGACCAAAGGCAGACTGAAAAAAACTGTAGGGAAGATAAATGAGGGTGGCTGGCACAAAGGCCATAGTATGATGTGAAATAACCACCCTAAATCCAAAAATACTGGAAAAGTGTTCAGGCAGATCTGAGCACAGTCCACTGGGAAGTGGTCTCAAGAGCAAGAGATTCAAAGAGTCATAAAGGTCAGAGGCAAAGGGATACTTCTTAAAACATATACTGGCTGAGGAATTAAAACAAAGTGAAACAAAAATGAAAGATGTGTCTCTTGGCGGTTGATTAGTGAAGGAAGGAAAGGGGAAAAGGGGGAAAGATATGGTGTTCTGCAAGATTAAAGAGAATCATAGAACAGAGGATTATAACCTTTACATCAAAGCAAATAAACAAATAAACAAAACCTTAAAAGTATCTGGACTGTGTTATAGCAGTAGAAGTATGTCCTTACACTAGAAAGATTATATATTGTTTTACAATGTCCCCAGTGTAATACACACAAATACCATAAAAATGAACAAAAGAAAAATGAAATACAAAACTATTGAAGAAATTTAGGAAAAAAAATTATATGTGACATATAGAAAATGAACCACTTCCACACTCAAAAAACAGCAAAGGAGACGAAGCATCTAACCAAGCATTCCAAACAAAATTACATGTATCCAAAGAAATTTTTGAATCAAAAATTTAAAAATTAAATGGACAAAAAACACAAAAATGTAAAAGAGAGTGGATTGAACTCTAGAAAGAAATAGAAGAAATAGGAGAAAAAAATCATAAATTAAGAATAAATTTTAAGAGCTAAAAGGAGAATAAACAAAAATGAAAAACATACATTGAACGTCAGAGAAACAATACTGAAAAAAATGACATAAAGGAATAAAATGTAAAAAATGATAAAAAAAAGATCTAAGAACAAGTAGTGGAAATGGAAGACAAGCAAAGAAGAATTGTATTTCTCTGATCGGGATCCCTGAAGATCACTTACAAATCAATAAAATAGAACTAATATCTATATATACAGATATATAAATACAATAAAATAAATATAATTATAAAATATAATTAAAAAGTTGAGATTATATCTCCTGTATGTTAATATATACATATTCATATATTCAAATTTAAACTAACTCCCCTAGTTAAGAAACAAATTTTCATTTTGGCTCACACACACATAAAATCCAACTCTATGCTGTACATAAAGGATATGCCTAAAATGAGGTAACTCAGAAGAGGATGGACAAAAAGGTATACCAGGCAAATACAAACCAAAAGACAGAAAGGATTGTGATCCTACTATCAGGCACTAGAGAATTCAACCTCAAAATCATTAACTATCACAGCAAATGACACTCTGCTATTTAACATGTGCTAATGGTATTAATCAATGTAATTACACATGATAAATCAATTAGTGGAATAACAATGGGTAAGAAAAAGTCTATCTCTGTTTATATATAATATTAAATGTGGAAAATTTCAAATAGTCAATAATAAAATGAACTAAAATGATGAGTTCCAATAATGTAGGTATAAAAATAAGCTACAGAAATCAATAATATTCATATATAAATAATAATCAGATAAATAATATTATAATAACAAAAAATCATATTTACAGCAGTATCAGAGATGATTAAATACTAAAGAATAAAGTTAACATGAAATCCACAAAATCTATACAAGAAAAGTTTTAGCAATACTCCTGAACTCAAAAAGTAAGCTTGAAATAATGGAATACATAAGGTCTATCTGGAAAAAGTCCAGCTATTGTTAATATAACAAGAACGTTTTGCACCACACTGATGTAACCTGGCAGCCAAGGAGAGAGTGGACTGGAATGTGCATGCATGAACAATGATGACTTCACTATATTAGTCCGTGGGGGTGGTAGATGCCATTCAGTGAGCATGTGTACTGTGTGGCCATTGCATTCAAAATGACTGAGCAGTAGAGCAATGAATCTGCTTCAAATTTTGCTTTAAGCTTGAACATTCCTCCATAGAAACTATTCAGATGATTCAGAAGACCGCAGCTATGGACAACTGGTGATTGGCATCTTTATCACAGCAACATGCCTGTTCATGCATCACGCCTTGTGCAGAGCTTTTTGCAAAATGTCAAGTCACCCAGGTGACTCAGCCCCCAAAACAGCCAAGATTTGTCACCCTTTGACTTCTTGCTTTTCCCAAAACTAAAATCACCTTTGAAAGGGAAGAAATTTCAGGAAAATACAATGGGGCAGCCGATGGAAATGATCCTTCAGAAGCCCCTTCAAAGGGAGCATAGCCCAGACAACACTTGATCTCAGACTTCTAGCCTTCAGATCTGTGAGCAAATAAATTTCGGAGATTAAGCAACTGGGCTTGTGTTACTTTGTTACAGCATCCCTGACAAGCCCTTTAAAGTTAAGACATCTCGAGTCCCTTCTTCCAGATGTCATCTATACACTCCTTAATGATATCACCCCAAACTGAAGGAAGGTTCTTGTTGCAGCCTAGATGTTGAAGCCCTTCCAAAACTGCATCAGTGTCTTCTCTTTGCCTCAGTGGCAGCAATAGCCTGAGCAATGGTCTTCCTCGGGGGCAACCCTTAAAAGCTGCTATCAACCTTGGATTCATTGGTTAGATCAAAGAGGGGTCTTTTGGAGATAGAACCATCACTTTGATATTGGGATAAAAATCACAATAAAAGGAGGGTGTCCTTGAGTGTTAAAAACAATAAGCAAAATCTTGAAGGGTATATTATTCTCCAAAAAGTACTTTTCCATTTTACTGGATAGCAGTTCAGAAGGGCATCTTGGAATAAGAACTGGATTATCCATGGTTTCTTACTACTCTTTATTAGGGTGCCAATGTGTACTTATTGATATACTTGACAGTCCTAGGGTTCTCACTGTGCCAGGGCACAGGAAGTTTCAATTTGTAGCCTTCAACATTGCCCCCAAGGAGGACTGTTATCTTGTCCCTAAAAGGCTAGAAACCAGACATTGACTTGGTTTTGATGAAAATAATCAATGAAAGTAATTTTAAGCATCTGTTTCTAGAAGAGGAAATTTTAATTCAAATTTAGTATTTTCTCTGGTAAGTGATTTCTCTCCACAATCAACTTATCTAGAGATTCCAAAAATTCTTCAGCTGCCTTTATATCATCATTTGCAGACTCATCAATCACTTTCACAATACGTAATGAACAACAATTCTTGAATTGTTGAAGCCACTCAGAACTAGCAATAAATTCAACATAGTAGTCAGTTCCAGGTCTTTCTTTCAATATCACAAACCATCTTTTGACTTTGACCATGGTTTCCATGAAGGTGAGAACAATGCTCTTCTGTGCCTCGTCTTACTCCAGATCATTAGAAGTTTCTGGATATCTGATATAGTTCCTTCTTGTGTTTGTTTTAGTCTTGTTGCTGTCAATGAAGTGAATTTTTAACAGCTTTCAACAATTGGTTTTTACTCTTCAAGATCATAGCTATGGTGAAATGAAACATGTGTGACTGATGAGCAATAGCCAGTACAGGTTTTCCACCATTGCATTCCTTCACAACTTTTAATTTCCTTTTGAGTTCAGTCACTCAATGTGGCCTCTTACTGGCAACATTAGCAGTGAATTTTGTATTCTTAGGGTTCATGATGGACAAAACAACATGAGTTTAAATCAAGCACAAGAAAAAATGATGCAATGAAGAGATGTGAACACAAGGTATATGAAGCTGCTTTTAGCAGCTTCATATGTGGCATATTGTTATACAGCCACATTTTTTCAAGAAGTAGAGTATACTCTAAAATAATAATAAAAAGAGTGACAGATAAACCAACAACACAATCATTTATTATTAGTATCAAGTATATGTACTATCTATAACTTCATGTGGTATACTTTTACGTGACTTGCTGTGTTTACATCAGCATTGTCACAAATACATGTGTAATGTGTCACACTCTGATGTTCTACAATAGCTATGGTGTCACTAGGCAATAGGAATTTTTCAGCTCTGTTATAACCTTATGGGACCACCTTCATATGTACAATCTGTCATTGAGCGAAACATGATTTTACAGCATAACACTGTATGTGTGTATATATACAGAGAGATTAATATACATATTTATATATGCATTCTTACTTTGTCATTAATGTCTAAATTATTTTACTTCATATTTTTTCTTTATAGTTCAGATATTGAAGAATAAAGGAGTTCAAAAGTCTTTATACATTAGTAGTAGAGCAGAATTCAAACTCTAAGAATTAAGGCTCAGAAGTTTATGCTTTTAATGCTACTCCTCAAGAAACTCTCTAAACCTAGCTTATGCAAAAGGAAAAATAAAATAAAAGAATTTTCTTATGGAAATAAAGCACTCTTAGGTGAACCAGAAATGGAAATACCTAACTTCTGCCTTTGTATCTTTTTAGAAATTGCTTTATTTCTTTTTTCTAAGTACAAACTAATTCTCTTCGTAAGCTCTTCTACATACTACTACATTATACGGCTGAAAGAGATAAGCTATACATATCCCCCTTTCAGCTTCAAGTTGTGTATGTCACCTAATAAGGTGAAATTACATATTTTTATTCTGAAATTCTCCAAAGAAGAAATTCATTAGCTCAGTATGAGCCAATTGGCCACCATTGATACAAACTACTATTGTGAGCAGAGGCCTTAGTAATGATAATTTTCAGGACACACTTTTGAGTCTATAGATTTGAGTGGGAGGAGAGGCTGCTTGTTGAAGAGTAGGATATGGGCAGGTTAACCAGTTAAACAAGCATTCATTATAAGATGCCTATGCTCTCTTTATAACAGAGATTAAGAATAAAAGAGCTAAAGATTTAAGAGCAAGTTCATGCAGTAGGTAATCTTCAGTCTCTTTCTGTTTATTGGGATACCTCCTTTTATTAAGCCTTGTTTTATTGCACTTTACAGATAATGAATTTTCATCAACACTAAGGCAAGATCCTTTACCAGCAAAAAGATTAAGACTGCTGGGATTATACCCTAAGAATCTTGAATCTCCAATTCAAAGGAGCCTATGCACCCCACTGTTCATAGTAGCATTATTTATAATAGCAAAGTGCTGGGAACAGAGTGGGCCAGAGAACTGTTGTACATTTACACAATGGAATACTACACAACAGAAAGATGGAACTCATACTTTTCTGACAGCATGGATGGAACTGGAGAATATGAAGCTAAGTGAAATAAGCCAGGTGACAAAAGTCAAATACAATATGACCTCACCTATAACAGGAACCTAATGAACAAAACAAACAACAAGCAAAATAGAACCAGAGTCATGGAAACAAGGAACAGGCTGACAGGGGCCAGAAGGAAGGGGGGATAGGGATAAGGGAGAAAAAACAAAGGGGAAGGATCTAGTTAAAGAAAAACTATAAATGACCCATGGACATGGACAACAGGGTGGGGATTGACAGTGGTAGCAGGGGGTGGGCGGGGCAGGAGGGAGCAATGGGGGAAAAGTGGGACAACTGTAGGAGAATAACCATAAAAACACTTCCTCTAAGACAAAAAAAATTTTTTGAAGGTTAAATGATGGTTAACATTTTTAGCAATAAAGTAGATTTTAATTTATGTATGCACATTGTTTTTTTAGGAATAATGCCCCTGCACATTTAATAGACTATATTATAATATAAGCATAACTCTTATATGCGTTGGGAAACCAAAAAGTTTTGGCACTTCATTTACTGTGATATGTGCTGTATTGAGGAGGTCTGGAATCAAACCCATGCTATTTCCAAGGTATGCCTATGTAATAATTTTGGGTTTCAAATATATTGTTTCCTTGTTAAAATGTCAGTTTAATATAATTATGGTTTTTAGTCATTTTTATTTATTGATTTTAGAGAGCAAGAAAGAGGAAGAGAGAGAGAAACATTGATTTGTTGTTACACTTATTTATGCATTAATTGGTTGATTCTTACCTGTTCCCTGATCATAGATCAAACCTGCAACCTTGGCATATGAGGACAATGCTCTAAGCAACTGAGCTACTGGTCAGGGCCTTCAGTCATTTTTAGAAAGCACTCTTAATATTTCTCTATTTCCTCAGCATATACTCACTGAATATCTAGAACATGGTGATAGTTTGAACTGTGACTCTCAGTCTCCAAAAGCTGTTGAAATCCTAATTCTCAGTATCTGTGAAGGTGACCTTATTTGGAAATAAGATCTTTGCAGATGATAAAATTAATATGAGGTCATCAGGGTAATCCTAATCCATATGACTGCATCTTTGTAAAAAGGGAAAATTTGTAATAGAGACATATGCACAGGGAAAATGCCATGTGAAGATGAAAGCAGAGATTGATGTGATGCACCCATATGTCCAAGAACAGAAAGGATGCCCTCATACTACTGGAAGCTGAAAGGAGGACACAGGGCACTTTGTGGTCCTTTGATATAAAAACCCTAGGAAAAAAAATACAAACATGTGTATGTGAATGATAATTGGCCCTTAAGGAGCTTACAGGTCATGATAGAGAGATGATAGATTTATAAACTGATCCTATAGGACAATGGTAGACAATAACATTTTCTCAATCAGGAATGCCTCGGTCAAGGTCTGAACAGATGAAAAATCCAACCACCCATCTTACTCAACCTCTTTCAGAATTTCATTGAACTGTTCTTTGAAATATTTTAAGGATTCAGTTCAATTAAAACCTTTGAAGACTATTTCCTGGATATATCTACTCTCCTCTTTTGAGACAAATGCCTCTTCTATACATTCTCAAAGAACCACATGCTTCCTGCACAGTAACCATTATCATAAGGCACTTTTATCTCTATAAAATGTATTATATGTATTGAAATTATTTGCTCCTATATTATAGAGTGAACTCATGGAAATGAAGGGCAATATCTCATTAGTATCTGTGTCTCCAGCTCTTTACAGAGCAACTTAATGTATTTTGATTAAATGAATATATAAATAAATATCATTAAATATTCATAGGAATATCAACTCTACAAGACATGAAATCTTTTCTCTTTTATGCAACTTCCAGAAATGTCTGCCACTGTTAAATAAATCTAGTTTCAACTCAGCAGAGAATGAAACTATATGGAAGTTAATTTTCTCGACAGTACTTTATATACTTTCCCAGGTACACAGTGCAAGACCCAGAATAGCATTCCACTCGAATGATGGATTAATTGATCAATTTTTGTGACAAAAGCCAAATGCTGGTTGCCAAATTATATCTTCAAACAACTTCTGTCATTCAAAATTCACCTGTACTACATTCCTAGGACAATCTAATCCCAACTATATAAGAGAAAAATTACCTGAAGTGCCACTGTATTCGGGGCCATCGCTATTTCTATTTAAGAATAATACAAAGAAGATTCCAAGTCTCGTTGGGACTGACCAGGCTCTCACAAAGAAGGTCTGTTGCCACTGAGACAGCAATAACATTCACAAAACTCTGGGAGATGAATCCTCCTGCCTTAGAGAATAAATGAAGGGGTATCATGTTACCCTCACTGCTCTGTCTGCTTAGTCCTGGGAAGCTGGAAATCAGAGTCCACATGGAACTCCTCTCCCGACTGCTGCCTCTGCTGTGTGAGCATGATGAAAACCAGAGGACACGGGCATGAAGAAGAAACTTGGCCTCCCTGCAGTCATAATTTTACCTTTATTCTACTTATCACCAGGGGACTGTATTCTATATTCAGACAGTAAAAGATACTACACAGAGTTGGGCCTATGGTATTTTTAATGTTTTGGTCTGTGACAGCTCAAAGGTTTTTAAATGCAAAAACTGAACTACCAGGCAGGAAGCCTGGTTTCGTCTCCTGGTTCTACCTTTTGGTATGTGATTTGATAGGAGGAATCTAGACAATATATAGTTACTATCGATGCCTTAAAATTTCTCATACTAGAATTTCCTTTCATCTAGCCTCTCCACTCTCTCTTATATTAAGTGTACATAATTTCTTCCTAGGCTCTTAGAAAGGCTAACTAGAATATATATCTGTTTTTATTTTTATTTTTATTCTCTGGTACGATTAACCTTCTTGAAATGGGATTTCTTTTTTTTTTTCTGTAAAAATTGCTAGTTCAAAAACTTGCAATGGTTCCTTTTAGTCTGAAAAAAGTACAGACTAAATTGTTGTTTGACAAATTAACACATTTATCCATCCTTCTATTAAATAAGTATTTGATAAATATCCACTATTAACTCTGATAGCATTAAGCCCCAGAGATAGAAAATTGAACAAAACTTGGTATTAAACTTCAGGAGTTGGCAATAGAATAGTCAAGACATATACAGTCAATTTTCTTTATTTGCAGTGATTACGTCCTATAAAGTCACTATAAATATCAAATTAGCACATATAGGGTTAGGTTCCCGAGAGCCTCTCATCACAATTTTGCCAACTACAAAATGCATAAACTGGATTTATCATGCATTTTTGTCTATAGAAAGACACTATATATATATGTATTGTTGATTTATTAAGATTGGACTCTTAGCCAACAGCACCATAACACATGCCTTAAAAAAGCTTATCTGACACATATATTGTCTCCATAAAGTACAACAGAGCCTTCTTACACTTAGGAACAACAGGCAACACACCCACACTACCTTTGGGGGTCATTTTAAACAGCTAAGTCACAACATGAAAGCACAAAAAGGTATAATAAATATGGCAGCAAATGTCTTCAAAAGGTACATTTGTTTAAGAGAGCTGGAACAAGAAAGCAGAGTCTTGCCTTGTTTTGCCTCAAGTGGGAACCCTTGCATGGAACGACTCAAATGTTTTTGCTACTCTGCACAGGTTGGCACGTGACTGTGAAAGTGCCATGATTATTGGCAATTTAAATAAATGTTAGCAAATGCCGAATCGATAAATAATGAGGATCAACCGTAGGTGAACAAACAGGGAAAAAAGTGTTACATCATTAACAGTACAATGCCCAAAGGGAAATGAAAACCTGGAAACATTAACTATGCTGTGGGTTTTGGAGAGCATTCCATAGAGCAAATGATGAGTGAGAAAGTGTTTATTGGTTTCTGTCAATGAGACACAAGACTATGAAATCAAAGAAAATACCACATTAAGGTCCTGATGACATGCTGCTATGAGGATTCAGGAAGAAGAGTAGCATGGTGATCCTTGGATCTGCTGCTCCAAGTGGAGGGCTAGAAGAAGTGGCTAAACAGGGTATTAGCAGCCAGATAATGAGGGATCTTAATGTTTATCTTAATTGCTTGGAATACTTTTTGTGATTACAAGAAGCCATGGACATGCTTTAAATGAGTGTATGGCATGAATGAGATCTGGCAGCACTACCTTGGTATCTTGTGGGAAGTGTTAAATATTTGAAGAATATGTCTTAAAATTTTTTACTATGATCTGTTCAAATCATGTTTTATGCATTAACAGGAGACAAGTTTTATTTTGTTTATGAAAGAAACATTAAGTAAAATTTTCTGTTGATAGCTAACTGAAATGAAATTCTTTTTTTCTTTTCTTTTTTTTTTTTTATCCTCACCTGAAGACTTTTTTTTCATTGCTTCCAGAGAGAGCAGGGGAGAAAGGAGGGGAGAGAGAAATGTGATGAGAGGGAGAAGCATTGATCAGTTGCCTCCGGTACCCACTCAGACCAAGGATTAAACACACTCATTCTGGGGATCAAACCTGCAACCCAGGTATGTTCACTGATTTGGAATCAAACCCGCAAACTTTCAACTAGGGGATGATGCTCCAACCAACTGAACCACACTGGCCAGGGCAAAATGACAATTCTTAGATCTATAAAAGTCCTAGTTTGAAGTTAATTAGTCCTACAAATGCACAGTGTTTCAGAGTAAATTTAAACTGATTGTGAAAAAGCTATTTTTTTCTTAAAGAAACTTTTACTGACTACATCTCCTACACTTACCTAGTGATTGTGAGGTGCTCCTCAGACAGGCTTATAGCCTGTGGTAGGTAACACTGAGACTGTCTTCTTATGTGCCCCATAGCAACTTAACCCTAACCACACTGTAGCATTCATCAAACTGCGTTCAGTCCACCTCCGCATATTGCTAACTAGCTCTTGATGGTGGAAATTATTTTATTCACCATTGTGGCCCCAAGTTCTGGTACATGTTATTCGTATGACAGGTGTTTAATAAGTTAGTAAATGAGAGAATGAAACATTAGACCAGCCGCAGTGTTTACATCCTTGTTCTCCATAGGGAAAGATGTTTTTTTTTCAGACTCAAGTTTTACGTCTAAGACATTCAATAGTCAGCATAATTTTGGAAAACAGCATTTGTTGATTGTGAACCATTTTATTTAAAAATGTTCTCATTTATGTCTATTGGATAAGTGGATAATGTTCAAGTAATCATGAAGCTGAACAGATGCGTTTAAAAAAAGAAGCCAAAAATCAAGTGTATCTTGTATTTAAGAAAGATGATATGGTTTTTAAGAAGTTTCCTTACTGAATTTTCTGTAAGTAACCTAGCAGCAATTATTTCATCTGATATATGCTGTTTAGGGTATGTCTGTGACATGACCTGCTACAATTGAAGAAGCCACTCTGCAGAGGCACTTATCATCACACCGTCACGTTTGCCTTTTTACCAGGGATTTTAAATCCCACCACAAAGTCAACCCAGGAATCCCACTGTGGCTCATCTCTTATGCTCTGTGCATTGCTCCTCTGACATTCTGAGCAAGATCCATCAATCAATTCCTTCCACCAGGAACTGAGTGGTCATGACAAGGAGCTTAGCCCTGTTCTAGAAAACCAATTGAGCTTGACCAAAATGAGCAGAAATTTATTTTCAGCCAAGGAGGCTCAGTCTCTATAGGGTTTTAAATAGCAGATACTATTGGGTAGAAGAGTACCTCTACAGAGCCCGGAAGGGAAGGGTAAAGGAAGATCAATGTGTTCATTTTCAATAAATCATTAGATTAATTCATGTGGGATTCTGCAGCTGTGGGTGGAAAGTAAAAGGAGATCATTATTTGTATTTACAAGTACAAAAGCAAAATCAATTTTAAAAAAAAAATCAAGGTTCAGAAAGACTGACTGATGGACACATCGGTATATAGAGAAAAGCATGAAGTTTTGGGTTAGAGAAGTTTCTTACCCCTGTCACTCATTGTCAAATAACTCCATATTTCTGAATGCAACCTGGATACTGGGTTAAATACATTTCATACTATTAGTAATTTATTTAAAAACGGTTTGTTCTGCAGACTGGGTATAAAGAAATCATTCTCACCAAGATTTTTAAGTACTCTCTTTTTTTACCTATAACATCAACATAAACTCATAAAACCTGTTATTCTGGTTGTTGGTCACATGTCTGTAATTGCAGTCACACTCAACACATGCCGTTATATCACTAAGGCTTAATAGCTTCCTCAGGCAAAGGAATATTATGTATGAATATTAAATTTTCCAAGTAAAGTTTTGAAAAATACATAATAATAATTATAATGCTTTACAATCCTATGTTTTTGTTAGAACAATTTCTATAAATGAGTAAATTTAAGTAGATGCAAAAATATCCCTAGATAGTTGATTATCAAAAAATATGTAGCTTGCTGAACTTATTTCCTTCTGGTCTCTAAAAATTAGTTTGAATACAATTTTAACTTCAAGTATTTAATATCAACTATGAATATCAAAATCTGCTCTGCCATTTGTACAGAGGCAAAAATATAGCAAAAGTATTAAATAAAGTAAGATAATAACTGCATAACTATTACATAGTCATTAGTGTGACATTGAAATGGTTACAAACATTTTTGAGACTTGAATATGAATTTGAAGAATATCTTTTAGTATTGACAGAGAAAAAATGGGAGTACATTTTACAGTATGGTAATGGTATGAACAAAGATACATAGGTGGGAACAAATAACACATGTTCCTTTAGGAGTGTGTTTAGAATTCCAGAAGCTTTTTTTTTTTAACAAAAACTGAGTTGAACTCAAAATAATTGGCCTGACTGTTAAAAAAGATGCATCTTTGGATTTCCACCCAGACCTCTTTGATGTGGATCCAAAGAATCTCTGGTGATTATCACGCACACCATGTTTCGAGATGCACCACATGTGGGCACAGTTTAGCCAGACTTAAAACCCACTGTCAGTGTACATCAGTCAGCACTTGCACTCGCGTTCTAAACATGATGAAAATATTCATAGAAAAGGTCACTTTCTCTTTCTCAGGGAAGGATATTATATCCAAGCAGTTAAAAGCAAAAGTTTTGGACTCCATCTGACCTCCATTTGAATCCAAACAGCAAGGTGCCTCAGCTCTCAAAAAGCTTTGATTAAAAAAAATAATTCCATAAAATGGAGTAAAAATAGCCTCTTCAACAAATGGTGGTGGGATATCTGGACAGCTACGTGCAAAAAAATGAAATTTGACCACCAACTTACACCACACACAAAAATAAACCCAAGGTGGATAAAAGACTTAAATATAAGTCGCAACACCATAAAAGTCCTAGAGAAGAATTCAGGCAGGAAAATCTCATGTCCTCTAGAGCAAGGCACATAAAGGAAAGAAAAAACAAATGGGACTTCATCAAAATAAGAAGCTTCTGCACTGCTAAAGAAAACATCAGCAAAATGAAAAGGGAACCAACTGTATGGGAAAATATATTTCCCAATGATACCAGGGACAAGGGTTTGATCTCCAAAATACATAAAGCACTCACACAACTCCACTCTAGGAAGTCAGACAATCCAATTAAAAAATGGGCAAACCACCTGAACAGATAATTCTCCAAGGAGGACACACACAGGGCCCAGAGACACATGAAAGGATGCTCAGCATCACTACCCATCAGAGAGATGTAAATTAAAACCACATGAGATACCACTTTACACCAGACAGAATGGTCATCATAAACAAATCAACAAACAAGTGCTGGCAAAGATGTGGAGAAAAGTGAACCGTAGTGCACTGTTGATGGGAATGCAGACTGGTGCAGCCACTATGGAAGACAGTTTGGAATTACCTCAAAAAACTAAAAATGGAACTGCCTTTTGACCCGACAAGTCCACTGCTGAGATTATACCCTGAAACACCAGTTCTAAACAGAAGCACCCCAATGTTCATAGCAGCACAATTTACAATAGCCAAGAATTGGAAGCAACCTAAGTGCCCAACAGTAAATGAGTGGATAAAAAAACGATGGTACATTTACGCAGTGCAATACTACTCAGCAGAAAGGAGGAAAGAGTTATTACCCTTCACAACAGCATGGATGGAACTGGACAACATTATGCTAAGTGAAATAAGCCAGGTGGTGAAAGACAGATTCCATATGACCTCACCTATAAGTGGAAACTAATCAACAAAATAACCAAGCAAGAAAAATATAAGCAGCAACTTTGAAATAAAAAACAAACTGACAGTAACCAGAGGGAAGGAGTGAGGGGGATAACAGAGGAAAAGGAGGGGAAGGGTCATCAAGGAACATGCATAAAGGACCCATAGGCAAATCCAAATGGGGGAAGGATTGAGGGTGGGAAGTGGGGGTGGGTGGGGCTGGGGAAAGTACTGGTGGGAGGATGTTGACAAAAAAAAAAAAAAAAATAGGCAGGGGGAGGCTAAGAATGGTATAGGAAATTGAGAAGCCGAAGAACTCATATGTACATCCCACAAACATGAACTGAAAGGTATCGGGATGATGGGATGGGGTTAAGGGAAGAGGAGATACAGGGGAGAAAAAACTGGGACAACTGTAAGAGCATAATCAATAAAATATACCAAAAAAAAATTCTATTCAATTAGACAGTTTTGAAGTTAGTGGTCATATCTGTTTGGTTTATAGTTTCTCAGAACCTAACATGATAAATTATTGGTGTACACTGAAGGTGACAGTGTATATTATTAATTAATATAATGCTAATCTGAGTGGATATATATAGAAAACACTGAAAATTAGGGGATGATTATAATAGAAAGTCAACCACTCATTTGGTAAGCAATTATTTAGACTTTTTGTGCCTTACTTAAGTCCCGGGGATATATATAAGAATAAAAAAGACAAAAACCTTTACCTCAAAGCCTTACTGTTTTATGAGGTGAAAGACAAAAAATGGATAATTGTGTTAAATTGTGATAGAATAAAAAGAACACATGATAATATGAAAGAAACTTCTAGATAGGTGGTGTTGTGAGATGAAATCAGGACAGAGAAGACTTCTCTGAGGATGTGACATCTATATTTGCTCCCTAGGGTTACTATAACATATTACCACAAACTGGTGACTTAAAATCACAGAAATTACTCTCTCTGTTCTGGAAGCAAGAAGTCTAAAATCAAGGTGTTGGCAAGGCCATGCTTCTTTGGAAGGTTCTAGGGAAGAATCCTTCCTTGTGTCTCCCTTCCTTTGATTATCTCACATCAATCCTTGACATTTTTTATCTTGTAGCTACGTAATTCCAGTCTGTGTTTTCATTGTCACATGACCTTCTTGCATATGTGTAGCTCTGTATGCTGTCTTCTTATCTCACTACTTGTTTACTGGATTTAGCTTCCCCAACACTGCAAATCTATTGCGACCAATTACATCTGCAAAGACCCTATTTCCAAGTAAGGCCACATTCTATGATTAGGGGGCCACTATTCAACACACTACAACATATAAATAAGAATTGTGAACTATAAGTGAAGGCTGATTTTACCAAGAAGGTTGAAAATAACTGACCTATGATGCATACCTTGTTGCTGTTAGTGGCTTGGCCACATAAAGACTCTGTTGCTTTTTAATCCCAGTGTCTATACAGAAATTTTAGGCAGAGAACCACTTTGGCTACTTGGGCTCACTGTTTATCTTGTGCAGCTCCTGGCTGCTCCTGCCTTGCCAGTCCACCCTGGAAATAGGAGGTCAGGTCTAATGCAGATACCAATAACTCTTCCAACCTTCTTGCCTCACTAGTTTGGGAAAATCAGTCCTCTTTGCAGGCTCATGATTCCTTTCTCATAGAAGCTAAGATCTTGGTAGTAAATCCTCTCTAGGGTAGGAGATGGCTGGCTTTGGTTTAGCAGACAGAGATCTTTTCATCATGTCATCCAACCTGCTTGTGCCTATGGCCCTCCAAAACCAGGAACAGTGAGATCAATGCCAGTCTCCTCTTTCCACCTCTTACAGCAGTATTTATTATAAAGAGCAGAGGGAGGACTTCATAAAGGTTTTTAAAAAACTGTAGTGTTTATTTAAAATGACAGTGTGGGCTTCTGTTGCTTTTCCTTCCTACAGAATCTTTTCAGTAGAAACAGCCAATACGTTTTCTCCTCTATTTCCAGAAATAATTCATAAAATAGGTTTGTTTGTTTTCCCAGTTTAATAGCTTGAGAGACCAAAGGTTACATATACAATTTGTAGGCTTTACTTAAAGAAACCCCCTTTGATCATGAGTATTTTCTCCAAAGATTTTCTTGGGATTACTATTTTTTCTGCCACTTTAACCTAAATTGTTAAGCATAACAAGCTACCACCTACATCTTTCTGGAAAAACCAATATTGCCTTTCTCACTGCCTTCATTCTTCAAGTTAATAACATCCTTGCAGGTAAAGCGGTCTCTAACCTATTAGCCACCTATTCCACTGGAGAAAATGACATGACCAGAGTAAGAGTTTTCATGCAAGTTAAAGCACCTATGAGCACAAAGAAAATCTCAGCAAATAGTTTGTCCATTGCTTTATTACATACTTTATAAATTTATTTTAATATGGTATCTTTATTTAGATTAACCTATTCTCATTCTCAACTTATCAATAACCATGGACTAAACCAAGCTGGGAAAAGTAAAAAAAAAAAAAATTGTATTTGCTTGTAGCAGAGCTAGTATACAGGCAGTAAATAACAGCTGGTTTATCTGAATATAAAACAAGATTAAATCAACAAACTTGGTAAAACAGAATTTTAAATGGAACATTCTTCAAAAGATATACTAAATTTGTTTCCAATGAGAGTACCTATATTTATTTATTTTTAAGCAAATATCATCATATTATCATACTTGTATGCATTTTGGAGCAGGTATTTGTACATTTAAACAAATACTTTAATGTAAGAGGGTTGAGAATTTACTAATATCTTTTTTGTTAAAGATGATTTATGCTTTTTTGAAAATAATTAAATATTCCATATAATTATATAACCAAAAATGTAACTGCTGCTGAACCAGTAACTAGAGGCAAGAAAGACGACATGATTTTCCAGTAAAAAAAAATGTTGATGGAAAAAATGATCAAGAGTAGGTAAGAATTAGAACAATGAACCACCAATGTTCACACAAATGGTGATGGAAGGAGCTTTGACTCGGGACGGTGAACATCCAATGCAGTGTACAAATGATGTGTTTGGAATTGTGAACCCAAAACCTGTATAACTTCATTAACCAGTGTCTCCCCAGTAAAGTCCATCAAATGAAAAAAAAAGATCAATGGGAACAAATGAAACATGAAACGTTATATTTTCTGTAAGATAAAGATTTTTTTAGATATTTTACACTATTGTTTAGTATTTCATTGGGTGGAAGACATATTCTCATATGAGATTTGAGAACATGAGGATATATACTTTCTGTAAATGTAAAAAATGTATTTCATTTTTACTATAATTATATATGTGGCCATTTCACCTATTCATTAATTCTCATTTTAATGATATTACACACATTGTTTTAAAAAAGTAAAATGATTTAAAATAAATATTATAGGCCTTCAATACTTACTAGCTCTGGAGGCTTTATGAGATATTGCAGCTTGTCTTTGCTTTGTCTGTCGAGAAGTAGCATAGTACGTAAGATCACAGGCTTTGGCTTTGATATCTGCCCTTAATTAAATGGCTGACTTTAATTAAGTTCGTATTTCTTAGATTCTCCATCTCTAAGTAGGATGAATTTTAGTGCCTACTCCATAAGATTTTTGTGATGACAAAAATACCTGTGTGTGTACAGTGCTTAGAACAACACCTGGTCATAAGTAATTAAGACATGTCAGCAATTATTACTATCTATAAGTGGATATATCATTCTCTCAGAGCTTTTGAGATAATTAAATGAAATAATGTGTTTAAAAATCTTTAAGACTTAAAGTGATAAATTGCTAATTTATCACTAAGTGACTGGCAGATATATGCCTCTGTCTCCACTGTTGTCATGTACCATACGGTACAGGAAGTTTTCTCATCTATCTGTCTTGTCTTTAGAGAGCTTGGAGTTGCTTTGAGTGTGCACATAAAATCAATTTACAGGAATTAAATGGTTATATAAATGTAAATTAGTCTCATAGCTTATATTAATAGCTTGAAAAATTACATTTCTTTATTAATTTTTTATATTGTTACTCTATTATAGTTGTCACAATTTTCACCCTTTGCCCTCCTCTGCCCATCCCACCCCCTACTCCCACAGTCAATTCCTACACTGTTTTTCATGTCCTTGGTCATTCACACATGTTCTTTGTCTAGGCCTTTCTCTCTCTTTCCACCATTAACCCCTCCCCCATACCCTTCTGGTCACTTTCAGTCTATTGCATGTTTCCATCCCTGCAGTTCTATTTTGTTCATTAGATTCCTCTTATAGGCGAGGTCATATGGTATTTGTCTTTCACTGACTGGCATATTTCACTTAGCATAATATTCTCCAGTTTCATCCAAGCTGTCCTGAAGGGTAGGAGCTCCTTCTTTCTTTCTGCTGCACAGTATTCCATTGTGTATATGTATCACAGTTATTTTTGTTTTTTATTCATAATATTATACTGTGTTATGGATGGAACAGATAATGATTGTCATATTTTTAGGAGAGAAGACTAAGGAATTGACACCTCAGATAGTTATTCAAAGTTATTCAAACACTTTGTAGTATGGGGAAGTTAATGAACATTCCCCAAAGCCAAGGTCATGAAATAGCACTTCTAGAAAGAAAAGTTTTGTTACTATTATATTTAAAACAACATGGCCAATTGAATTTTCTTACACTATTTCAGTTGTAGAGCTGAAAGGTAAGTGCTGACAGGATCAATTCCTATCAAACCTGTTTAAAAAAAAAAAGATTTCTAGGATTGAAAAAGTGTTGCTGAAAGCTTTTGCTGACACCTGATTTGTCTAATGGATGCTTGATGATTATTTAACTCCTGGAATAGATAATATTTGAATGAGATTGTGATGAAAATAAAATCTCTGTTCAACATCTTACCTGCTCTAATATTGTATCTTTACTATATCTTCATTTTCTTTCCAAATTTAAAGTGCTCACATCTCTTCACCAACACTCCCTGCCTATACACAAACTTCTTACAAGTAGGCAGTGATTATTTTTAGGGAATGAAGCAGATATAAATAAACATGCAAGAATAAGTCTGTTTACTATGTAATTTTTTTCTGTCATCTATTGTATTGGTTAAGAAGAATTGCCTTTTAAATATTGTCACATATGATGGTACAGGACAATTCAGACTATTTTCAGATTGAAACTGTTCCACTGAACAGGATTTTTTTTTAGTGAACTGAAGAAAGGTGACTACTTGAAAAAGCCATATGTTAATTACAACAGAGGACCAGTGAATTCTATCCTGTAATTAAAATATATATTTAAATTGGTCCTTGCTTGTATGAGTTTATCTTTTTGATGTTAATCTAAGTACTTGATTTAATTGTTAAGTAAGCTTGTTTGCCATTTCCAAAGGACCAAAAAAATTTCTCTTATGCAGAAGCTATTTACTGTCTTTTTAAGGATGTTTAGGTTCTTTTTTCTATTTTGCAAGTTTGGATTTCATTTATTTTGCAGGCAAGCAACATAATCCAAATTATATTTTAGAAAGACATAGTAGCTGCTGTGTAGAGACTAGATTAGAGGGGACAGGAGAGGACCCAAGGAGGCTGTTGCAGTTTTTCGTGGAAGAGATGATGGTGGAGTGGATAATGCCATGGCTGGAGGGGAGGAGTGAGCAGATTCTACAAGTCTTTTTTAAGTAGAGTTGATCTTCGAATTTGAACTGCTTGGGTGCACTTTTACATTGTTTTTTTTCAATAAATATTGTAAATGTATTTTCTTTTCCTTATGATTTTTCTTAATAACATTTTTCTCTAGCTTAATTTATTATAAGAATATAGTATATAATACATATAACATATAAAATATGTGTGAATTGACTGTTTATATTATCTGTTAGGCTTCCAGTCAACAATAGGCTATTATTAAAGTTTTAAAAGGGAAATTCCAGCCTTGCATATAATATTTGTTCTGGGACTAATTTGCATTGGGTGGATTGTGAGAGTCTCTTAAAAAATATAGAGAAAAAAAATTCTAGAAAGGTTAGACTTGTGATTTTTCTTCTATTATTGCCTGTGATATAGTGTTAGGCACTTGGCTTCAGATAAGTTTTAGGCAGCCTTGAGTATTAGCTAGTATCCATCTTTTTATGTTCTAAAGCCTTAGCTGTCCAATTTAAGCCTAGGTTTAGATGGAGACCAAATAAGTGATCTTTGCCTAAAGTTAAATTGTTTTAAGACAAAAATAGAAAGTTAAATTTACAAGAGTTTCCAATTTCATTTTTTATTATGTATTTTAGACTTGCTTACATCTTCAATGAAGATACACATTTATGTAGTAATCCATAGACAATTAATCTAGTTATTTATCCAATATAATCTAGTTATTATGGTTGGGAATTCCAGATAAAAACATCCAGTGAATACATTGTCAAAACAAGAAGCAATGTGGCTTTTGATGTTTCCTGGCTTTCCTATGTGTTGAGGGCAAATTGTGACAATGTGTGATAATACCTTGGTCTACTGGCCATTCCCATAGGTTTATTAGAAATATGGGACTTCTGGTCAAGATGGCAGTGTAGGCAAGCATGGCTCACCTCTTTGCACAACTACATCAAAATTACAACTAAAATATAGAATAGCCATCACTCAAAACCATCAAGTTGAATGGAAGTCTCACAAATACAGAATTAAAGAAACCACATCCATCCAGACTGGTAGGAGGGGTGCAGATGCAGAAAGGGGCAGTCCCTCACCCATGTGGGGTGGATAAAAATTTGGGAGGGATATCTGGGGAAAGAAGTCCCAGACCCACACCAGGACCCCCAGCCCAGGGTCCCAGTGCCAAAAAAATAAGTCCTTACAAATTTTGGCTGCGAAAACTAGCAGGAGTTGAGTTGGTGGAAGAAACTTCTGGAACCCCAAAGAGTTGCTCTTAAAGAACCCACACATGGACTCACCTACTCAGGCTCTCTCCCTCTGAGCTCTAGCACTGGGGTTGCAGCTTGAAAGTCACCAGTGTTATACAGGGAGAAACTCAAATATGGCATCAAGGCAAGCAGAAGTCGTTGTCCCTTTTCTAAACCCTCCCCACACAAAGCCAGCAAGATGGTGCCATATCTGAAACTCCATCAACCTGGTTAACACCTATTTGGAGATCCCAAGAGACGGTGACCCACCCAACTTTCTGGTCCACCCAAGCTGTTATTCCATATGAATGGTTGGTCTTGGCTTAAACTTCACTACTTCCTAAATTCTATCAAACAAACAACAACTGGTTGCAGTGAGGCCCAGGCCTGGTGCTAGCAGCAGCCAGCGGAGGTTCACAGTTTGGCTTTGCCTGGGAATGTCCAAGCCCAACACAAATGTTAGCCATCTCAAATTGCTTTATAGCTCAGGTATAATGGTCCCAGGCAAAACACAGGTTGGGGCTGACCTTGGCCTGCACCATCTTGGAACCCCCAAGGCCAGTGCACCTAGTGTACAGCTACTGACCACATCAGAATGCCACCATACTATGCCTGCACAGCTGATCCTCTATGGAGGGTCAGGTTGGTGGTAGGTGGTCACAGACAATCCTTGCAGCTGACTGGCCTGAGTACATCCCTCTTACTGATACTCCAGCAGCAACCAAGGCTCAACTATAAGATGAGGGTATACTCAATCCACACAAAGGGCACACTTTGAATACCCAGCTTGGGTGATAGGGGAAGCTGTGACACTAGACCTTATAGGACACCTACTACATTAAACCACGCTACTGAGACACGGAGTCAAAGAAGCTCTACCTAATACAAAGAAACAAAAACAGGGAGGCTACCAAAATGAGGAGACAAAGAAACATGGCCCAAATGAAAGAACAAATCAAAACTCCAGGAAAAAAAAAAAAACTAAACAAAATGGAGATAAGCAATGTATCAGATGCAGAGTTCAAAACGCTGGTTATAAGGATGCTCAAGGAACTTAGTGAGGACCTCAATGACATTAAAAAGATCAAGTCAGAAATGAAGGATATGCTAATTGAAGTAAAGAACAATTTATAGGAAAACACAAGTAGAGTGGATGAAGCCAAGAATCAAATTAATGAGGTGGAACCTAAGGAAGCAGGAAACAACCAATCAGAACAACAAGAAGAAGAAAGAATCTTAAAACAAAATGAGGATAGTGTAAGCACTCTCTGGGGCAACTTTAAGAGGTCTAACAGTTACATCAGAGTGGTACCATAAGCAGAAGAGAGAAAACAAGACATTGAAAATCTATTTGCAAAAATAATGAAAGAAAACTTCCCTGATTTAGTGAAGGAAATAGATATGCAAGTCCAGGAAACACAGAGAGTCCCAATCAAGATGGATGCAAATAGGTCCCCTCCAAGATACATCAAAATTAAAATGCCAAAGGTTAAAAATAGAGAATCCTAAAAGCAGCAAGAGAAAAGCAGGTAGTTACCTACAGGGGAGTTCCTGTAAGACTGTCAGCTGATTTCTCAAAAGAAACTGCAAGCTAGAAGGGACTGGCAAGAAATATTCAAAGTCATGAAAAGCAGGGACCTACAGCTAAGATTACTCTATGCATCAACCTATCATTTAGAATCAAAGGGCAGATAAGGAGCTTCCCAGACAAGAAAATCTTAAAAGAGTTCATTGTCACCAAACCATTATTACATGAAATGTTAAAGGGGCTTATTTAAGAAAAGAAGATCAAATCTATGAACAATAAGATGACAATAAAAACAAATCTATCAACACTTGAATCTAAAAAACAAACTAAGCAAAAAAGAACAGAGACAGAGTCATGGATACAGAGGACCTTTTGATGGTTGCCAGATGGGAGTGGGTTGTGGGGAAATGGGTGAAGAAGTGAAAGGATTTAGAAGTACAAATAGGTAGTTACAGAATAGCCATGGGAGTATAAAGTGTAGTATAGGAAATGGAGTGGTAAAAGAACTTATATGCATGGGCCATGGGCATGAACAATGGTGAGGTGATTGCCTGAAGGAACGGGTTGCTGGGTGGAGGGGTGGCAAAAGGGGAACAATCAGGACAACTCTAATGGCATACAATAAAATATAATTAAAAAAACAAATAAACAAACAAAAGAAAATGCTAGAGAAGCAGCAAACCACTGTCTCTGAGAGTTCCCTGAGCTTGCAGAGGTTTCCATTATTGCAAATGTATAGGACAGTTCACTGAAGGATTTTGTTACAAATGCTGGGATTCTTAAGTGAAATGGTTGGGGTGTTTAGAAATATGCATATATTAATTATTTTAAACCTTAGTTTCATACATAGGGAAGCTACTGTAATATTTTTTAAATCACAAGCTGCAAGGAACAAGTTATTTTTTAATTTTAATATCATGTTTTATTTTGGATTTAACCAAATTTAAAAACAAAAACAGATTTATTGAGACATAATGTATATAAAGTATAATTCCTCTGGTTGAAGTATATGATTTTATGATTTTTCATTTGTTTTTGTTCTTTTTTGTTATTTTAATATTTTGCTCACAGAGTTGAGCAATCATCAATGAAATCTAATTCTGGATCACTTTTATGATCACAAGGCAGTCACTCTCCCTTCTTCCTATTGTACCATCACTAAGCAAACACTGATCTACACTTTCTATTTCAGTTGATTTCCAACGATTCACAAAAATAAAAAGATATAATATGTGATCATTTGTGACCAGCTTCTTTGTCTTGCATAATGTTTTCAGGTTTCAAACATTTTGTGGCATGTATCAGGACTTCATCCCATTTTACTGCTCAATACTTTGTGATATAGATATACCTACCACATTTTATTAATTCATTCATCACTTGGTGAACATTTGAGTTGTTTCCACTTTTTGGGCATTGTGCATAATGTCCCTGTGGACATTGATGTACAAGATTTTGTGTGGATTTATGTTCTCATTGCTCTTTGGAATATACCTAGGAGTGAAATTTCTGTATTATATGGTAACTTTATGTTTAACATTTTGAGCAATGACCTATTTTCTAAAGGGCCACAATATTTTACATTCCATCCAGCAATGTATGAGAGGGTTAATTACTCCACATTTGCCAATATATGTTGTTATTTGCCTTTTTAATTTTAGCCATGCTAGTGGATGTGAAGTGGTATCACACTGTGGTTTTGATTTTCATTTCCCTAATAGCTAATGAAGTTATCATCATTATCCTAATTCCAAATCCAGATAAAGACACAACAAAGAAAGAAAACTACAGGTCAATATTACTGAGGAACATAGATGCTAAAATCCTTAACAAAACATTGGCAAACCACTTCGAGCAATACATTAAAAAGTTCATACACCATGATCAAGTGGGATTCATCCCAGGGATGCAAGGATGGTACAATATTCACAAATCAATAAATGTAATACAACACATGAACAGAAAGACAGACAAAAAGCACATGATCATATCAATAGATGCTGAAAAGCATTTGATAAAGTACAATACCATTTATGATAAAAACACTCAGTAGAGTAGGAGTAGAGGGAGCATACCTCAACATAATAAAGGCTATATAGGAAAAACCTACTGCCGACATCATACTCAATGAGCAAATACTAATAACTTTCCTTCTAAGATCAGGAACAAGACAAGTGTGTCTGCTTTTGCCACTTCTATTCAACATAATATTGAAAGCTCTGGCCACATGGATGAGACAAGGGAGAGAAATAAAAGGCATCCAGATTGGAAAGGAGGAAGTAAAACTGTCATTGTTCGCAGACGACATGACAGTATACACAGAAAATTCTATAGGCTCCACCAAAAAACTACTTGACCTAATAAATGATTTTGGCAAAAAAGTGGGGTACAAAGTCAATATTCAGAAGTTGAAGGCATTTTTGTACACTAACAATGAAATATAAGAAACAGAAATTAGGAAAAATATCCCATTCACTATAGGAACAAGAAAAATAAATTACCTAGGAATACACTTAACCAAAGAAGGTAAAAGACCTGTATTCAGAAAAGTACAGAAAACTGAAGAAAGAAATTAAGGAAGACAGAAATAAATGGAAGCATATACCATGTTCATGGATTGGAATAATTAACATCATTAAGATGTCCATACTATTCAAAGTTATCTACAAATACAATGTAATCTCTATTAAAATACCAATGACATATTTCATAGGTACAGAATAAGTATTTCAAAAATTTATATGGAACCATAAAAGACCCCAAATAGTCACAGCAATTTTGAGAAAGAAGAAAAAAGTAGGAGGGATCACAATACCTGATATGAAACTATATTAAAAGACCACTGTAATCAAAACAGTCTGGTACTGGCATAAAAGCAGACACATAGAACAATGGAACAGAACAGAAAGCCCAGAAATAAACCCATGTCTCTATAGTCAATGAATATTTGACAAAGGAGGCAGGAGCATAAAGTAACCTCTTAAATAAATGGTGTTGGAGAACTGGACAAGTAAATGCAAAAAAATAAAACTATACCACCAACTCATACCATACACCAAAATAAACTCAAGATGGATACAAGACTTAAATACAAGTCATAGCACCATAAGAGTCCTAGAGGAGAGCATAGGAAAATTTCAGATCCTACACAGCAATATTTTCACTGATACATCCCCTAGGTCAAGGAATATAAAAGAAAAAATAAATGAATGTGACTAGATCAAATTATAAAGCTTCTTCATGGCTGTTAGTGAATTATAAAACTTCTTCAAATCATAAAACATCAATAAAATGAAAAGGAAATCTACCATATGAGCAAATATATTTGCCAATGATATCTCAATAAGGGTTTGATTTTAAAAATAAAGAAAGAACTCACATGACTTTACACCAGGAAGACAAACAATGCAATTAAAAAATGGACAAAGACTTGAACAGACACTTCTCCAAGGAGGACATACACAGGGCCCAGAGACACATGAGAAAAGACTCAACATCACTAGCCATCAGAGAGATGCAAATTAAAACCACATTGAGATACAACTTCACATTAGTCAGAATATCCATCATTAACAAATCTACAAACAAGTGCCGGTGAGGTTGTGGAGAGAAGGGAACCTTAGGACATTCTTGGTGGGAATCCAGACTGGTATAGCCACTGTGGAAAACAGTATAAAATTCCCTCAAAAAACTAAAGATGGAACTGCTTTCTGATCCATCTATTCCACTGCTGGGATTATACCCTAAGAATCCTGGAACATCAATTCAAAAAACCTATGCATACCGGAGTTATTCACGCCAGCGTTATTTGCAATAGCCAAATACTAAAAACAGCCTAAGTGCCCAGCAGTAAATGAGTGGATCGAAACACTATGGTAAATTTACACAATGGAGTACTATGGAGCAGAAAGAAAGAAGGAACTCCTACTCCTCAGGACAGTGTGGATGGAACTGGAAAGCATTATGCTAAGTGAAATAAGCCAGGAAGTGAAAGACAAATACCATATGATTTCACCTGAAAGCGGAGACTAATCAAGAAAACAAACAAGTGGGAAAAATAGAACCACAGACATGGAAATAAAGAACGAATTGACAGTGACCAGAGAGGAGGGGTGAGGGAGATAATGGAGGAAAGAAAGGGAAGAGAAAGTCAAGGAACATGTGTAAAGGACCCATGGGCATGGACAACACAGTGGGTGTTGACTGTGGGTGGGTAGGTGGCACAGGAGAGAGCAACAGGGAAAAACTGGCACGACTCTAATTGAACAATAATAAAAAGTGCTGATAGGTCAATAATCTTACTCTTATTAAAAATATAATGAAAAGAGTATTCCTCAGATACAATTTTAGCATCTTTATTTTAATTCAGAGGTCAACAAATGGCTTTATTCAATTATTAAATCTGAATTAAAATAAATCTGTATTCATTGATGCTAAATGAGTATAAAAACCCATGTCATATTTGTTACCCATATTTATATTCTAGCAAGAAAATTTTATATTTAACCTGAAATCTGTAATATTTTTCTTTTTTAAGATATATTTTTGGTTGGAAATAATATTTATGGCCTTGGTCATTCAGATTAAGGATGCCTCACTGCTGAGAAACCAACAAAACGAGACTTTGAAACAACACATGAAACTCCTGGCTTCTCTCTCATTTCTACTATTTCTCAAGGTAAAAAAGACATAGTAACTAAAAGTACATTGATCATAACATAAAAGCATAATGGCCTGCTCACAGTAAGTGATCACTAAACTTTTGCTGCATAAAAATTGAAAAAACTGTAGAATCCAGGTAAGTTAAAGGAGGAAAATAACTGAAGAATATAAAAGCAAAAGTGAGCAGCTGTTATATTGAAAACTTACTCTGCTAAAGAAGTGACCTAAATGTTTCAGAGCAGAAACAAAATTTACTAGGTAAAAAGAGAGAAATCAAGAAAATTTTAAAAAATTTAAATTTCAGTGTTTTAACAAAAGTTTTCCTTTTTAAAACTGGAAGAAATTTCTAGATACTTAGTAAACTTAAAATATTTGAAAGACTCAGGTTGTTCTTATCCCCAACACACTGTATAAAGGGGGCAACAACATCATCTGAAATGCAGTTCAAAGGGAACTGAGTAGACAGAAGGTCCTGGGATGATTTTGAATGACCAAGGGATCCATTTATTAAACTCATGAGGCCTCATAAGATTATCAAAATATGTTCACGGGTAAATTAATGTTATAACTTTGCCTTTGGAATGTGTTCATATCTGTTAATGACCTTTAGTAAAGACATTTCAGAAGGGGTGGATATAGACTGCCAATACAGGGAGTGCGGCAAACGTCCTGACTATGGCACCCAGGAAAATTGCTTTGTTTAATCACCAAGACATGAAAACTCAAGAGCCCAATACAAATAAGTGAAAGCCGGGTCCATTTGAGCTTCTGATTTTTTCCTTTACAATAATGGTCCCTTATCTGCAGCTTTGCTTTCCATGGTTTTAGTCAACAGTAGTACAAGAATATTAAATGAAAAGATACAGAGCTAAAGAGTACCTGAGTCTCACATTGCATACTGTTCTGAGTAGTGTGATGAAACCTCTTGCCTTCCCCTTCTGCCCTGCCCAGGACTCGAGTCGTTCTGCTCTCTAGCATATCCACCATTTAGTATTGGACAATAAGGTATTTCAAGAGAGAGAGACCACATTCATGTAACTTTTACTACAGTACATTGTTATATTTTATTATTAGTTGTGTCAAATTTATTAATGAAACTTCATTATAGGTATGCATTTATAAGAAAAAGCAAGCATAGTACTTACGGAGTTTTGTACTTTCTGCCATTTCAGGCATTCACAGGGCATGCCTGAACTTGGAACGTATCCCCCTCTTGTAAGTGAGGACCGCTGTACATGCTCTAAGCACTTTTGTGGAAGGTATACTTTTTCCTGCAAATCAGATGCAGAGCAGACTGGTTTTATCATGAGAAGATCAGAACCTACATATGCTTCTTAATCCACCATTCACTTTGACTAACAATCCCCAGTCCCTAAAAACTTACATAAAAATACAGTTAAGAAAGACAGTTTTAAAATGTCTCCTTTAGGATTTACGAATATTTCAGTAACTGAGTTCAGTTTTCTGTAGTAGCATGTAATTAGATGGCACTTCCTAGTTATGAAAGGCAATATTCTGTTCAGTTGAGAAAGGAAAACTGTCAGCAAAATGTAGATTATTCATTTTGTGAACTCGAGCATCTTGATTTGAATGAACTGCTTCATAAAATGTAGGAACGAGGAGGGCAGATGAAACAATTGCAAAATCCTGATGAATTATACTGTTTGGAGAATTAAATTTTTAATGTTAACTAAGAAACACTTGTAAAGCTAATACAGTCTGAAAAAGAACACTATCAAAGATTCTCTTCTAGGCAGAATGCCAGGCAGCTTGAGCCAGCTTTCCACAGCAATACCTTCAGGTTTTATTTAAATTGAAATAAAGCCTGTCATCTTAGCATTAGCTGGCACAATGAAATGCACAGCTTCTTGTCCAATCCCAACATTACTCCAACAACTGCATCTAGTGATGTATATTTGCAAATACATATGTCATAGTGTTTTTATATAGCTTGCCAAAGGTCATTATTAAAACTCATCATTCATCTAAAAGTAAAATAAATGAGTAGATACATAAATGACTAGATAAATAAATAATACCTGGAAATTAACAGTCCCCTTGCCGGAAGTAAAGTTGGAAATTAAAATATCTAGAAATGAAATGGATGTATTGAATAAATTAAGTTGACCTAATTAGGATCACCTGGACTTATTCCTTTAAGTGACACAATTTTTTTTTACTGATAATATAATCAATAATCTTAATTTTTTATTTTTTTATTGTTGTTCAAGTACAGTTTTGTCCATTTTACCCCCACCATTTCCCCTTCCCTCCACCCTTGACCCTACCCCCCTTGACTTTGTCCATGAGTCCCCCATATATATTCCTTGACCACCCTTTCCCTGTTTCCCCCCATCTTCCCCTCCCCCTCTCCTCTGTTCATTGTCAGTTTGTTCTTCACTTCAATGTTTCCTGTTACATTTAACTTGCTTGTTTGTTCTGTTGATTAGTTTCCACTTATAGGTGAAATCATATGGTATTTGTCTTTTACTGCCTGGCTTTTTTCACTTAACATTATGTTTTCCAGGTCCATCCATGCTGTCGTGAATGGTAGGAGCTCCTTTCTTTCTGCTGCATAGTATCCCATTGTGTAAATGCACCACAGTTTTTTGATCCACTCATTTACTGATGGGCACCTAGATCGCTTCCAGTACTTGGCTATTGTAAATTGTGCTGCTATGAACATTGGGGTGCATAGGTTCTTTTGAATTGGTGTTTCTGGATTTTTAGGGTATAATCCAGGCAGTGGAATTGCTGGGTCAAAAGGCAGTTCCATTTGTAGTTTCTTGAGGTAATTCCATGCTGTTTTCCACAGTGGCTGCACCAGTCTGCATTCCCACCAACAGTGCACTAGAGTTCCCCTTTGTATACAACCTCGCCAGCACTTGTTGTATGTTGATTTGATTATGACGTCCATTTTAGCTGGTGTGAAGTGGTAACACATTGTGGTTTTAATGTGCATCTCTCTGATGGCTAGTGATACTGAGCATCCTTTCATATGTCTCTGGGCTCCTGTATGTCCTCCTTGGAGAAGTATCTGTTCAGGTACTTTGCCCATTTCTTAATTGGGTTATTTGTCTTCCTTGAGTGGAGTAATGTGAGTTCTTTATATATTTTGGAGATCAAACCCTTGTCTGATGTATCATTGGCAAATATGTTTTCTTATACGGTTAGTTCTATTTTCATTTTGCTGATGTTTTCTCTTATTGTGTGCATAGGAAATTCCATAGACTCCACCAAAAAACTACTCAACCTAATAACTGATCTTGGCAAGACAGTGGGATACAAAGTCAATATTCAACACTGGAAGGCATTTTTGTAAACCAACAATGAAATATCAGAATCAGAAGTAAAGAAAAAAAATCCCATTCACTACAACAACAAAAAAAAATAAAGTACCTAGGAATAAACCTTACCAAGGAGGTAAAAACCGGTACTCAGAAAACTACACAACACTGGAAGTATATACCATGTTCATGGATCAGAAAAATTAACATCATCAAAATGTCCATACTACCCAAAGCAATTTACAGATTCAATGCAATACCTATTAAAATACCAATGATATATTTCACAGATATAAAACAAACAATTCAAAAATTTATGTGGACCCATAAATAACCCCAAACAGGCACAGCAACTTCAAAGAAAGAGGAACAAAGTCAGAGGGATCACAATACCCATTATCAAACCATAGTGCAAGACTACTGTAATCAAAACAGTCTGGTACTGGTATAAGAACAGAATAGAGAACCCAGAAATACCCCTGTTTCTATGATTGATTAATATTCAACAAAGGAAGTAAAAGCATAAAATGGAGTAAAAATAGTGTCTTTAACAAATGGTTTTGGTAGATCTGGACAGCTACATACAAAAAAATGAAACTCAACAACCAACTTACACTATACACAAAAAAACCCCTCAAGGTGGATAAAAGACTTAAATATAAGTTGTGAAACTATAAAAGTCCTAGAGGAGAGCATAGGCATGAAAATATCAGATACTCCACGCAGCATTTTCACCGATATGGCACCTAGAGCAAGGGACCTAAAGGAAAGAATAAGCAAATGGTACTTCATCAAATTAAAAAGTTTCTGCACAGCTAGAGAAAACATCAGCAAAATATAATCAATAACCTTTTCTCCTATTCAATTCTTGATGTCTTAAGGGATTTTGTATACCCTTGAGTTAGTCAAGTGGATTTGCATTTTTAACGTTTCTCTATTCTCTATTTGGCTTAAGGATGGACCCTCTGCCCAAGGGTCATACACCCTTTTTAACAAGTATTCTGTTTTCACACAACTGATCTAGTCATAAAGTTTGCTGCTATACACATCAAGCATATTCATGGCTATCATATCCACTTTATTGGTTACATTATTAAAATATCTCCTCTTTACATTTTAATGATGAACTTTGTCTTTTCATTGTGCCAAAATTTTAAAATTATTATTTTGCTTTTTCATATAGTCTATGTACACTATCAAAGAATATTTCCAACATAAAATTTTAAGTATAATTTTGTGTTGAAAACAGATAAAATCATACCAGAATATAAGAACCTCAGTTCCTTAGAAACTTCATTTTGATCTAAATAAATTTTACTAATTTACTTGCAAATAGTTATATTTATAATTTTTCATAATATGTTATAGAATTTTAATTGTCACTTTATTCTATAACTTAATCAATAATTATTAAGTATCTGCCATGTACAGAACAGTATGCACTTGGTATGGGGAAGGCTAATATCAGTATCAAACACAGTTGATCCTCTAAGGCTCTTGAAATTTCATGGGACATTAAAGACTTGGAAAACAAACTAAGAGCAAGTTAGAAATGAAGAGGAGAGGTATTACTCACATTTTTAGCTTTTCTTTTTTTAAAATTTTATTTATTTATTTTTAGATAAGGGAGGAAGGGCGGGAGAAAGAGACAGGGAGAAACATCAGTCAATTGCCTTTCCCATGCCCCTAACCAGGGACTGAACCTGCAACACAGGCATGTGCCTTGAGAGGGAAACGAACCTGTGACTTTTCAGTTTACGGGATGATGCTAAAGCCACTGAGCCACCCCAGTAAGGGCATTATTCACATTTTTAGAATAGTATTCTGATGTTACCATTTGAACCAGGTGCTGAGGAATAGAAAGATTCAGAAATGGGTATAGAATGGCAGAAACTGCCTTTTGGAGAGCAATATATTGATATGCTGAGAAAACTCCACAGCAAGATGGGTAAAATTTGAGTAAGTTCTTTGGAATATAGGACAGATATATAGAAGAATAGCAGCAGACAAACCAGGAGGAGAAAACAGGTCTCCAGTGATAGCCATTTTACAAAGAGATCCACTTAAGTTTACACAAAGGATTTTGAAGAACGTAGTAATACTGAACGTAAAAGTCAATGATTCTTCTTTCTAGAGTGCCTTCACTTATAGCACATGTAGAAAAATTGAAACTACAATACATATCCTATAATTTCTTGCACCTAACTTTCAAGATACAAATTAATTCCTTTCATATAGATACACTTGTAGTTGATTTGGAAGTGGAAATTAATGTGACTCTTGTCTCCCTGTTGGCTGTTGCTGTGATACGTGGTTGTGGATGCGCTGGGGGTTTCTGCAACAGCATTTCAAGGTCAAGTTACTAATTCTGGGTGTAAAGAGACAGTTGCCACAATAGCACTGAAATCTTCCTAATCCCTTCATTTTAACTTGAATAGGGTCCTCCTGAATTTTCTTTCTAATTCTGGAAGAGGTAACATTCCTAATGAACTCTTTCCATGATGTGATCGAAAGAATTATGAGATCTGGAGGCCAGGATAGGGCCCACTTATGCAACTCATCAATAGTTTTTGTGAACATATAATTCTATATATAAAATCATTTTTTCTACAGGTAAATACAATAGCTTATTATGTCTACCTTTGAGATCTATCTGACCAACAATAAAAAGACTTTTATTAATATTTGATATTGTTTTCCAGTATAAAATTTGGAAAACTATGCTTGAAATCTGGGAACTTAAGTCTAATATAACTTCTGAATAACACTAATATACCTCATTGTATAGTTAGTCTCCAATGGTGAATTTGAATAAATTATTGATTATTCTTCATCTTTAATTATATGGATTAACATGCAATTTCAGTGTTCAGTGTTCTACTATAATAATCAATACTATTCCATATAGTAAAATCTTAGCCTTCTAAAAAAAATCTCAGGAAATAAGAATTCTAGCTAGAAAGTTTTCCTAGGTAGCCAAGGGCATTAGTCATTATCATACATAGATATGTAGTTAGATGAGGGGCAATGGCCCCAAAATAAGAATTATGTACTGGAAGGCTGACCCCTTATAGTACAGGCTTCCCCAGCAAGGTGAGTGTTCTAGGAACCCATCTGTATCAGTGTACCAGTTGGTGGTGTTGTGAAAGGCTGAGCCAGACTTCAGTAATTTTTTTTAAGACTCTTTCAACGTGTTTGCCCATTTCATGATGAGTGATTTACTATCACACCTGCCCACATGGCACTGAGTGTTTAGCAGTTTTTGACCAAAAACAGCATGACCCCCATGCCCCACTCTCCCTATTCACCAGATCTAACCCCAAGATATGTTTTTTTTGTTTGTTTCCCTGGATGAAAAAAGTCCTTAAAGGAAACATTTTGCCAGTGTGGAAGAGGTGAAACAAAAAATGGAAGAAACACTAAAAGGCATTAAAATTGGTGTGTTCAAAAACTGTTTTGAGCAGTGGAAAAAATGTCTTGATAAGCACATAGCATTAAATGGAGGGTATTTTAAAGGTGACTGAAGTTTAAACATGTAAGAATAAATACAAAATTTTTATAAATAAATCCTAGTTTTGGGGGATCCCCCCTTGTATGTATGTGTGTGTGTGTGTGTGTGTGTGTGTGTGTGTATTCCAATAAAAAAATGAAAAATAGGAAAACCACAAAAAGATAGAAAGTGGTAATCTCATAATTACACTTTATAAATATACCTGCTACTACTTTTTAGCAATTATATTGGCCTTTGCAACAATGAGTATTTATTTTTATGTTTCTTTATAACATATTTTTAAGTCAAATGGATCATGTCTCATGTTACATTATAAACATGTACCATTAATAACCACCTCTTTCTTTGTTGTCTATTACATTACTTTAAATTTATTTATAGCAAACAATACTGTGACATTTCTGGGATGTTTAAATTTAAACCATTTCATGAGAGTTGTCCTAACTAAAACCTATATGCACCTGCCTATAAAATAAATAGGTAGATGTAATTAATTATTCCTTGATAACTCTGGGATAGGCTAAGAATAATTGTTATTGTATGTGCTGTAGAGGAGATGGAGTTCCTACATGGTATAGAAATCAATGTCTATGATATGGTTTCTTAGAAAACAAACAAACAAAAAACTTTAAAACCACACACTCAAAAGGAGGTTCTTCACTGTTGAACTTCACACCATTCACAGCATTTTCAAACTCTGAACATTACCCCAGTATATCACAGGCACGTTTCATTTTGTATGTCTGTTCTTCTGCCTTTTTCACACTGCATATCCTTAATGAGCATGCAAGGGACATCACTGCTCTTTTCCAAAAATTGTGTACTAATGTCTCCTGAAAGGCTTACTGAATGTCACAAAGATATCTCAAAGTAAAATAACAGTTTTTATTTTTCCTTCTGTTAAAGCTGGATTAAAGTATTTTACTTGACCCCAAGGACAAATGCTTTCACAAACATTTCCAAGCTCGCCTTGTAAATTAATATTGAAATAGACTACCAGAAGAGTTTCAGCTGCATGTAGATTACAGCCTGCACACAAAACTATGTTGCATTTTTTATTTTATTTGTTAAAACTTTTGCTTTAAAATATTTTTAAATCTACCTAAAAAGTAGTAAGAACAATAAAATTTTTTTCTTTATATCTTTCACCAGGTTCTCAAGTGGTTAATATTATACTATATTTGCCTTGTCATACAATTTCTATGTGTATTAATATATATTATTCTTCTTGACTATTGGAGGGTATAACATTTGACCATTTGAAAACAGTGTGCATTTACTTAAAACAAGGGCATTCTCCTTTATCACCACAACAGAATCATCAAAATCAGAAAATTAACATCAACATCTTACTACCATCTCACCCATTGACCCTATTTAAATTACTCACTTTTCTCATTAACATCCTTTAGAAATTTACGATTCAGTGGAGAATGATGTGTTATTTTACTATTTATTTCAGTGTTCCACATGTCATAGATGTGGGAGCAGAAACAACCTTAAATTGACTCTTGTGTCTTGTTCACATGATGACATGAAGATGTCCCTCATTCTTTGATCATGACCTTTCTTATGGCACCAAAAGGTGTTTCAGATTATCTTATAATTTTCTTGATCCAGGTCTAGAATCAGTCATTTATCTAAGAAACTCTGGTTTATTTCATTGGAGAGCTAAATTTAGAAACAAAGTGCATACGATAGGTTTGCTCATTCTACTTGGGTGTTAGTGTTTCTGTGGTGCCGACAGGCAAAATTGGAAGATAAATGTATAACCATACACACAGATCCACACACACAGTTGGGAAAAAGTAGATTAAATTACCAACCTTCATTAACTAAAAGGTAAATCATAAGTAAGGATATGAAATAATAACAAGAAGAAGAAAAATACATAATACAATAATTAATAAATAATGGTGCAAGAATAAACTGTTTTGCATACTCACAGCTGTAAATTTACTTTTTCCAAATCTTATATTTGTTTATATCAACTCTATATCTGTATATTTATCTGTATATTTATCTGTATATTTATCTGTATATTTATCTTATATTTGTTTATGTCAACTCTATATCTGTATATTTATCAACTCTATATCTGTATATAATAGTAAAATAACACATCATTCTCCACTGAATCGTAAATTTCTAAAGGATGTTAATGAGAAAAGTGAGTAATTTAAATAGGGTCAATGGGTGAGATGGTAGTAAGATGTTGATGTTAATTTTCTGATTTTGATGATTCTGTTGTGGTGATAAAGGAGAATATTAAAAGAAGAATATTAAAAGAGAATATTAAAAGGAGAATATTAAAAGAGATAAGAAAAAATGCATTCACACCAATATTTTCAGTTTTGATTCAACATCCTAGGTTTTTGTTCTACCTTTCTCTTTCCTATATCTGTTACTCTTTTTCTCCAACTGTTAGAAATATGATTTCCATTATCTCCAGTATAATATGGAGGCTTATAACTACTCTAATTCTTTAATAAAAATATGGAATCAGTTATTTAAAACAATAAAAATCTGTCCACTGTCTCCTTACTCTCCTTTTCTCTGGTTGCCATGAAGGCCAAAAGGCCCCATGTTCAATGCTGTCAGCAGAATGGGCTTGGGTAGGACTATTGTCAGTATTGCAATATGTATGGCCAACAACTTACTGAGCACCTAACATGCATAACATGTTCTGCTAGGCATTTGGGAGTGACTTAAATCTAACTGTATTCATGTGCTTTTTCTTTTTGACAGTATAATTTAATCTCATCATGTTAGACACATTTTTTCTGACCTGTCTTCTCATCAATGGTTCTCTCATAACCCTTGTCTGTCATTTATGTCTGTTCTAACACTCCTTGTGACCTCCTTGTTCTATGTCAGCCTGCCAATGGCACTATGTCACAGTTATGGTGTGGCACTGCCTAGAGCACCTGTAAATGACCTGATATCAGACTTGCCAATGCTTTCTACTCATATGCATTTTTAAAGTTAGGTTGTGGAGGAAAGTTTAATTAAAATAGTGTGTGTGTGTTTGTGTGTACATATGTGTGTGTGTGTATGTATGTATATATACATGTACATATACATTCCACAACCACAAAAGAAGAAAAAATAGTGGCAAGACAAAATGCTCTCCTATCCTTCCAACTTTGCCATGCCAGGCTATTGTATATTCCTAATGTATGTTTATTATTATTTTCTTAATAATTTCTGGATAATTTCATATATGCTTTATACTCTTCCTGTACCACACTCATGAAGAATATACCCCTGAACTTTGGTAACAACACTGTATCATTTTCTGTCTCCCAGGCACTATTCTTACTTTTTCCTCTTTTCAACTGCTTTCTCCAGTTCAACTACTATTATCTATAGCCCTCAAAGCATCATATTCCTATTGTTAGAGCAAAGGGCAGACACACTTCAGCAATTTGCAACATGTGAATGGAATATAAACAATGCTCTTGCTGTGAAACTACAAGAAAACGCACACCGTTAGAAATGATCTCACACTTGTTTATTTTTCCATGTGATGCTGTCATCCCACTTCTCCCATGAATAACAATTATTTATCTACATATCTATTCACATGCCTGTTTTCTGCAGTAGTAATGAAGCCAGAAGGGTAGGGAATAGGAAAATGTTTCATGCGTTTGGAATGGAATTTTATTTTTATTTTTTTCTAACAGTACTTATGGACCATACATTTTATGTCCCTAAGTCCAGACACTAACACATTGCTTAGCATAGAACTTAGTGATGTTTGAATAAACATTAAATATTTAAATTAATGGAGAGGTTAGGATTAGTGTATTAATGCATTATTAGCTGCATTGGTAAAACTTAATTTCAGCAAATCTCAATATGCTAAAATAAATTAAAATAAAAGCATATTCTAAAAGTACATCATTGATACTAGAAGGGGAAAAGCTAGCTTTTAACTTGATTTCTCTTCACACATAAATTTTTTTAAGTATTTCTGGGTTTAATTACTGAGTCTTTTGAAAAATATATCTTCTGGCTCTTTGTATCAGTTGCATATAATTAGGTTTTTATATTTTTACTAGGTTTTTTATTTTGGATGGGTTAAATTTTTCCTCTGCCTTATAAGGATTGATCTTAAAGAACTTCCATTTCATTAGTGAGACACTGGGAGTAAGAAACATAAAAGGACCTAGATTTTAACCTAAAACCAGATTCATACAAGACACCATCTGGTTATTTCAAGCCCCAAAGCAATACTTTTAAAATTCATTAAAAGTATCAGGACAATTTTTTCATCTAGTAATAATTACCTAGTTAATGGAATTTTGCTTTTTAACATGGACTATAATATAACCACCATAAATCATTGTATTATATTTAACAAATTTAATATTTTTTGATAGACCTTATCTCATCTTTACACACAAACTAGTAAAATGCTGGCTTAATGCTCATGTTGATGCACTATAACATTTGAAATCAGGGTACATTCTTCAATACATGGATGATAGAATAAAACAGGTAATCTCCCAGCCCCTTTTCTAAATCCATGCAATTGAAAATATGTGAATTTTTATTTCATAACACAGACCTAAATTAATTTTAAATTCATTGTAGGAGCTTGACTTGTGAGAAAAACATATAGAATATATTAAAGGTCTATTGCTGTGGAGATTTGTGCCAGTTCCTGTGGGAACGATTATACAACTTTCCCATCTTCAATAATGATGAATATTTTTCTGGGAAACATAGACTGGACCTCACCACCAATATATGACTTCAGTGCACTCAACATATGATAAGCATTGGTGGGATTTCATTGAAAAATATTGACAAGTTAATTTAATGTTTCTAATGACTTTAGGACATGTAAACAACAAATTTGTGTGTAGATATAAAATTCTTTTATCTTCTCTGTGAGGGTAAGGGAAGCAAAAGAGATAAGATACAAAAATTGTTAAAGCAGAATTTAATAAATGTACAAGTTATTGAGAAATCTTATTCAAATGAAATATACATCAACGGTGGCTATAACAAGTCTTTTTTTTCTTTTTATAAGTATTATGCCCAAAATGTGCAGTGATATTAGTAGGTTTAAACTATTTATTTTCCATTTTAAGTTAAAATTATGACTGAATGCTAGAAAATGTTAGTAAATGGAATAATCAACCACGAGGAAATAACTTGTTCTGAAATTCTTTTCTAAAGTGATTTTTGGAATAGAACCTATGCAATAGAATTTTTCCTTTTCCTCAACTGGGTAAGGAGAAGAAAATATAAGCTTTAAGAATTATCATATTAAAACACATATGGCATAACCCTCTTCTTACTTACCAAAAATATTTTTTACAAGCAATAGAAAGGGTTGGAATCAGGGGAGGGCAAGTAGACATGTACTTTATAAGTTCTATTACATTGATTCATTTCATAAAAAGTAACAAGCTATTTAAAAATTACGCTATGTTCACTTATCTCCTTGTATTCTTCAACAGATGGCATCCAGCAACAGAGGCATGCCATCAATCATCTGTGTCTTGCTGTCCCATTTTTCTTATGCCTTTCAGCGCCATTTGCCACTGTGGCATCTCTACATATGTGTTTGCTGAAACAGTCAGCTGCCATAGCTTGGCTTCCTATGTCACTTGGCCCAAATCGTAGTCTCTTTTAAGAAAAGCTAGGCACAACGCATCATGTCGACATGCTCAAATCAATAAGCATATAATTTGGAAAAGGGGCAAGAGCAGAAGAGGCATTGGTCCTGAAATATCTCTCCAGTTTTTGTAAAAGTCCTTTGGTCTACAGTGATTTTTGAACAGTTAAGTTTTTGTAGGCATCTTCTCTTGGTGCAACTTAATTTGATGGCTTGGATCGATAAGCTCTTACATTCAGAAGCATCTCCAAGATTTTGACAATTCATACCAATTAAGTTCAAGTGTGTCACAAAATGACCTATCTGACAGCCTCTTGTCAGTCAGTTGACAACAAGTTGCTCCTGTTGCATGAATTACAGACATGATCAATGCCCAAATGGGTCCTTTTAAAGGGCAATAGCAGCAACATATTAAAGGGGTAAAAGATTTAAATTTAAAGAATAAACTGTCATTAAGTTAGTAAATGTCTACACACTTCTGAGTACTAACAGGTATTAGTTTGCACTTAGGAACAGATTCTATCTGAGTGAATGGATACTTCAAGACGTTAGTGTATCAAATTTGATAAACATAAACATAGAATTCTAATAGAGGGGTCTGTCTATCTGGAAATGAGTAAATGCATATTAGAGACTGAACATTTACAGCAATAACAAGATGCTCTGCATAACTTTTTATAGTTGATGCATTCATACTACTTTAACTTGTTTTTTTAGACATGAAGGTTTGGCTTTCTTTTTACTCTGTCAGGGATTGTGAGTACTATTCACTTTGTCCTTACTGCATTCTACCTTATCATGCTGATTTTATGTGTGTAAAGCTTCCTCTACGTAATACATGGGCCCAGTACAAAATGGAAATGAGGAGCCCCTTGTGCAAAGACTATGAAGATAATGACAGCAGATTATTAAGCCAAACACAAGGCACTATGTGCATCATATCTTTCTCACTGCAGTTTAAAAACTTTAAAGACAGATTGTGTTGTCTTCTTTTAGTTATTTTGGGTTTCTGTGAATATGCTTTAATTATCAAAATGTATTAAAAAACACACAATGAAAACTGAGTAACCTTGACCAAAACTTTCAGTCATATTGCCCAGGAAGCATAACCCTCAACAGAGCCTGGTATGGGATGTGCCTTGTGCACAATGCCCTTATACTTGGTAGAAATTAAATACATATTTGTTAGTTGCTATATTAAAGTATATATTCTAGCAATAGAGGCAATGGAAGTGAGTTATTAACAGAGAGAGAACTTGTCAGTTAACCTGGAGAGAAGACCTAAACATGAACCTTCATTTAATGAGTGGACACAGAATATCATGAGTTTTCTTTTAATATTAATTGTGCTCATTTTTAATGCTCAGTGAAAATTAATTTTAAAATGTAATTATATTGCACCCACAAAGAATTTACTCTTGGTTTTATAATGGGACTTGTTTGACAAAAATCAACTGAATTTAAAAGCACATTGGATCTCTGTATTTGTGAATCTGATTAATTTGAAGTAAACTGACTTGGATTTTGTTAAAATAAAATACACTTGAAAAGTTCAATTATGTAATGGGAAATTTAATTGTATTCTTATAGCATCACTCTGCATTAGGGTTTGCCATCACAATTTCATAGATAAAAACATGTAGGCTGAGAAAATGGAATGTATCATCCAGGGTCACCAAAGCAAGTAAATAGTTTCTAAACTTACACAGACTGTAGTTTTTAAACAATCCCCGAAGCTTCCTTGTCATAGAAAAACTGGTAACAATAGTTCACCCAGTAATTATATCATAGTTTATTCATCTATTACAAGCTCCTTAAGCAAACTGATAATTTTACTTCTCATAAAATTATATCATTTGTGTTTGAAAAAAGTCTCATCAGAATTCATCAACACTAATAAAGTGTGCGAAAGGGGAAAGTTGGTACAACTAGTGCCTAAACCTGAGAAACAATAACAGAAGGAAATAAAAAGATATGACTTGGAGCCCTGTCTGCAAACATTATATATTTATTTACATGCTGGATCTATATCGTGCCATTCTTCTGAAGAGTAAAATCTGATGTAAAATCTTGCATCTGGTATGTCTTGAACGACTAATGACAAAATCAGACTGGGTTTGGAGGTAGATAACCTCACACAACACTTTCCAAGCACTTGGTGGATGTGAAGGAGCCTGACTGCCAACTTGAATGGATAATTAACATTTACTTAAGTTAACACATTCCCAAGTGTTTGGGTCTCATTTTTTTTCTTTTCTGTTAAAAAATGTAGCATTTACTGGTGATGACGTGATGTCAGCATATGTATGGTTAAAAGGAGTAGTAGGTAATCTGTAGTCTTTTACAACCGGAGAACATCCAAATACTACCTATTATTTTAAGCCTTGGGGGAATAAAATAATCTTTTGCATCATTTCTGAAGTGTGAAATGAGAAACATATCTCTGGCAATGTTTAGATTTCTAACCACATGAAAGATTGGAAGTGTTTTTGTTCCAATGTAAAGTGAGAAGGCGATGTCTGGGGAATAGCATTTTTTATTTCCAAATGGGCCATTTATTTATTTACTCATTTATTTTCTAATGTTTTCAATGTCTACTATATGTAAAATAGTCAAGATAAACACAAATATTTTTAAGATATGATCCTAGACCTGAAAATAAAGTGAGGCAAAGATGAGTAGAAAAGATTACAGGAAATGTACTTCATGATGACATGTTATTTGAAACAGCAATGATGGACCATTTATAAAGGGGTGAGCATGGAATTAAGTAGCCTCAATGCCACTCTGAAATGTCTCTGTGAATTTTTCTGGGGGAAAGACAATCTTGCAGTAAAATCATACTCAAAAAATATTCTGACAAACCATCTCTCAGGTTTCTGATGCTTGCACGACGGAATGTAGACATAAGGGAAAAGGGGCAAGAAGATGTAAATACATTGCACTGAATGTGATTACAACTGATTGTGCAAAGGGTACCTCCAGCTGATTTGATTTTGGATAAACTGGTCTTGTTTATGATTATATGTATTTCCTCCTTGAGAATCACTTAGCAGTGCTCACTCAATGATGGATTCTATGCCACTTAATTTCCCATTATCTAGTAATGCTTATTCTAATGATACAGTGCTTCAAATCCTAAAACTAGTATTTTTTTTCTTCTGAAACTAACACTTTTAGTAACTACATGGGAAATATCTATTACCACCTATTCTCTACTCCCATCCTTTTCAGTAAACTGATTCATTATTGGAATCATTGTTTTAATATTAGGTAAATAAGCCATGATAGAGCACATTATGTTTGTAATCTTTGATTACTGCTAATGTAAACAATAGTATAAAGGCAGCTGATTTAAAAAAAAGTAAGATGCTTCTTTCTAGGAATTACTTAACTGAATACACAAGATATATATAATTATATATAATTAATATGTAATATATATTTATATAATTTTCTTGAGAGAGTAACTAATTTCTCTGCTTTCCTTCCTCAAAAACCTTCAGTGTTTTACCAAAGTTCACAGAATAAATCTTATACTCTTAATGTGGATAATCAGCACCTCTTGCCTTTTGTAGTTTGGTCCAAATTTAGTTATTGCTATGTTATTTTGTGTTTGTTTGTTTGTTTGTTTGTTTGCACCTTAAGCTCTAGCAAAGCTGGATAAACTGAATTTTTTGGTGAATACCTACCTCTGCCTGGAATATGCTTCTTCCTTTTGTTTTACATGCTCAAATTCAACCAGTATTTTTATGCCCATAGAAAATTTCTACTCATCCAAAATCCTTCCATTTATCTCCATGTCATACAATGTTGCCATGGTCTCAACTATTTTTGTACTTTATCTGAATTTCTTTATGAAATTTTTTATTTCCAACCCCATATAATAGTTCTTTAACACGGAGAACACATTATTCATAAATGTTTTATTTTCCTCTCTAAAACAAGATCATAAGTTCAGTGAAGCTCATATGTAAATTTGTCACCATATCTGACATAGCAGCAAGTCATTTGCTTTTAACTTGGAAGGTATGCAGTAGATAAGTCAATGGATGAAAGAAGATTAATGTTATAAGTGGTGAAACAGGCAAGTAGCAGTTCAATGATTTTCCCAAAGTTACAGAGAAAGTCTGAAGAAGTAAAAATGTTTTTAATTCAGTAAATACAATACAACAGGAGTATATATTAATTCACTTAATATTCCAGATGATCTTTTGACCTAGTATGAACCAATCAGTGTTTTAGGGAAAGGCTCAGTATACATCCCCTTCCCCTGACATAGCTTGATTTGCACAATTTTTAAAATTTATTTCCCTAAGGATTAAATAACATATAGAATTACTAGAACACAGAGACATATAACTTAAATATCTTCAAAATTAACAGGTTATGTTTGGAGGTTCAGAACACTCTTGATTAACAACTTTGTGGTTTGTTTTGTTTCTTTTGTTTTCTCATTTTTGTGTAAGTCTGTTTTTTCTAGAAATGTTCCAATCTCATGAGAACTACAAAGCTATTAATAGTTCATTTCATCTATACCACAAAATCCTTGACATTTGGTGAAAAAAAACCCAACATATTTTAAAGATGTCATGCCCTATTTCAGTTATAGTTTACTATAATTTCTTTTTCTTTTTTTCTTTTTTAATAAGGGGAAAGGAAGATGGTGGTTATTCATAATCATAACATTATTGTGTGTGTTTTATTGTCCAGTTTAATATGTCAAAGGAGATTACCTAGAATTGTGCTCTCACTGTCTCAACTTGGAAGTAATAAGGCAATCCAACCTCTAAAGAAAATTCCCCTGACTTTTTAGCAAACATTTTACACCACAAGAGAACAGTGTTATTATTTTGTTTACTTCTAGTGCCTACTATCTTCTAGATTTTTTTCCTGCAGGCTCTTATATTTCCCCCCGCCATCCTTACACATTCTTTGATTTCTTAGCTTAAAATTTATGTGAGATGTTGAAAAACCATGTAGGTCTGTTTTTATGTTTTATAAATTAAGAATCTGAAGTTCAAAGAGTTGACACAACTTATTAAAGTCACACCGCTATAAAGGCCTCTGGTTCACTTTTGAGCTAGTATACTGATTGGAAGGCAAGTTGAAGTTGGCAACAGTAAGTTATATCACTGAATTGAGAATAAACAGTAGACGCTATATGGACCTATGTAAAATGAGCAACAAAATCCAGAAATATACAACATTTTGCATACTTAAGGTCAAAAAAATAAAACGAATCAAGAACATGATAAAAGTTTAATCAAATATAATTTTTAATTAAAAGCTATATCACTGTCATTTGCCCTTCCCAGTCAACTCACAATGACAAAAACCACTTGCAGAAAAATTGAATAGTAATTGTAGATAAAGCCAAATTAGATCATCTAGCTTTAATTTAACAAGAAGAAATGGAAAGTATGGAGGATATTTTTATTCCAGATAAAATATGAGATCATAAGAGAATAAGAATTTCAGTTATGTCTTTTGTATCTCAGAGTTTTGAATATTGCAGATCTCTTTTTTTCCACTCATAAATCTGTTTAGTGCATAATTAATGCAGTTGTTTGCACAGAATGTCTCACCTCTTCTCCCCACTGGGTATACTGCCTGGAAGTAACATTTGTCCAGAAATTATCAGAAACCTATTCTCCCGATGGCATGCGCTTTTGACTTCAGATCAATACGATTGTAGTACTTTGTCTCTTACAAATTATCAGGCACATTGGGAGTAAATATGAAAGCTAATATTCCTGTTATCCTTGCCCCAAAGCTCAAGCACCCATATATTCTTGGAAGAAACTGATCTGACTGCAACTTTAAGCTTAACATTGGTAGTCAATATGGATGGAATCAATTAGACTGGTTAAGCTATACTTTTTTTTTTTTTAACAGAAGTCTCTGGACTTGAATAAAAGTTATCTATAGTTGATCAATCCCAGAAAGTCAAGAGTATGAGATGCTGGCTTTTACGAACTTCCAGAAAGGGGCAGGGCCCATTTGAAATACAATTTAATTTAAATTTTTCAAGTTTTTTCTTCAACCTGCCAGTCCCATGGTCCCAGCTTCGTGCATTGTGACCTCAATTATATCATTTTGAATGCTGCATATTCTACCATAAAAATAAATAGAAAGTGTATGAGGTTAACAAACATTAATAATAATTTTCATTGTGTACAACAGTGATAAATCTTATCTACTGAATAAAATGAAACCTCTTTTAGAACATAAGGGTTTGGTTTATTATATAAAAATTATTTCTTGCCCTGGCTGGCATGGTTCAGTGGACTGAGTGCCAACAAACCAAAGGGTCACTGATTCAATACCCAGTCAGGGCACATGCCCGGGCTGTGGGCCACATCCCCAATAGGGAGTGTGTGAGAGGCAACCACACATGGATATTTATGTCCCTCTCTCCTTCCCTTCCCCTCTCTCTAAAAGTAAATAAACAAAACCTTTTAAAAATTATTTCTTTTTTCTGAACCAATATTAGCAGCCAAATTGCTCTCTTTTTAATCTTTAAGGCTCTTTTTTGTATGTAAATAGATAACAGATTATATTTCAGAACTAAATTTGGAATATTGCAAGAGGTTATTGTGTAATAGTTCTTATGGTTTCTGAACTAGAAAATATCATGTGATCCTTGTATTAAGAAACATAAGAAATAAGCTAGCAGATAGTATAAAATCAAATATTAAGCAGTGGTTTAAAGAGGTATAGTCAAGATAACCAGAAAATAAAGCAGATAATGTGTAGCTAGAATTTTGAGGAAAACTTTTTTAGATGCAAAACCTTGCTTAATCCATATTCTGGTTTTTGTTTGTTTGTTTAATAATCTTATGCTGTGCCGTTTTCTCTACAAGTTGTTAAGTTTTGAGCTTCTTAAGTCCTCCCTTTTGTTTTCTTGGTGTTAATTAGTGGAATTGTAGATATTGGTCTTGAAAACTTCAAATCCCTCTAACTACAATGAAAAAAGTCTTAGCAAGATAAGAAGGAAAAAATATTATCTCCTCTCTTATGGCTGTAACAAATATATTTCTATATAATACACCGTTATTTTAAGAAGTCTAAAAAATTGGGCTGTAGAGACTTTGATATATCGTGTGAAACTAAGACTCAACCTCCATAGAATCTGTGATTCTGATTGGTTTTAACCTAATAATTCATCACCCTAATAATGTCCAAATGATATTTCTGATTTCTGAAACAGTTAAATCTTGTTTTCTTATTAAACCATTAGAGGATTACTGACATTTCCTTTTTTTCCTACATGCTTGGAAGTGGGTAGAATATGTGGGAAGCCCCATCAATGACCTTGCTATATTTCTCATTTAATACAGAAGTTAAGACATTTGCCTCCTTTAAATTAATAATTTCTTGGAGATATTATTTGAATGGAATGTTTAAAAGTGGACAGATTTTAAGCAGGTAGTAGAATGTGGAATATAGTGATGATTAGTAGAGAGAACACATAGCTGAAAGTTATGAGGAGTTTTTGGCTCTGGTTCCAACTCTACCACCATCTCACTACCCATTTATTCATTAATGAATCATGCTTTTATTGAAATTACATTTGTCAATAGAAACTCTTCCAGTGATTTAAAATGAAGAAATAAACTTTGATTCAGAACAATTTGGGTTTAAAAATAGAATCTATCTCAGAGAAATTAAGTGGCCCTGAACAAGATAATTTATCTCTAAATCTTGGTTATCTTCCCTTTTTTTTTCATTTTTCAAATACAGTCAATGATAAATTCTGAACTAAAGTCCAGAATAAATAATAGCAATATTAATAAAATCAGTAAAAGCATAATTTTAGAAATCTAAAATATAATGTGGGCATCAGGAGAAAGGTCAACAAAAGGTTGTACTAGATTAGGTGCTGAGAATTGATCCCTACATCTGACACAGGGCAGGTGGAGGTGAGAGCATAAATACCTCTGTACATGTTACCTTAATCAGGCAACCACTCTTCTTTGTCTCAACATCTTTATTTGTTAACCGAGGAATAGGAGACCCCATCATAATGTAGTTTTATGTGACCCTGAAGATATTCACCATGGCTCAATTGTGCCACTTTTTGTTAGACACATATTTTCCCATGTAAAAGTCAGTTCTAAAGCCCCCAGTTACAATCTGGTTGTGAGCATGTGCACACATTTTCTAATTCAACTGTTACATTGTTTGTCTTTATGATTAAATGGCCTCAAGTTTCTAAAATTTTTAACAACTTACAAAGTTTTTACATTATGTTCTTTGTTCTATTTTTATTTTTTTTCTTATGTTTATTTTCTCTCTCAAATATGAGAGATTTAAAGTTCTTATAAAAATATTGGAAGCACTAACATAGACACCTGGGATTTTTCAATAGGAATAAAGAATGGGTGTGAAAAAGACCTGCTTGAAAATTAATTAAATTTATTTTTTAATAAAATAAAACAAGTGAATCATTTTATTTGATTTTGAACTTGATAACCTCTGGAAGAAAATGAGATTTGCTCAAGATTTGCCTGCACCAGAAACTTCAGCTTTTACAGTAGCAAGCAGAAATAAATTCCAGGCACAAAGAACTGGAAGATGCTGTGACTCATAAGTCTCTACATTGTCCAATGAGCAAAAGAAAATGTCCTTTAAAAGCACCATTCCTCATTTTAAACAAGCTGTAGCATTTCATCTTCACCATATCACTAAGGCAAAATCTTTATAGGTTATGGTCATCAATCAAAGTCCCTGTTAAAGTTCTTTTTATTTTAACTACTCTAGAAATTTTTATTTAGAGGGTTCAGTTCACTGAGCCAGATCAATCCATACTAATGCAGCTATCATGACCTTTATCTTTATTTTCCTCTTTAAAAAATGCAATATAAATATAAATAAAAGAGAAAGCAGTTCCCATAAAGCTAGCTGTCTTTCTGGTTTTGTTTCTTGTCATTGTTGATTTTGTTCTGTGTGTGTATGTGTGTATGTTTGACAGTAGTTCAAAAATTTTTAAATTACTTTCTGTCTTTGTGTAGTAGATGCCATGATATTCTGCCCAGGCCTTCCTTTCAAGACTGAAGCATTCATATCCTGGCCGTGCATGAAAGAGAGGTGCTGATAGCTGTCTCCACTCAGCTGAGCCTCTCACCAGAAATTGGCCCAAAGACCTTGTCAAAGATACATACTTCCCTAAAGGAGGTGCACCTCTGATAACTAGTCATGAGGAAGTAAAAATGTGTGGACTTTCTGCCTCAGTGGTGGGTGACCCTGAAGGGCTATGCCATCCTCAGAGTTGAGGACTTTGTTGCCAGTAAACTGCAGTTAAACAGCTTCTTTTGCCCAATTCTAATTCTTTCTTTACACAACTCTACTTCTTTCATTGCTGCTTTTACTCCATAAAGTTGTACATTTCCTTCAACATACAATTCAGAAAGGATCAATATCTTAGTAAACCTAGAAAACTGACCATAGATAGATGGTATGAAAAGGTAGTTTCAATGGTGGTGTAGAAAATTATGAAATTCTTCTTTTTTATTGAAAACGTTATTTCTCCATCTTGGGCATACCTCATTTTCTGTATTACTTACTGCTTTACATAGGGACTCAGGTTCAGAACACTTAAAGAATGAAAATAAAATGATATTAGATGAAATGTAAGTCTATTTGAAAAGCTTTTGTGGGGCTCATTAACTGACTGGTAAAGATTGAAAAAAAATATATGTAATATATATAAATGCATATGTATTTGCCTTTTACATCTTTCATAGCACACACCTCATAAATGGCATCTGTGGTCCAACATAATGTAAGTGAAATATCTCATGTTGCCTACTTGATGCCTGTTTAAAGTTTTACAAACCTTTCTTCTATGTCTCCCTAACTTTTTTTTACTTTTCAGTAGTATCCTGTACTTCATCCTGCTTGCACCATGCTCACCAACACAAGTTAATAGTCCAAATTATAAATGTAAATACAGGGTCCAGCACAAATTATGCCCCTTTTTATTACAAAATCTTTTATTACAAAACCATAAGCATGTAACTCTGTAACATAACATCTCACTCAAGCATACCATATGCCATTTTAGGTGAAATGTTCAAATTAAAATTCTAAATGATTACACCCACTTATCACCCTGCCAACTGCACTCAAGCAGGCATTACTTCTGCTGGACCCTGTATATCACTCACTTAAATTCAGTATCTCTCTATATCTCAGAGGGAAAATAAGTAATCATTTTTAGAGTACAGGATATCCAGGGAAAAGGTAGTCTATCTACACTTACAGGTTTGCACTATAAAGACAGAGTGGCAATAGTTATTTTAATATAGAGGCTGTTTGTACAAGTATTGCTTCTAATTTTAACTTGTCACAAAATTTTGTGAAAAACTCTGGCTTCACCAGAGAACTTTGGTTCAACTGAAATCATTGTAAGTAAAGCATCAGTAATTATAAACAAGTAGTTTTAAAAGATAATTACTCAAATAAGCTTTGGAGTCTTTTCTCCTCTTGAATGGGCAAAAACTACAAGTATTTCTGTTAAGATTGGGAACAAGACAAAGACGTCCACTTTCACCACTCTTTCTCAACACAGTACTAAAAGTCCTAGGTGCAACAATCAAACAAGAATAAGAAATAAAAGGCATCTGAATTGGAAATGAAGCAGTAAACTGTTTTTATTTGCAGATCACATAACACTGTATATAGAAAACTCTAAATATCTCACCAGAAAACTACTAAAAGTGATAAATGAATTCAATAGAGGATACAAAATAAATATCCAGAAATCAGTTCCATTTTTACACACCAATAATGAAGTATTGAAAAGGGAAACTGAGAAAACAATCCAATTCACAATACTTTCAAAAAGAATAAAAAACCTGGGAATAAATTTAACAAAAGATGTAAATGACCTGTACTTGACAAATTATAGGACACTGAAGAAAGAAATTGAAGAAGATACAAACACATAGAAGCATATACAGTGTTCATGGATAGAAAGATTTAACATCATTAAAATGTGCATCCTACCCAAAGCAATCTGTAGATCACACAATTCCTATCAAGATACCAATGGCATGCATCACAGAACTAGAACGGATATTCCAAAAATTTATATGGAACCACAAAAGGCCCTGAATAGTAATAGCAATCTAGAGAAAGAAGAACAGAGTTGGAGGAATAACACTACCTAAACAAGACCATGGCAACAAAAAAGCATGATACTGGAATAAAAACAGACATATACATCAATGAAACAGAATATAGAGCCCAGAAATAAATCCACATTTTTATAGACAATTAATGTTCAACAAATGAGGCAAGAAGATACAATGGGGTAAAGATAATCAATTTAATAAATGGTGTTGGGAATAGTGGACAGATACATGCAAAAAAAATGAAATTAGACCACCTTCTATACCATACACAATAATAATCTCAAAATAGGTTAAACATTTAAATGTTAGACTTGAAACCATAAAAATCCTAGAAGAAAACATAGGCAATAAAATCCCAGACATTTCTCCTAGCAATATTATTTTCTGAGATATCTCTTCAGGCAAGGGAAACAAAAGAAAAAATAAAGAAATAGGACTACATCAAACTAAAAATTTTGGCACAGCAAATTAAACCATCAACAAATAGAAAAGACAACGCACCTAATGAGAGAGCATATTTGCCAATGATACACTAGATAAGGGGTTAATATTCAAAATTCATTTAACAAACTTATAAAACTCAACTTCAAAAAAACAATCCAAATGAAAAATGGGCAAAGGACCTCAATAGACACTTCTCCAAACTGAACATAGAGATGGCCAACAGACATATGAAAAGATGCTCAACATCACCAATCATCAGAGAAATGCAAATTAAAACCACATTAAGATATCACCTCATACTTGTCAGAATGGCTGTCATCAAAAATCAGTAGGAAACCAGAGTTGGCAAGGATTTGGAGAATAAAGAACCCTCATGTACCATTTGTGTGAATGCAGATTGTTGTAGCTGTTTCGAAAGGCACTTTGGAGTTACCACAAAAAGTTAAAAATGGAACTGCCTAATGGCCCAGTGATTCCACTTTTGGGAATTATTCCAAAAAAATACCCCGAAACACTATATATGTATCCCTATATCCATTGTAGCATTATTTACAATAGCTAAGGTTTGAAAGCAGCCCAAGTGCCCATCAGTATATGAGCAGATAAAAAATCTGTGGTACATTTACACGATGAAATACTACTCAGCTATAAAAATGAAAAAAAAATCTTAACATTTGTGACAGCATGGCTGGACCAGCAGAGGATTATGCTAAGTGAACTAAGCCAGTCAGAGAAAGACAAGTACCATGTGATTTCACTCATAGGTGGAATCTCGTTCAAAATGAACCAACAAAATTGAGAGAGACTATAGAGAATAGACTGACAGCTGTCAGGAGGGGATTGGGAGACTGATGGGGAGTGGAGGGCTTGACCAAAAAGAAGAAAAAGAGAGAAAGAACTAATAGACATGGACAACAGTGTGGTTATTGTGGGGGTCAGGGAGGTAGAGGAGGCTATGCAGGGATAAAAGGTGATGGTTCGAGGCCTGAATGGGGTTGTGAACACACAGCGCCATACACAGATGATGTGTTATAGAATTTTGAACCTATATAATTCTGTTAACCAGTGTCGCCCCAATAAATTCAATAAAAAGAAAAAACAGAAACCATGCATATGTTTTCTACTATTTTATCTTCATAAGCAGTTCATGGTCTAAACAAGGCCAAGGCCCTTAACATATTGAGACAATTATCATTAAAATGTATTGTTTTATAGAAATAACCTTTTTGAAATTCTCTTTCCTTTAGATGTCAGAGTGATTAACAATTAATGTAAGTAGAGAATTATTTTTCATAGAATTAGTTGTCAATCTTCTTTTGAAATCATGATGAATTGATAATCAGAGATATGTGTTCTAAAATGTTTTTATAATCAATATGTATACATATGATTTTTAACATAAATATATTTAATTACAACAAATATATTTGAATATAAATACACATACACATATGTACTTTTAATAAAGATATTTATAACAGATTTTCTTGAATGAGATAATATATCTATAGAATATTATATTTTCTAAAATTTAAATCATGTCAATCCAGAAAGTGTTTAATGAATATCTGATATTGTGCTTGGTAGAAACTTATAGCATAGGCTTATCATCAAGAAATTTATTGTTCTATGGAGTAAATCAGTTTTAGATAAATTTGCAAGTCTAAAAACAATGAAATATCTTATATTCTAAAAGGTTAAATTAAAATTCTAAAATTTATGAATAAAAACCTATAGATACATTTTGTACACAGGAAGTGTTGTGTTAATAGATATTTTTAGTCAAAACTTCCAGTTGTTTAAAATAAATAATTGTGTATATTTTGTAATGCAAATTTATTCATGGAATTTATTCATGACATTTGCAATATTCCTTTTTTTTTTTCCTGCTCAATTGGTTGCTTTATTGGTTATTTTAAGGTTTACAGTCTTGTTTTTAATGAATAAATAGTTAATATTCAAGTTACATGAAATCACTTCACATATATGAACTTAAAATGATATACTCACATTTGTCCCTTTCCAACCTCTGTGTTGTTGTTTTCATACATACCATGTGTTTTACTGCATATGACATAAACTACACAACACATTGTTATTATTTTTGCTGTAAACTCACTTTTTAAAAAGACTTAAATGACAAGGAAAAACAGTCTTCATATTTACTCATGCAATTATCCTTTTATGTACTCTTCTTTAATTTGTGTTTCCCATTTCTGTCTGGTACTATTTTTCTTCTGCTTGAATAATTTTATCATTTTTTGTTGTACAGTTTTGCTAGTGACATATACTTTCTTTCTTTTTATTGTTCTGTTACAATTGTCCCACTTTTTTTCCCATTGATCTCCCCTGCCCTGTCCCCTCAGCTCCCACAGTCAGTCCCCACCCCATTGTTCATGTATTTTGAGGACCAGTCTTTGAGAAACAATGGTGTAGAATATATTTTATAACTTATTTGTCCACAAGCCATGACATGCTTTTATTCATACAGAGCTAATACTCCTTTATGTTTGTTTAAACTTTCAAACACTATCCCAAATACTCTTACTCTCTGTGATTATAGGACATTTCACTTACAGAGTTCCCTACAGCTAATCTTGCCAGTTATCGTACATTTGGTAGATTTACTTAAAAAACTCCATGTACTCTAGCCAGCCCAAATTTCCATACTTAAGACACCAAAAGATATGCTGGATGCCATCAGAGGTATTGCAAATGTTAAACAGAAAAAAAAAAAGGATTTTTTTTCTTTTTGGCTGCATGAAAATTATAGATAGTGCATAATAGTTAGAAATAGTTTATTAATTAGCTTAGTAGCATAACACATTCTGTTGATAATTTAACTGTAAATTGTACAATTTTTCCTTCACTCATTTGCTTTCTAAAAAATGTTAAATAAATGAGTCAAAACCCATATAATTAAAGTTTACTTACTATAGTAGTATAAAGTTAATCATTACTTAATTTTTTCACAATATATAAAGAAGTTTTCAAATAATACTTATATGTGTTGAACAGCACTGTGGAATTTTATTTCAGTTTTAAAAAATTAAAAATACACTCAAGAGTAAAGTTTTCATTATGAAATAAACAGAAATTTACAAAATTCTTTTTTGAGTCAAGTGAAAGTGTTGTACACAGCAGACCTAGGAATCACGGAGGTCACAGCAGTTTATAGGGCTGACATACTTAATTTGCAACATTACTCTTTTTTAATCTGGTTGTTGAAGTTACTATCTTTAATTTCATCCTTTAACATACTTCTAAAACTTCCTTCGAGGTTTAAGCTTTCTGAATACCTCTAACTCCAATTGAAATATGCATTTGAATGTGAACTCAAAGGTTTTGATTATCAGACATAATAATTGCATACGCTGATTGTTTATAGTACTTTGTTACCATGTTAATTCTATGCAGCTGACATTTGTTAAGTATCCATTATACATTGGCCTTTGTGCTAGGCTGTTACAGCAAAATATGTGCTAGCTGATCAGTGCCTGACAAACAACCACAATCTCATTTAACACGGCCTGCCATTTTCTAGTTGTAACCTATCATTTTTAAAAGGCACATGTTCAAAGGCATTTATTGTTATCTATGTACAACTTATTGTGCTAAAACAATGATAATCATTGCTAAGTTTCTATCAGGATTTTATTCTGAAATAACCAGGAATTGTTTGTTTATGTTTCCTCTCCATGTGTTTGGTGTCTAAAGAAGCCTGAATGGGTGGATATATGAGATGTTCAATGTCTAAGAATATTGTAAAGGATTTTAAGTTTGGTCTCATGAAGTACTGACAAATGAAAGATCGTTTTTGTTCATATGTCCCTAAGCAACCAGATTAGGAAAAGAAGGTAACAAGCATGAAGAAACAGATATCCTTTCTGAATAAGGAGACTGTCTCTCACTGGATGGTGATTTTTATATTACTGAAATATTCATTCATATCATTGGTTGTGGTGGTAGAGAATGACAGACACTATCAAATAAATTTTTCTGCAGTGATGGAAACGTTCTGTGTCTGTGCTTCCCGTACTGACTTGCTAGCAACACAGAATTATAAAGCATTTGAAATGTGAGCAGAGTGACTAAGAGTTAATATTTTCTAGTTTTTAAATTAATATAAATACAATTTTAAGTACCTGTACATGGCCAGTGACAATTACTATAGATAGTAGTCTCTGAATATATTAAAGCAGGACTCACAAGTGACATTTAAGATCCTGTCTCATACATAGTTAATGCTTCTGTAATTTTTAGGCAATAAAGACTGCCCACAACAAGGCTTACTGAGGCCCTGAAATACACCTTTTCATGCCTCCATTACCCTTTCTTTAGCAAAGTAATGTCCTGGATACAAGACATGTTGCATTTGCTATGTGACTGGAAAGCAAAAAGATTTTACTATACCATCCAAATCAAGTGTTTTGCCAAGTCACATAGTAAGCTGCTTCCCGCAGGGCTAACTTCAAATACACTTCCAAGTTGCTTAATGCTCCTAGTGGCCCTCCTGCTTGTGCCGTAGCGACTTCATGTCCTTCCTTATGAACTCAGGGAAGTGGGAGCTCTCTGCCTGCTCAAAACAGACTTCGTTGGCAGCCACTATAGTGAAAGCTCAAAGTCAGGTTTTCATTTTCGAAATTTGCTGTTTGTGGGATGAAGGAATTATAATCCTCCCACACTGTGGAATTGTTTCCAAAGAAAAAGACTTTTAAGCAGTAGACAGTATTTTTTCACTTAAAGCTTCATTCGTGGGCAACTGCCAGAGGGGGAAAAAATAAACCTTTTGCCTTTTTCTGGATGTACTACAATTCAGACTTCCTAAATTGACATAAAATTCCATCCAAAGTGGGCAGCCAAAGTGAAACATTTGCTTTTCTTTAAACAGACGCCATTCTTCCTGCTACATGACTTTTTTCTTAGTTTTTTCTTCCTGAAATGCTTCTCCTCACAACTTTATACAAGGAAAGCATACCTGATCCTTAACATGCATATTAATGCTGTGTTTTCCCTAGTTTTCTTTATTCCATCTACCTTGAGTGATCTTTTTTCTGACCTACTTTTATTTGTAGAATGAGAAAATATACAGGCTTACCTCACTCCCCTAGATTATACACTGCTCTTAATTGATGGCCCAGATACCCTTACAACCTTTGCAGTGTTTAGAGTAGTGGCATGACAATAACAGGTAGGAAACAAATAGGATGAATTAACAACAAATGAATGGATAGAATGGGTGAATGAATGAATAAATGAAGGAATGGATGATTGACTGAAATTATGAATGAACAAACGAATGAACAAAGAGTAAATTCTTAAGAAATGGTTCTCTGGTAAAAAAAAGTCTGAAACACTAATTGAAAACATTAATATTTCTTGAGAACTCGTTACACTGCAAATTGCATAAAACCTCATTGAAACAGATTTAAAAGCAAAGGAGGGGTATTTATTGACTAACTTGAATAGCCTGTGGAAGATGAGGTTTCTGCAAGCTGGAGACAAGGGTTTAAATGACACCCCTAGGCTGGATTTTTTTTCTCTTTTGGCCCTACTTCCTCTGCCTCCTCAGGGCTTCATGATGGCTGCCAGCAGCTTGAGGGACTATGTACTTCAAGGTTCATGTCTGGCTGAAAGAGTGATGGATCTCCCCAGTATTCCTGAAAAGACGTGAGATTCATTTTAGACCTCCACAAGGTGATACGCTGACTTCTACTACCCTGCGATTTCCCTGGAGGTGTGACCCCACCACACTCAGAACTATAGTGGAGAAAGTATGACATCTTCCTCATCCTCTACCGCCATAGGGTCAGTTACCAGAAGAAAACAAATGTACATTGAGGAGACAAATAACAAATGCCCATCTCAGCAAATGAAATGAAACTAAATTTTGTGTCGTATTCCAACTGAACTCCATTCAATCCTACCATAAATTACTTGAGGACCCAGTTAAAGTTTCCTATTCTTAGTATATTATTTTTGGGAGCTATTTATTTTTCTGAGTAAGAAATTTCATCAGAAGAGTGTGTCATTTGCATAAATCACACAGCAGAAAAGATTTTCACTAGCATTTCCTCTCATGTTTATCTTTCACAGGTACCCTCTGTGCTGTTTTCATAGGTAGCATCTGTTGATAGTAAAATGTATCTTTAGCATCTGGTTAATATTACTGTTGGTTTATCTCAGGAAAAAAAAAAGTCTTTTAGCATTTTACTGTTGATCCAGGCATGACTAGGATCAACAATAATTCCTGCAATAAGAAATAGATGAACACCTTTACCAGGGTATAATTCAGAGCTAAATATTCTCTGAAATGACATCTGTTTCTTGGTGTTATACACAATTTTATTATTTCTTATATGAATTTTGACCTTAAATTTAGTCTTAAATTTATATTTCTTTGCATTCTGTGGAACCAGGTCTTTCTTTGGTTTACTTCTAGGAATAATCATCAGGCTCTAATTTATTTATTTTAAAAAATCTCTTCTCTCCCTGTTATTTTGAAAGGCAACATAAGCTGGTAGTTAGGAGGACAGGCCTTGGGGCCAGATCTCCTTTCCCTTATACAACCCTTAATTAAACATGATACAATTTAGTTCCTTGATCTATAAAATGAAAATAATTAGTTAAAGAGTTCTTGTGAGGACCAACTAAAGTACACACAGTATTGGGGTGGCCAATAAGTCTGTTTAGTTTTTTTCCATAAAATAAAAGACACATTTTTCATTTTCACCAATAACTTTATTGATTTGAATATTTGGAGTATGTTGGCTATCTACCACATGATATAATGTTGATTGTTCTCATATATTTTGCTAGCTGCTGGGGCAAAACCCTAAAGAAATATCCTTTATTTACAAAGTTACTTTTTTTGTTTGATGCTTTAAATGGGTAAGTAAAAATAAAATATTAAATACAATGTGATAAATTATGTGGTATTTAACAGGACACACAGGGGATCACTTAAAGAATGGAAAGGAGGTAAAAGTCTAAAGCAGGAAATTTACACAGGCACCAGATTATTAAGGCCCCCATCCAAAGTAGAAAGGATTTTAGACTTTGTTCTATGTGTAAAATGGAACTAGTAAAGGACTTTCTTTAGATGAGATTTGTGTTTTAACAACATCTCTATGGTTGTTGGAGAGAATGCATTCCAGGGAAAGACAAGAGCATGGATTAACATACGAAGTTCAGTTAGGTGATCATTAATGTATTACAGCTGGGAAGCAGTTATTTTCTATTTAATGAAGTTATAGAGATTTAGACTTCAGGGGGAAAAAATAAGACAGAACTGGATGGTGGATTGAAAGAGAGAAAAGAGACAGGAGTCTATCAGGTTTCTTGTTTCAGCAAGCATATGGAAAATCATATCATTCACTGAAACAGAAACAGCAGAGAAAGCAGGCCAGGCCTCTGTATCCATTCTTCTGCCTCCTGTCAATCAACTTCGATGTTATCAAAGTGATCTTTATTAAACAATTTTGATCATAAAATTCCCTGCCTAAAAAATTCAATGGATAAATATTACTCACTGAACATAGCCCAAATACTACATCATCTGCATAATTTGTTCGCAACTAATGTTTTATCTCTCTCATATTTTTCTCTAACCACAGTTTCTAAATCTGTGTGTGTGTGTGTGTGTGTGTGTGTGTGAGAGAGAGAGAGAGAGACAGAGAAAAGAGTGAGAGAGAGAGAGAGAGGTTTGACCATAAATTAACTCTTATTTACAGATTGTCCAGCTTTGAAACTCAACTCTATCCTTTATAATCTAGTTAAAATGGTACTCTCTCAATCCAAGTTTCCCTGATGTTTCCATGTCAGTTTAATCACATCCAATTTTTTGGCCCCCACTGTAGCAATAATTTATTTTTAAGAAATATAATGTTGTACCATCAAAGTGTGCTTGCATGTCTTCTTGGCATAAGACTATGAGTTCCAACCAGTTAAGGTTAACTTACTCTTTTCCCATACCTGCCATGATAGATCAGATACTCAATAAAAGTTTAATGAATAAAATAACACAGCGACAGATACGCCATGATATGTTTGGACATGAAGTTGCCAATGTGAATCCTCTATGATCCAACTCTGTGCACAGTTTTCTAGTTCTTAGAATTCTTTAGTGACAATGAACAGAAAGGTGGTGATAAACACTGATAGAAATGAAAAAGATACTTTTTTCCCTTGAATTTAGTGTTAACATTATTTACTGCTATAATACTATATACTCTTGCCCATTCAGTGAATGACGACTTATTTGAAATATCAAATATTTTCAATGTGCTGTCATAGATCTGACTTGTAATGTTGTCTAGATTCTGCCAATACTCAGACTTACACACCAGGAATCCTTTATTCAGTTTTACATGAATTTTTTCACACACAGTTGATCTGAAATTTCTTCTGTCATTGACAAAATTGGTGTCATCACATAACTATTTAAAGTACCTTTGTTTAAGATATGTATTATTCAAATCAGTGTATACAATGTATAAATTATATTCAATATATTGGCATTTTAACCATTTTTAGAATAAGTTTTCTGCTGTGATTTTAATATGGGCTGCTTGTTTACTATAACATGCCTTGGTAATAAACAATCATTTATAAATATGATTGGCTGTTGAATTGAAAATAGTCATTATATTTCAGTCTATGAGCCCTGTTCTTTTGCCTTAAGACAGGATAATAATGGGAACTTCACAATTCTTATTAAATTTTAATTGCTAAATATATTTTCAATAGTTATATTCTTTCAGGATATAAACCAATATATTTAAAAATTGAAAGCTTCCTCAAGAAACAGGAAAATACATAAAATTAAATTTATATACAGGAAGGTATGTTCATATCCTGCCTGTACAAATTTGTTAAAATGTATATAAGAATAAATACTTTAAAAGAATGCACTGATCACTAGATTTTTTAAAATATATTTTTGAATTTATGTACAAATTTTACCAGTGAATGCAAATACTTAGAATGTCATTTTGATAAATGATATTTTATTAGTATTACATTTGATTGAAATCCAAGGGACAATATCAGGATTGACTATACACATGTGTAGGGTAATTAAAAATGTTTTCAATCAGTTCAATTATTTTCAGTGATTTTGCCCCCCTCCTCTAGTATAAAGTGAACTGCAAATGCTTAAAAACTAGTGACTCCTACTTCTAGCTAAACTTACACATTATCTTCCATTATTTTAGTGGTACATCACTTTCATATCTTACATTAGCCAAATTATCAACTGCTTTTGTTTAATAGATGTATATTTAGATAAATCCAAAATTTTACAAATATCTTTGCATACTTTTTCTTGTCTTTCAGTATGCCTTTCTCAAGTGAATTTGCTTTTTCCTAAAATGCATATTTTAATGTTTTTTAAAAATACAGTTCTGGGATAATTTTTTTTTATTATTTTAGTTTTTTTATGATGTTTGGGTTTACATGAACAATCCCCCCACACAAATATATTGGCTATTTTATTAAGTTAATGATTTTAGTATCAATTGCATTCCCCTTGCCTATATTTATTCTTTGACTCTATATTGCCCAACTGATTGAACTTATTCACCTTTAAAGTGTGTTACGCTCTTCTAACCCTCCTTCTCTATTGAAGAAGCAGAATAATACAATAGTAATGGTGTCTCATTCAGAGATAATTTGAAGGGATCTATCTTGTTAGGCTGCATGAGGAAGTAGTAGAGATGGATCCTATTTATAAGGTGAATTTCCACTAATGTCAGTTATTGAATAATTCATAAAATAAAAAAAAAATACTGTCCATCAATGGGCCATTGTACTTTCCAGAGCCAATTTTCTAAATATTTCTTGAAGCTTTCTCTTACCTGGGACAACAGTGGCCCCCATCAATCAGCGTGCAGTAATGAATGCCACATTCAAAGAAGGTCTTGAATTGACTTCCAACTTTCACTAGTGCCTGCCAGAATAGTCTTCTTCATTTTAAGAGAACTAAAGGGTCTTCCTCTCTACCAGAAGTTTCCTCGTTATGTAAAGAACAGTGATTAACTGATTATAATGGATAAATTAATCTCCATGGAGATGCACAAATTCAGACATTTCTAATTAGTATAATTTTCATGGGATAACCAAAAAATCCTCTGTTCTTATTAACAATGATTAACAGAACAATAACTAATTTTGGCAGTTTCCTAAAAATTTCTTAAAATCACCTTGAGGACGCAGATTAAAGAATTATAAATTTATAGAAATGTTAAAAAGCTAACAATAAGCAATAGCTATAACAGCAAACTGTTTCTACTTTGAAAAAGTGTCCTCTTCCTTTGTTATGCTTATCATCAGCACCATCATCATTATCACAACTGATACCATTCAGTATCTGCTATTTGACTCGCAAAATGCTATGCACTTTATATAATGAATTAACTTTAAACCTTATAGCAGTCTAATGAAGTCTGTGTTATTGCCTCCAATTTCATGATCATGCTTGATGGAAATTTGATTTTTCTTGGTCCTGATAACCTCCAGTTTCACTAGAATCACTGGGTTTAAAAAATTATCATTAATATTTTAAGTTGTTTTAAAACTTTTATCTGAATATTTAAGAGAGCTATGTTCACTTTATTAAAACCACACTACACTAAATGATGAAAAATATATAAAAGACAGAAAAGATAGTTCTGATGATATTTAATGGGCCATGTGTCCAGATGTGCCACACTTTAACTGCATGTTTAAAATAATAATTCTTTGAGGTTTTCTTTTCTTTTTTAATAAAAAATAGTTAGACTGAAAATGAAGTCTAGATCAATAATAGAATAGCTTTCTATGATATTTAAAAATTACAGGCATAATCATTCATGATAGAATCAAAATTACAGGCATAATCATTCATGATAGAATCAAAAATTCTATCAAACAGAGCACATCACAGGAAACGAGATTTGAAATTTTGAATCAAATCTGATTTTAAAAAAAATTAAGAAAATAACTGAAAAAATAACATAAAGGGAAACAAACATTTTAACAAATGGTCTTTCTAACCATCACATGAAATTTCTGTATCAAAATAACTACATTTAAATGTGGTCCCATAGGGAAGATGGAATATTGTGAATCATTGTGTTTCCTTTGATCCATCAGAAGTTAAAATGTAATTTTCATAATGAAAAGAGTACCTTTTCAATAAAAAGAGGTCTATGATATTCATGCAAATTTCCAAATCCTGAATGGCTACCAGAATTAATTTTCAAATATTGTTTCCTATAGACTTTCACAAAAAACATTTTGCCAGTCAAGGAAATGTGAACAAATTGTATTGTCAGACTATTTCAAGTTTTCCATAACTACATATGAACATTAAATATAAAATAAAACACAGAGTATGAACAGTGATAGTATAAAAGCAGCACTTTGTGAAGAAAAATAGGCAAAATATTTATGCATGTGAGCTTTTGGTAACAATAATTTGTTACCAAATAGGCTTGGCAGACTAATGGGTTAGCAGAAAACCAAATGCAAGTGAACTCCACACTCAGTGGAGATCAATTAGAATCATGAAGCATATCTGAAAATGTAACAAAATAAGGGGAAAGAGGAAAATTTGATACATACATACAACCACCACCATAATTAAATCTCCAATCCCTCCAGAATATTTCCTTCTCATTCAATGTTCTAAATCCTTAAAATGGACACTACGACCCCTCACAATTATGTTCCCATTTCCCCTCTCCATCTCTGAGCTCCAACCATTCTGACCTCCCTGTTCTACAATATTTCAGCCACTGTCCTTATGCCAGGGATTCCTTACCTGCCCTTACCTCTACCTGGGTCATCAGCTTCAAAATAATTCTGGGTTCACAGTTTTCCCTCTGCTAGATTTTTTTCCAAAGTCTCCTTTTCAGTGGGACCTTCCATGGTCATCTTGTTTAAAATGGCAGCTGCCCCCAATCCTTCCTTATAAGCTTATATCTGTGCCACTGATCACCAACCGAATTGTCAGTGCTGTACTCCTAGTGCCTAGAATAATGCTGACACATAAATTTATAGTTCTAGTTCTAAATTCCCTTATAATAAGTGATGTATAGTATGTATACTATATAGTTTTATAATATATATTATATATTTATATTATAAATACATATTATATATGTATATTCAGAATACATATGTATAAATAAATCTGTAGAATGTATACACTATACACATACAAACATGTGTGTATGTGTGTTGATTAAATGAAACCTATTGCCCAGTATGCAGGATGGGCAAAATGCCATAGTGGCAAAATCCTAGGGCTAAAGGCTCCTACTTTAATCCCGGTCCTTCTGCCTGGTTCTTTTGTGTGACAGGTTGGGAAGAGACACAGACATTTACAGCAGAAAGAATCTCATAAGGAGATTCAGATATCTAAAGAAAAAATGTGCATTATTCGAGAAATGCCAAATTTCCCAAAGGGACCACACCCTTGATTGGATGCAAGGTATTGCTTAGACAAAACTGGAACTATAATTCAATATTGGAGACTAGAAGGATTATAAATCTAATTCTCTACTTTAATACATTTTTCAAAACATTCAAATCTTAAACAATTTATTGGTCTTTACTTAGATTTCTGCTGCCATAGGATCTTCTGATTATTTCCACTAATAAAATATCTCTGAAGTGATCAGTCTGAGGTTTCATTATGGTATAGCCAACATTGCCCTGATAAGAGTTCAGGGGTTCACACAATTTCTCTGTAAAAGACCAGATAATAACTATTTTAGGTTTTCTGGGCCATAAGATTTCCACAGGAACTTCTCTAATCAACCTTTGTATGAAAGCAGCCATAGATGATGTTAACATCTAAAATGGGTATGGTTGTGTAAAATTTTATTTAAAAAAATACAACAGGATATGAGCTGGATTTAGCCAAAGGGCTATAGCTTGCTGACCCCTGATTTAGAAAACCATTCAATAGTAAGATGAATATTAATGTTTTCTGAGTGTAATGTGCCAGCAATTGTTTCAGGAACTTTATAGCATGTAAAAAAATAGGAAAAACTACAATATTATAGCCTCCACACATTTTCTAATCAGGATTCTGCAGGACATATAATATATGTCATTAAGTAGCTATTAGAACGGAATATAGTCATGTTCAATTTAACGATGTGGATATATTTTGAGAAATTCATCATTAGACAATTTCCCCATAGGGCAAAACCATAGCATGCACCCATACAAACCTAGATGGTATCGCCTACTGCACACCTAGGTTGTAAAGTATACCACTATTGTATATGCATTCCCTCATTGATTGAAATGTCATTATCGGGCACATGACTGTGATTTAAAACTGGGAAGGTACAATACTAATTAGCTGCCTTCAATTGTCTCAAATAAAAACAGTAAAAGACAGTTGATTTGTAAACTGGTGGTCACAGAAATTTAATTTCTTAAGCCTCTATATCCCCCACACCTTCCCACTCCCAGCTGTGCTAAAAAATATACACTAAGTTAACTCTGTGTTTTGTAGCAGATGTTACAATAAATAAATAAATACAATAAATACAATAAATAAATAAAATTTGACTTTTCTTTGGGATACTTTATTTCACTTTCTTCTAATCAAAAGAAATTTTCAGGGAAATGAGTAATATGACTATTAGCCTTTCTCCTTCTGCTTGAGAGACAACAAATTCAGCATTTAAAATGAGAGCAAATAGAGCGTTTCAGTTAATTACAGAATTCTCTTAGAAATATCCCTTGCTTAAACAGAGATCAGGAGTTTTCAAGCTGAGGTAATGAAGATCCTGTCAGATTCAGAAATAGTGTTTTCCTGGAAGTGTCAGGTTACTCAGCAAATGCAGACCTGTTTGGTGCCACTGAAGAGTCTCCTTTGTCAATAATGATTTGAAGAAAGCGAAGTGGAACAGCTGTATTTCACTTGTGATGTGAACTCGTGGAAATGAACTTTGTGATGGGTGTTAAATCCTGTAAACCTTAGGACTTTATCGTTTAAATGTTGTCCCATCTTTTTCACTTCTTGGCTTGCATGATTCATAGGAGGTTGAACTAATTAAATACTACAGTGCAGCTGGTTTTGCTAACAGAAGAATTCCACGAAGAAAGGTCCATAAATTATGTAATCAAAAACATATAACATTTTTGTCAAATTGAAGTTTACCCAATTGTTCTAGATATCGCTGTATAATAATATAAATATAGTTAACAATGTTCTACTGTACACTTAAAAATGCATTAATAGAGTAGATTTTATATGATATGTTCTTTACCACAATTTAAAAAAATACCTAATTGAAAATGGGCGATAACTATACTTCTGGTCTTATTGATATTTCTGAGGGAATGATAACAATTCACTTATTTAAGTGCCATTTTTGCCATTTTTGGATACAAATCATCATCTTAGTCCATCAGAAGGATCACAGTAACAGAAAGGTAAGTTAAGTATTTAACTCATTGTCTTTGGTCAATGTTAAAATAAATAAAGAACTTACTAATGTTACAAACCCATTCCCTTACAATGTTTAGAAAATGCCCACCATTGCACATGGTGCACACATGAGGCTCATTTTCTGCACATTTTATCACATCCTCAATGCAGGTACTGCTGTCCAAAATGACACAGAATTATGAATTAATGTGCCTCATAATTAATTAAATATTTTGTATTTTAGAGTAGACTTAGCTTTTGTCTCAATATTTGAATGTTGCCGTGTAGTTATATCAAATTTTGCTCTGAAAAATGACCACAGTACACCATTTGCTATCATAATTATTAAATATAGATACCTATATAAATCATATATGTGTGTATATATATAGATATCTATATCTACATCTATCGATCGATCTATTTATCTATGAAAGAAAGTCATGTTTTATGCACATTTAACTGAATTCCAAAAACTTGATGGGATTTTTCTTTGCTAAAATTTGAGGTCAGAGAATCCTGGCAGACCTCGGTGTTCTGGCTGGGCGATTGCCAAACAAGCTCATTCTGATGAACGTTGTAATGGCACTAAACAAATGCACCATGATGACTGCTTAAAATGTACCTTTTTGTTTAATAGTGCTAATTATCAGTCACCCTTTACAATGAGTAGTTAATCGCTGTTAATAACTTTGGCATTCACTGTAGTTACATTAATCACAATGAGTTCATTTGATTTTAGTGTGAATATAATATGTGATACCAGAGGAATTCAATCATAATTTACCAGTAAATAATGTCCACTGATTGTGGAGCAACATAAGCTTCTCTCAGAGATTGCAAAGGCCTTGATAGTTGTCTCGCAAATGTGAATTGTTGTCCTTTGATCATCGGTAATAAGAAATGTGTATTAAAATATAAGGAAATTTGAGAAAAGGCTTACAACAAGCTAAAAAATGAAGTCTTCAAGAAAAAGATGATTAAAATGTTGCATATTAGTTACGTGGTGATAATGATAAAAGAGAATTGTCGCAGCAGTGCAAAGGAACATTTGCCAGTAGGGTGATTAAGTGTGAGATGTTAAGACATGGATTTCCAGGCTGTGTAATTTGCTAGCTATATTATTTTGGCAATTGACAGTTTATTTAAGCGTTAAAGTTTTTCACCACAAAGATGAGGAAAAGCTCAGTGTTCACATTATAGGAGTTTTGAGAAAATTATAGATATAAAAGGAATAAGTATAATGTCTGTAGCTTAGTAAATGCTTAATAGAAGTTAACTGTTAATCTTATTAATAGTAATAAAGAATAAATTAAAGTAGATGAGAGCTTTAGAATATTTGTTGTTTAGAATATCTGTGATAATTTTAAAGCTTTTTGTATGTTAAACAAGCCAGCTTTAGTTAATTCCTTTTTTTTTTTTTTTTTTTTTAGTATCAAGAATGAGATTTCTCCGCAAATGGAAAGTTTCAGCCCTGCAGTGGGTCAGACTGGGCTGTTAGGATAGCCGCACATCACATATCTCCACTTTCTCCATCACAACCTTTTTTGTGTATGTCAATTTGCTGCTCATATCAATGAGCTATTTGTGGTTTTTTCTCTTCTTATCCATCTTACCTGTTTCAATTTCCTTGAGTTAATCAGAGAAATGCTTCTTCCCCAAAGTGCCTTGTTTAAAGCATTTTGTTATGTCAAGATAAGTAATGTCATTTATAACAGAAGAAGAGCATTGTTGTTCAGGGGAAGCAAAATATCCCTTGCAAACTGACAGGAATTCCTGTTTGCTGACTGGCTGAATTTAAATTGTCTTGTTTGACACAAACGTTCCTGACTTAACCTTCTTTCTGTACTGGTGTTGCCTCTGACAACACTTTTTTGCATATGCATGCCATTAAATAATTGCTGCTGCACTTTATGTTTCATTTAACTGTGTATATTTTTGTCAGCTTGTAAAGTTTCTTTTTTTCTAGGACCCAATCTATATCGTTACAGTCTACACAGAAAACAATGCCTGGGTGAGCACTTCATCTGTGTTCTTATCATTTAGAGGAAATTATTGTTGCATTGCATGACATCATGATCCTTCATCCTCCAGGATTTACTGGTATATTTGGAAATTTGGAGAGAAGTTCACTTAAAATCAGGAAGGATTTTTTTTCTTTCTTTTCAATTAAATGATCTGTAATGAGCCTTTGTTTCCCCCTTTTTTGTGCACACTGGTAACAATTTATTTCATCAGTATAACCTGCCATGGAGTCACTCAAAATTATTGTAGAAACACGGTAAATCTTATGTCAAAAGAAAGACTACTATAGAAAAATAAGGGTTAATGAAAATACATGTTAGAAATAGGAAGTAAGATTAGAGATGACATATTATTATCAGCCATGAGGGATTCTTTAGGCAGCCAGCAAAAACATACACACAGCTCTTCTGGTTTTGTACCAGACTTCCATTTACTAATGAATTCAGAAATAATTGTCACCTTAGGGCTCTATAGAGCAGCACGAATTAGGATGGAATAGTTATAAACACTACTATAGAAGGGCAACTTGCAGCTTGAGTACCGTGTTGCCTGAAAGAAAGCCCAGAGTCAAACTCACATGAATTCTTTGGACTTTTAAATGCAATTAAAAAAAAAAAAAGATAAGAGCTCTGGTTTAATTTTGGTTTAATTTTAACTTCCAGTACGTGAACCCTATCACTGTTCAATTATCAGAATCTAGTCACCTACTTAGCTATATAAGCACATAAATCTTTTTATATAACTTGCCATCCACTATAACCCGGTCAGCTCTATTTGCTTTGAACAGAGACTCTTGATGTCTTCGGGTGATGACTCAAACGCTAAATAGATACAAGGACATAAGTTACAAATGTGGAGACACAGCAACTAACACACTGATTGATTAGCTGAGGGGCTAAATAAAAGATGGTTTTAAGGAGTTGTGGGCAGATATTTGTGGAATAAAGCTCAGAGATTTGTGGCTTCAAAGCTTTAAATTGTTTCTTATCTACATGAAATTACTGAAGTGGCAGCTGAATTCATGCAATTTAACAGTTATTTCAAGATTGTGGTAAACTATTAGCAAATGTAAGTGATTGTTACTAGGAAAGTTCTATACTCTTGTGATGGTGGCCATGTTCTTCTTGTCTGCAATAGTACAGGCTAACCAGGATGTAAGCTTCCTATGATATAAGCTGCAGAGGAGCAAAATGTCTCCTTGTTTTTGTTTTCTGATATATTCTGCAAGCAGAAAAAGATGCCTGGAATATATCAAGTGTTCAATAGATGTATACTGACTGCATGAAATTTGTCTCTAAAACATTACATGGTACATATCTTTCTTCGCTCTGAAACCAGTAGCTGAAGCATTGATCTCCTTACACAAAGGGTTATCTGGTTCTTCTAACTATGGGATGTCAAAAGGAAGTTCCCATTTCTTTCCTTTGTTTTTATGGAGACTTGGCAAAGTTATTCTGTATTGGGAATTAGTTAAACACATGGACTCTATAGCCAGACTGCTTGGGTTCATATTTCAGATCTATCTTTTACTAGCTGTGTTACCAAGGTGAGAATATAAAATTTCTCTGTGCTTCTCTTACCATAGCATGAAAAGGATTTAATAAGAGTGCCTGAGTGAATGAGAATGCATTTAAAAATGGTTAGAAGAGAACTTAGGGCATAGTGAGCATTCAGTACAGCATAGCCAATCTTACTGTTGGCACTAACATGGAACACCTACAATAAATTTTTCATGCTGCATATTCCTAGGTAGGAATATCCCACAGATTAAAGGTGCATTATTTTCTTGGCAATTGAGAATCATCACCTTGCTCTAGGTATTGATTATATTTATACTAATATAGATTATTTGCATTTATACAATATAATTGTTACTTGTTTCTATATCTGTATTTCCCACCCCAGACCACTGCTTTATTAAAAGCAAAACCTTGCTTAATTATCTCTCTATACCTAGGAGACAGGACACTATCTTATACACAGATGCTCATAAAGTATATTTTGACTGATTGATGAAGGAAGGAAGGAAGGAAGGAAGGAAGGAAGGAAGGAAGGAAGGAAGGAAGGAAGGAAGGAATATGCAAGTATTTGGCATAAATATACACAGATCACACATTTTCTGCTCTGGTACATACACTAGATTACTTGTTCTAAAAATAATTATTATACAAAATACAGATTCAAAGTAAAGAAATTTCTTACTTCCACTTTATTTTCCGAATGCCAAAAATGTAAAGGATATATATTTGTATATCTGTAATAGGACATTGAAACATTTTCTCACAAATAATTTTTGATGTTTGTAATTTCATCAAAAAACATCACAAAAAAAAAGTCAAACCTCTAAATTCCAAACATGAAAATGATTTGATGAAAACAGAACAGATTCATAAAGGTATTTGGTAAAAAGTTCTGTTGTTTTTGTTTATAGTTGACACTGGAAAACACTATTAGAACTTAGATAGTACATAGATAAAATCCTTACAATAAGTAACCCACATTATTCAGGATAGCCTGTCTCAATGAAACTTTAGTGTTCGGTATAATGTTTGGGTCACTTAATTTTGAATTACAAAATTTAAAGAACTCCTTTCTTTATTAAAAGAAAAGCACCTTAGATATTATAAAAGTGGGTTTTAAACAGTAATTCTCTCTACTTATTTATCACAGAATTCATTTCTACATTTTGAAAGTAACAAGTTTATGTAGCAATATGTTTGGGTCATCCCCAAAGCAATTATTATTATATATTGAAGAATCATATATGTAATTTCTTTGGGGAGAAATATTTTAAAAATGTATTTGCACTTCAAGTCACAGAAAATGTAAAATGCTTTCAAAATTCTGAGAAGCAGGTTCATGTTCAATGAAAACTTTCAGAATTTCAATATTTAAGTAAAGCAGCAAAACTAAGATTTGATGCATTTTTATACCCTCTCAGCATCTATGACATTTTGACATATCTTTTCTATGATCATAGTCATTTATATCTTATTTCTGAAGCATTCTTTTTTTATACTCAATAAAAAAATCTGACCTAATTCAATACACTCAAAGAATATAATAGTTTAAATTATATTCAGAATCTTGTTATTATTTTTACTGTTATGCCATTTTATAATCAATTATAATAAAATATGAAATTGTGTATATTTTAAAATTCCGGTTAAATAATGTAGAAAATGTTGCACATTTTTAATTTCAAATGATCAAAATCCAATCACAGTTTAAAAAATTCAAGTCATAATATAATTATAGGGCAAATTAAATTAATGAATGTTATTTTTCCTGGTTGAGTGGGTAATTTTTGTCAATATCTGGATTTTATTGCTACATGTTATATATTGAATAGGATTTTGCTTTTGTTTTTGTTTTTAAAAGAAAAACTTTCTAACTTATAGATTTAGTCTTATAATGATTTGATGTTTTGACTCAAGTACTGTCATTTTATTATTGTAAGTTTTTAAAGTAGGTTATTTTTTTTCCAGTGAAAAATAGTCTTATATGTTACACTTGTGTGTTCTTATATGTTACATTAAGCACAACACAAATAAGTCAACTATCTCATTCCAAAGCCGTGAATCCACTATATCATTTAGGTTCTTGTCGTTTTGATTGTTTTTATTTTGGGATTGGCTTGCAAGTATGCTCTTCTGTTATGTCTTCTGTTATGTCTTTTTGTGATTACAAAAAGATTAATGTATATCATCTAATGACCATATTCTCAGAGATTTTGTTTAAGTCCATCATTAACATTTCTGATTTTAAAAGATTTTTGTCAAAATAACATTAATAAATATTTTACATTAAAAAGCATACACTCTTCAAAAAAGTGCATGAAGTTATACTCATTTATTCAAAGTTCTTAAGCTCTGATAATTCTCCCCGTTAACAATAGTATAGTCTATATGATCATTTTAGAGGTGATGAATGCCAGAATGTGTATGTGAAGTGTAAAATAACTGATAACATGAAGAGAAAGAACACAGACTCCTGCAGAGATAAAGTGTCTTTAACACCAGGTCTAGCTTGTCTCCTCTGTGTTTGGAATAATAGATTCTTCCAATCTTACATAACGTTTCGATGACAGCCTTTATCTTCCATTGACAGTTAAAATGTGAGCAAGAATTTTCCTTGAAATTTCCCCCAAGTACCAGATATCCTGTAATTCCCAGTTTGTGCGCTTGTTTGGAAGGCAAAACTAGAATAAACTAGAATACTGAACTACTTAGTTATACAACAGTGACCAGAGAATCTCACAAATGTGAACTCATCCGCTCTGGTCTCCCAACCCCACCCCCTAAACTTTATCCACCATTTAGACATTGAGCTTTCCCCGTCTCTAGATAAAGTAACATTCTGCATAGTTAATGTTCTATTTCATTATTACTCTTGTCTAGTGTTTAGGGAACGATTTAAAATATTGTAATCACAAAGGGTTTAGAGAATATATTTTGAATAACAGCTAGTAAAATGTTCAGACTCTGAACGCATATACACATTTTAAACTTTATTTTTTTGCCAATATGTTAAGAACATCTGATTTCAAAAAATTATAGTGGCTTTCATAAAAGCATTTAAACCTTTTAAAATATTTTATTTGAAATAAAATTGAATTAACATGTCTACTAAAATATTATTTGCATTTACTAATTTTTATTGAAAGTGGTTATAATATTTGTTTAATAAAGGTCATAAATTTTATAATGTCTCACATATACAATGCAGGCTGACATAACAAAAAACAGAAATTCAATGAAAAGTGAATTTCATATTTAAAATTATAAATGATAAGTACTACTTCTGGCTTGTTATAAATTGAAATAAATTCATTTTAAAAATCACACGAGTTTTGTCAAGAGTGGTTAGAAAATAGTCCAAGATAATGCAAGGAATGTGACTTCTTTGATTCTTCATTTTTGTTACTAATTTTTATTTTAAATTAAAATGGGTTTTCATGAAGTGTATTAGATTAATAAAACCAAACAATTAGCACATAGGTAGTGCAATATCTTTTTCCAAAAATAAAAATTATATATTGTATTTTTTAATTAACAATAGTCTAACCCTATTGTTACTGCATTCTTATATCCATATAAATATTAGATAAAATACCAACTATATATTTATTTTGACCTTCATTATATTCTCACATTTACTAATGATACTTGAAGATGAGATCATGGATATCATTAAATGGCAGAATAAAATATCATTAAATAAATTGATATCTTAGTTTATTTCCCTGCTTCTCACACACTTTACATCAATTCAACATGCTGTGAATCTTCCATCACTTTGACGTTGTCCCATTACTTGGAATTCTTGAATACTTTCTTGCCACCAAATGATGCATGTTTAAAGATATGATTACATTTTTCTCATCGATTTATTTATATATTTATTCATTCAACAAAGCTCTTTAGAACACAAATTAAATAACAGTTGTTTGTCTAGAGCTTCAATAGTGAACAGGACATAAGTCTTTCTTTTGGGAAAAAGTCCCTCAAAGGTTCCAAACTTTCCCTAAGAAATGTAATGTGGAAAGAGTTCTCTATTCTGTGGAAATGTCATAGCCTTCAAAGCCTGTGAAATTTTTCTCACTGAGTTATCCAGTGATTTTTGATAACAAATGTTTTTTCATGGCACACCTTTTCTCTAAAACTAGATCACAAATACTTTTCTCTATAATACTTCAATCAGTGGGATGCTACACTTAGTTGGAGCTCATAAATATTTGTAGAATGTTTCCTAAGCACAGATCTCCTTTCCTCTAGATGTCTATTTTGCCTAATTTCTCACTTTTTATTTAGGTTTCTGCCAAAGTATCACTTTATCAGAAGGGGCCTTCAAAATGGCACCCCCTAAAACAGTACTACCTCACCACTCTCTGTCCTCTTACCTTGTTTATGTTATGCCACATAACACTTCAAGTACCTGGCATATGAAATATTTGTTAAGTTTTTTCTTTCTGCCAACCATTGTATAATGTATAATGTGAATCCTAGGACAATGAGGACTCCGCCTGTACAACTCTGTTATATATCCAATGTCTCATGATGTCTGGCACATGTTAAATGTTCAATAAATATTTATGGAACTCATGAGAACAGTTTATTATTTCTAGTCAAAGGTATTATTTTTATTATAGTATTGTTAGGAGTAAAAAAGAAAAATTGATGTCATTCTAATTTATAGAGTATATATTTTTTTCTCTTAGATACAAGTTAACAAAATAAAATATTGAAAAATTATCTCAAAATTTATACCTAGATTTTTAAATACCAGTAAATGTACTATAAGTTGATTGGATCTTGAAAATATGAACTGTCTAACTCTAACTTGAACACTGACAACTTTCTATCCTGAGGATAGTATGAATATTTTTAAATGCCAAGAGCAAATTTAAGTGTACCTCTTGGGATATAGAAAGTCTTAACTATGTTCACATGCTATTTTTTTCAGTGGCCTTAAAAAATAATAATCTGGTTTATATCCACACTTTATGACAATTCTTACATAAATTTTCTTATTGCATCATTGTTCCTGTAATTGCATTCCCTTGTTCTCTCAAAAGGCATAGGTTTATGGCATATATTATTTATTCACAGATATCTTATGTTATGCATTTAAACATGTAATGTAGACTGAGCTACAGTTCATGTCTACACTACATGTAATGTAGAGGGCATATTTTACAGTTTCACTTAACCTGTGAAATAATGATTCTAGATTTAAATACAAATTTTTGAAACTAAATTTATAAGGTTAAAATTCTTCCTAATATGTTACTGTATTTGGTTCATCTATAAGGAATGGTGGTGTAAAATTCTCTCAGTTAAGATCTGCTTAAATTTAGATTGTTCTAGTGATAAAAATATAGCTAATTAGATTTGTTTTTAAAAGTTTATTTAAGTCAAAAAGAAAAAGTTGTTAGTCAGTTTTGACAATTTAGTTAATAGGTAAACATTATTCACATCATTACAGATAACTCAAAGTAAAAACTTTAAGTAGGAATGTAGTCTACTTTTGTCCTTATATTAAAGTGCTATTTCTCTTTCTGAATCTGAAGATCCTAATCTATTTTTCATTCTGTCCTATTAGTTATCATTTTGTTGCTTACATACATAAGCATATATTGTATCTTTTCTTATTTTGAGGGGTTAACTTGCAGCTGATTATAGTTTTATATCATGGCTTCTCCTCTTCCATTTTGGAGACCTTAATACTAGAGTGATATATATTCTTTTTAGTTATTTGTTTGTGTTTCTTGTTGGTGTTTAGGAAATGGAGTCTGTCTCCTAGTTAAGAAATTTCTGTTTTTCTGACTACTTTCCCCTCTTGTGGATCATAATCACTTCTTTCTTTATGATTATCTTTGATTGATCATTTTTGTCCTACACTGAACGTGACTTCTATAGAAGTTCCCTTAATTTTATTGTAATTAAAGAAAAGCTTTTGTATAAATGTTTTCCTACAGAATGTTTTTAAGTAGTTTTGCCCTTAGGAAAAACAGAGAATCAAAAGTTATATAATTATGTTATATTAAATCTTAAAGTTACTTATTTATTAAAAGGTATAACTTATTCAAAATATCTCTGTATTTGCTTGTTGGGGTTGGGGTAGTCCATGCTAATTTAGTCTGCCATGTTTCTAAATCACTCTATAACTCCTTTAATTCTACTTAATTCAATTCTCACGCAAGTAGCTAGATATCTTAGTTTTCCAGTTCACATTGTGAGATCATGATAAATGGTCATCACTACAACTCCTTGCTTGAGAGCCTATAGTCAAGACAGGAGTCAATGTTAGGCAGAAGACTCATAACTGAAATGGAATTAATTCACTTGATCAACATACCCACTGCTGTTCAGCCATTTTGTATCTGTTCTTGTAACCATGGACATGGTGGCTATGGGAAATATGGTTCTAAAAATATAACGGCTCTCAAAAATGCATGTGTCCACTGCCATTGCGGCCCCTTAAAGTTCGGTTTTAATCACTTTTTACTGAACTATTTGCATCCATTTGATTATTGTGCTGCTGTTAAACAAACTTCTCAGAAGCCCAAATCTCATTATGACATGCTTATACTTAAAAACCAAGCAACAATGTTTTTTATTATCTCAAAATAAAATTCTAAATATTTTCCAAAACAAACAAGATTCTTCATAATCTGGATTCATCTCTCTCTACATTTATGTTATATTTTTATTAGGCATATTTAGCTACTTGAATTTTCTTTAATAGAGATTTTTAGCTAAGTTTCATGGCTAACATTATAATATAATTATTTCCTTAAATGTGCTGACATTCGATTATTTAATCAGTACGATTTTAATATCTTCTAAATTAAGGCCTAAAATCATGAAACAGTATTTGATGATATTTTCTTCTCTATGGGTATAGTTTTAGTTAACTGCATTTCTAGTGTGTTCCCATTACAGAACTTTGTTTATTACCCTGTATTATAATAATTGGTTAACTTGTCTTTCTTGGTATTATATTCATGTTTCTTATTAGCAGGGAGGAGGGGTAAAGGAGGGAGAAATGGGACAACTGTAATAGCATACTCAATAAAATATACCAAAAAAATTAAATTAAATTAATTTGGAGGAAAAAAATGGCAAGCAAAAATACCCAGAAGAAATATAAATTAAAAGACAATACCATGATAGACCAAATCTTTTGCTTACATATTGAAACTTATTATATAGTATCATTAAAGAAACAGTTTGGGGATCTAAAGGACATACAAACAAATGGGGAGAAAATGAAACATCAGTTAAAAAGCCAAAATAAATATTAAAAATTAGTTCATGTGGGACATCTGCAATAGTGTCAACAATAAAAATACATGAAAAAGTTAATGATAAAGGTGATTTTAAATTAGTATGACAAATGGTGTTAATGCAATTGTTCTTTGAGGAGAGAAAAGCATTGGATAACACAACGTATGCAATAAAGAATTTCAGAAATATATGCGACATTTAAAAAGAAGTGCTATACAACATTAAAATAAGGTACAGATTATTTGTTATAATGTAGAAATGGATGATGATATAAATACTGGCATATAAATTTCATTAAAAATCTCCTAGAACAAAAACATAAACAAATCAAAATATATTTGACAAACTGTGAAAAAATGATTTCTAACTGAAATCACAGGTAAAAGAGTAATTTTCTTACTTATAAAGAGGAACTAAAATCAATGCTATAACACCCAAATACCCAGTAGAAAAATGGTCCAAACAAGCAAAACACATGAAAGGAGCTAAAAACAGCTCTTAAACATGATATATATCAACTTCAACCAAGATAAGAGATTACATAAATTACAGAAGAAGCAGTCTCTACAGAAGATGGATTTGCTCCAGGAATGGGAATTGTGAAATTGGATTGCAAAATTAGGATGGAGATATATTTCAGACTGTAGACAGTCTTTAGAATTTTAAAATGTGTTCTGTGACATGTATTGCCAATCCAAAAATTAATTATATGGAAAAAATAAAATAAATTGAAAAAGTTTAGATATCTTTCAACTGAAATTTTGGACTTGAGCAATAGAAGGAATACTTGATAAACATCTTGCATCTATCATTAAGAAGCAAAATTACTTTGGGCAATTTATTTAATCTCCTTCAATTCCAGATTCTTTCTTAATAAAATTAAAACCATAAGACTTCTAAAATTTCTTTCTTGGACTACACTTACACACATGGAAATGTAAATATGATAGATATTAACACAAAAATATACATATATTTCACTGGAATACATGAGAGCTCCTTTTCTTCTTTTTTTGTAATTTTGCTAAAACCTAATGATTCTATGCATAAAAAATCATTATGTATGTTAAGGGGAAATAAAATGTGAAACATAGGTGGTTCTTTCACTAGTAATCTCAGAATCTTAAAACAATGTAATAATTACTAGCAAATTATTTAATATGTGATGTATAATAATAAGTTTATAATTAAGTATATTGTTTTCTATATTTAAGACTTACAGAAATAAATAATCTAGACCTTGAGCTACATTTAAAAATCTTCATTTAACCTTCATATATTCAGAAAATTTCCTCTCTTTAATTATAAATGTTTAAGTATAATTTTAATTTATTTTTATAATTCAATATGCCTTACAAAATGCATAGTACATACACATTTTCCTAGAGTTGATATCTTGTCCACTTTGCATTTTGTGTCTCTTTCTGTTGAATGCTTTGTTTTCTCTGCACAGTTTCTGGACATTTGACTATCAACCTAGTGGAAGTAATAATTTTGGTTGTGTTAAGATTCAGTGAGAGGAGAATTTAAAACATCTTCTGTTAGTGAAATCAGTAAATTTCAGAATCAGTAAAAGTTGAAAATACATATCCTGAAGAATAATAACATGGATAAAATGATCTCTAGACATTCATACAAATATATTAAACATTAATTTTGCCTACAGCAGCTCAGAAGAATGAATTTTTTAACTGTCAGTGAACATATTCTGTATGGGTTACTTATAGGCTCTAATTCACAATTAAAAGATGCTGAAAGGTGTGTGTTGCTCTGTGTCTGTGAGTGTGTGTTTACATATATGTATCTAGAATAAGAGCTTTTAATGCCAAAAATAAACTGTAAAGCATTTAGTGAGCATATACATTTTTAAAGGATGTGTGGAGACAATCACTTATCTATATTCCAATATTCCAATGTATACATGTATATGTGTTGTCTTTCTCTAGGTCGTACCTTATAAATTCTAAAATATTTTATTTGCACCCCAATGTTCATAGCAGCACAGTTTACAATAGTCAAGAATTGGAAGCAACCTAAGTGCTGAACAGTAAACAAGTGGATCAAAAAACTATGGTACATTTACACAATGGAATACGATGCAGCAGAAAGGAAGAAAGAGCTACTACCCTTTGCAACAGCATGGATGGAACTGGAGAGCATTATGCTAAGTGAAATAAGCCAGGTGGTCAAAGAGAAATTCCATATGATCTCACCTATAAGTGGAACCTAATCAACAAAATAAACAAGCAAGAAAAATATAACCAGTAACATTGAAATAAAGAACAAACTGACAGTAACCAGAGGGGAGGAGGGGGGGGATAATGGGAAAAGGAGAGAAACGGTCATCAAGGATCATGCATAAAGGACCCATTGACAAAGCCAAAGGGGGGAAGGACTGAGGGTGGGAGGTAGGAATGGGTGGGGGGCTGGGGAAAGTGATGGTGGGAAAATGTTGACCAAAAAAAGAAAAATATAGAGGGAAGCTAAGAATGGTATAGGAAATTAATAAACCAAAGAACTATATGTACTGCCCATAAACATGAACTAAGAGGTGTAGGGATGACGGGATGAGGTGCAGGGTGGAGGGGATAAAGGGGAGAAAAAAATGAGACAACTGTAATAGCATAATCAATAAAATATACCAAAAAATTTTATTTGAAAATTTTAAAATTAATTGAAACTGAAAATCATTTATGGTCAACTGAGTTAAGTAACCACTCAATTTTTAAAAAGTTACTATAAAATTGGTAACATTGGAAAAGAAGTGATTGGTTGAGGTATTTTCCTTTAATATCAATCTTCAGGTGTAGCTAAAACTTTGTTAATGTTCCATATGAATATCTGTACGAACATATAAAGAAGAATAGGTATATATTATGAATTTAATATTATGTTTTCATCACATGTCACCATTCATTCATGCTACATATACATCTTTTGAACTGAGGATCTAGCTTTGTATTTAAGAGAACATTTCAAAAATGTATTCCTATCTGGTATGTGTGTATGTGTAAAACCAGATTTTAGGGGGCATATGCATAATAGCCACCTAGCTGATTATAAAGATTCTATGCAATATATTGTCTTTATGTATTATATAACATTCTACAATGAAATATCCAAAAATAGTTGTCGAAAGCAGAAGTTGGATAAATGTTTTCTGTTAAAGTTGCTCTAGTTTTATATCATCATTGTTAATGATCCCATAATCACCCAATTTTTTCTCCCACCTGAACTGATAAATGGGTAATTTTTCAAGGCCATAAAAATTTAGTATTGTATTATAACTCTACCTATGTTCTTAAAAATGAACTTGTCCTTCAGGTGAAATCACTGTGCTTATGACACAGATTTTTTTTTCCTTTCCTATTATAAGTAATCACAATTTTTACCTTTAATAATATAAGCTGCATATGGTCCTGATCAATTGTAGAGCCTCCTAACTTATTCATTTTATTTTATTTGTATATTTTTCATGAATATTATTTATTGGCTTCTCTTTTGTTTTTTGTTATGGATTTGTTTGCAATAAATAAATATTATACAGGAGATATGGTTTAAAAAATGGTTTTTAAATTTTGTTTCTCCAGTTCATAATGTTGATAACTTGAAACTATGTAGGCCAGAACAATATCTATTAATTTTTTTAAGTACAAAATCCTGAAGATTAGAAACTAACTGACCAATATAATATGTATTTGACATTTTATATTGTGTTGATGTAATTTGAGGGTAAAATAGAAACCTACAAATAAAAAATATCTACCCTAACATTCTCTTCTCAATAGTTAAGAGCTGCTTGGAAAGATTTTGAATTTTCAAGGCAAAAATCTTTGCCCAGTATTGGCATTTATACAGAAAACATTGTGAATGAATAATTTATTCCTAAAGTTAAGTAAAATGGTAAACAAAAAGAGAGAATTCTTATTCAAACGCTGTATATTTTGTTTTAAACTGGAGCAGGTGCTACAATTGGCAGAATGGGTCTGCTTATTTTAAACCAACTCTCTCACTGATAACAACAGAAAGGCTTGACAAAATGTTCAATATAGGTATTTAAAATGATCAGAAAGCTACCAAGGATTCAAGGACTTGTGAGGTCAACATTCTGAATAAAACAGAAGACCAAAGTCCTGAATCTAACTTTTGAAGCTATTTTTCTCTTAAGGTATTTGCCAATTCAAAGATGAGGTCTTAGAAACTAAGAATCTGAGCAGAAGCAAGGGGTAAAAAGCAGAGAAACTAGAAGTCTTAGAAGCCTCCCAAGGCTGAGGGGACATAAATGAGAGTTCGGGGCCTGCAAGGTTGAAAGAAGCCTGTGAACATACTAGGCTCTCTCTTAGGAACCTGTGGGTTACCTTCTAGGAATGAGAGAGAATTACAAATGACAAGAACTTGCAAAGACTGAAGTCCAGCTTAGAATCAGTTCAAACTCTGAATAAGGCTATTAACTGATGTCCCTGGAACAAGATAACAGTCACTTTCTTTTTATGCTATTTTATTTTTATTTTTTATTGTATATTTTTCCATTACCATTTAGTCCCCTTGTATCTCCCTCCCCCTGAATCACCACACTGTAGTCCATGTCCATGAGTCCTTTAACCTTTTTGCTCAGTCCCTCCACCCCCTAATCTCCCCCTTCCTAGCTGTCATCCTACTCTCCATCTATGAATTTGTCTCTGTTTTGCTTTTTAGTTCAGTTTGTTCATTAGATTCCACATATGAGTGAAATAATATTATTTGTCTTTCTCTGACTGGCTTATTTCACTTAGCATAATGTACTCCAGAACATTATGTCCCAGAGTAAAACTTTCTTCTTTTTTATGGTAGAGGAGTATTACACTGGGTAAATACACTTTCACCAAGCCTATTCAACCTTGGACTGAATGTCTTTGTCAATGAAATGAGCTAAGACAAAATTTTTTTTTTGTAAAAATGACACAATAATAAGAAGAAAGTAGAAAAATATAAAAATACCAAATAGAAATTTCAACTTTTTTCCAAATCTCACCATTTATAAAAAACTACAGTTTACTTTGTAATAAATATCTCTGCATATATGGCCTCCAAATAGTATCATACTAATGTATTTTATATTACTGCAAAATATAATATAGATACCAAAAGTACATAAACATATTTTATACATAATTATAGGAGAAGTGACTTGTTTTTACTAATATAAAATAGTGGAATTAGAACAGCTATATTATTATAAATTAGAAATATTTTAAAATAAGTTATATACCATAATTTTGTAAAATGTGATGTGTAGAATAACTGCTATCCTCACATAGGTTCATTCTTTCTTAGTTGGACTCTTTAGAAATCCCTCAAAATGATTTTTGATTTTATGCTTTTTCTGATGGCTTTTTAAAAAAGTCCAGTTTCATCTATGGTTGAAAGGAATGTCTCTTATAGGTAACATCAATTCTCTGTTGACTGCTTAGTAAGGTTGTTAAGCTGATAATAAACTTGTAAACATAAATTACTTTATTTAAATATGGGACAGATTGTTTATTGATGTAAAATTACAATCATAGGTATTTTATTTTTGATAACAAGATATTTGTAATTCCTGAAGATTCAGATATAGAAACTTATGAAAATTCAATGAAATTTTTAAACAAATTTCTAAATTGCTCACTATACTCTATTTCAAACTTATCTGTTACTAAATAAATGCATTTTAAAGATTATTGCAGGGTCTTTTTCACACCTTATCGAATTACCAGACAAATACCACAAATACCTCATAAACTCTTTTCATTGTAGCCAACCTGCCTGATTGCAGGAAAACTGTGGTTCTCCAAGTGTGAAGAATTTTAAGTAGACTCAAGAGATTAGTTGAAAACACTTTCCAAATTAGAAACAGCTGATGGCACTTCTTAATATCTTGCCCATAAGTAATCAATTTTAATTTACTTTTCAAGTACAAACCAATCACAAAATAGCTGTGTTTATTAAATATAGATTTTATTTTATATTTTATAAAACCAACCAAATCATTATACATATAAATGGAGATTCATATATATATATATATATATATATATATATATATATATATATCCAGCACACTGAGGTCCTTCACAGTACATAATGTCTAATAGGGAATATAAAACATCGCTGCCAGACCTAGCCTATATTTACACAGAATTTTAATAATAATTAAGATGATTTACTTTTTGTATCCATGTAAAACACTTAGAGGTTAATTTGCTTTAGAATGCGGAAACATTATACTCACATTTATTTCATTTGTTACAAATCACTCATTGTTTTATGAAAAAAATCAACTTCTGTTGCGACATCTGTTGTTATTTTAACTTACCCAAAGGTAACTCACTTTTATCTTTTTAAATCTTAGTGATCTAAACTGGGTTCACAGGGTTACATAAATTTGTTTAAAAATTAAAATAATTCGAATACATTATTTTCAAACATACAACTGACCAAACAAATATGATCAAAAATATAATGTTAATATACATTAGAAGATTAACATATAACAGAAATCAGCATTTTAATATTTGAGAAATCAAGGTGTTTTCATTTTCATAAATGTTCTGTTTTAAAAATTTTAATTGAAAACTTTTATATAACTGATAAATATAACCAAGAATAATAATGTCATTTTTCAGGCAAAGAAGAATTTATATTTTGATTTTTAGAACAATTGACATTAAGTTCTAGAAGTAAATCTTAAAAAGGTTAATTAACATTATATTATAAAAGTTATATTAACTTAAATAGTAGTTATACCTCTGGTCAAGTGAATATGGAAAATGCTATTTATTATATCTCCCAATAAAATATACACATTTTACATTATTATTTTTAATGTTCTATGAAGCCTTCTGTGAAGATTTTGTTGAACTTTTCTTCTTTGATCATTTCACATATATATTTATATATGACAGTTTTTAATTTCACATCAATGTAATATTATATTTTTAAAAGTATTTATGTACTTTTATCTTTTTCTTTTCTGCCTGCAAAATCTCTTCTCTATTTAAACCAAGGCCTGTATCTGCCCAGGGGGTTGGTGATGATGGGTAATGGCAACGTGTGGCTGTAACATGGAATTTATCATAAAGAAATCATCAAAGAGCAATGCCAACAGCCAGCACCTGGCATGTAGAAATATAATTTCATAGCTAGAAAATAACCTTGAAACCCAGGCTGGTTTATTATAAGGAGAAACATAAAATTATTTTTAATAATCTATTTTAAATATGTCATAGGCCAATCCTGAGTAATTAGTGCACATATTTTTTCTGTAATATACAGAAGATAATGACTATGTCTGTTTATTAATAAATAATTTTTCTGGTAGCGGTATGGTATAGTATAGGGATAGAAAAAGGAGAAGGGAGGAGGGGTAGAAATGCTTTAAAGTGTAATTATTTTTTCCCAGGTTTTCACCTTAGTGGGGATTATTAAATAATTTGAGATAATTACTCAGGATCTTCAAGGTGGTCCTCTATGGGGGTCTCTGGAGCAGGATTCTACTGTGGAAATGGCATTTCCAATGCTATACATCCAGGTCTCATTAGGAGGTTGTAGAGGCATGACTAGAAAGAGAGATGATCTAGTCATTTCAGGTCCTATGTGTTATGCTTAATAAATTAAGAGCTACTGGACCTGCTGTTGGGCCTGCCTAACAAAATGATTTTTGAAACAGAATCCAGGTCAGGGCAGCAGAATTTGGAGTTGGGGAAAAGAAAAGATGCAGGAGAGACTTAGAGTTCAGAAATTATGGATTGCTCAAAGAAAGAAGAATCCTTTGATGTACAATGCCCCCTAGAAACCTTATCCTAACTAAAAGTGAGGATCATTGGTTTATTGGCCACAGCTTAGCAGGCTGTGTCCTAACCACGTAGATTAGAAAACACTGGGTGTTGCTTTGGATATCTGGTTCTGCTCTACACATAATAAAGAAAAAACCAAAGGGGAATGCCACCCAAAGCTATGGCTGCTCCCCATGAGCAGCTCACTTTCAAGGCTGGTCATGTTCGGATACAAAGGTTCACCTGCTATTTCTCAGTTCAGGATATCCCTCAGGGGCAAGCATGCTGAATGACTAAGTGAGGAATATGTACATCGGAAGATGGGAGTGAAATCAATCAAAGATTTAGGGACCTGAAACAACTTTGTGGATATATTTAAACTATTGAATTCTATATTTTAAAAGAGTGAATTTGTTGGTATGTAAATTGTATTTCAATTTTTAAAATGAAGATTTAGTATGTCCGAAGAAGCTGAAATGAACCATGGTTGAGCTGCGAATAGAGGGACTGAGGTAGAAATGAGTAAATGTGGGAGGGAGTAGGTAAGGCTGTTAAAGCAATGTCAATCACAGTAAGTTAATAGAGCACTTGAAAGTGACAAATCAAGAAAAGACAAGAGAAGAATATTATTTACGGATTTAGAAGAGACATAAAATAAACTAGAAACAAACTGTTTCAAAATAACTACCTCAAAGGAACAGGTTGGCAGAAATCTTTTCTGTTCATTGTAAACCTATTGGAATAATTGATATTTTTAAAGGATAAGCATGGAACTGTGTTTCCCTACAACTTTTGTTGAAACCCTCACCTTTAATGACACTGCATTTGTAGATAAAGACTTTAAGGAAGTAACTTTAAATGAGGTCATAAGGGTGGGGCCCTACTCCAGGATGGAGGGTGTCCACATAAGGAGACGGGCACTAGGGATGCATGAGCAGAGAGGAAAGTCCACGTGAGAACACAGGAGAGACCTTCTGCAAGCCAAGGAGAGAAGCCTCAAAGAAACCCAACCTGCCAACACCTTGGACTTTCTCCCTCCAAAACTATAAATAAACAAATTTCTTTTGTTAGCCATGCAGTATGTGGTATTTTGATATGACAGTCCTAGCAGACTAACACATGCATGTTGCTTGGGAAAAAATAAAACACTATGAAAGGAAGTACACAATAAAACCCCTCATTGTTTCTCTAATGGAGAGAGTATAGGAGCCCAGAAAGCTATACTAAATGTCAGGCCTTTTACCCTTTGTATCAATGTGGTGATTGACAGAAGCTTTTATTAGCTTATAAAGCAAGAAGAACATTAAAAGTCCATGAGAGTGTAATATCAATAAGTTCAAGAAAACTTAATCATTCCCACATGCAATAAAGGGCAATAGCTTAAAAAATAGATCAATAAAAGTAAGAAAACAGAAACTAAACAGTTTAAATGCAAAAGACTAAACATTGGGGAGATGTCATACTCATCAGTGGAGCCAGATTGTCTAGGTGTGGATTCTAGTTCTCCAGCTCATTAATTTTGAGATTATGGACAAATTCTTAAATTTTCAAAGATGTAGTTCCCCTATTCAGAAACAAAGGCTAATGCTAAGTCTTCTTAGCAAAGTTATTGGGAGTATTAACAAAAACCAAATATGTAAACCACATTTTAATGAAAAATGACATATAATGATATCTAAATAGAAATTAACTATAAGAATTAATAAATAAAAATAGAAAAGAAAGGAAAGAACTTTGCCTCACATGCTTCTATGAATATAGCAGAATATAAACTTAAAATTTTGGGTGGTATCATAATAGCAACTATGACCTGAAAAAGAACAAAAACAAAAAGCCCTAATTATTCCTTTTAATGAGATATATTTATGAACTGGTAACATTTTGACCTGAAATCCCCAATCTTTGAAGTGGTCTACCAATGCCCAATCAATTCACAAAATCTTCCCAACTGGCTCTACCTTCAATGGAGAGGAATTCCAGTAAGTCTCTACATTTGTCTCATGGCAGTCTTTTTGTATCATCCCATAGGTATGTCTTGAAATACAGGCAAGGATTTTACACAAACTCTAGATTTTTATAGCAATACATAAAACCGAACCTAGAGCTAAGGCTTGACAACAGAATTTAAAGCAGTTACAAGTATGGAACAATTGTCCAGAGGTAGTGTTCTTTGTGATTCAATTGGATTAGATTGAATTCTTGCTACAGTAAATCTTCTCTTAAAATAGTTAATAAAAGTAGAGACTTATGGTAGGGCCAACACTTTGCATCATTTTATTTCATTAAATATTTAAATTGCATGTGCTATTGAAGCCAGGAATAACTTATCATGAAACTATATTTAAATTTTTCATGAAGTTTATAAGGCCATAGAATGGAGAAACAAGGCATAAAGACCTTTGTTTTGATTGATGATTTTCAGATATCATTCACCTTATCTAATGCAATAAATATTCTCCAAAATGTTTATTGGGCAGACTTCGTCCCAAGAACTATAATGTAAATGTGCCACAGATTACTCTTTTTTAAAAGTTCATAGATTTATATTGGAGTGAGATAAATCAATAATCACAATGCATTAATTCACAGTTTTTGAAATACACTTTTCTTAATTTAAAACAGTCTATGTGGTTTTGAAGGCAGTGGGGAGCATTTGAGAATGTTTACAAGGGTATTGTTATAACTATGGAACACGGCTACCCAAGATCTCCTAAAAAATTAAAAACTCTGTAGCATATTGCAGTTGTACTATATGATCTGGTCCCTCATCTCCGGTTCACATTTCCCTAGCTGAGTATTCTTTACCAAACAAGGCATTGCTTTCTTGCTTAGTGTCATTGTATAAATTGTCTGGGTTACTCTTCTACTTTAACCTCTCCTTCAAGAATCAGTAAAGCCCAACACCTATTCATTCCTCCTGACTGAACTTGTATGTCATTTCCTTAGAAAAGTCTTCCTTGACTCCATTGTTGCTGCCTGCTGGGCCATGCTCAATGAGTCACTCCTAAATCTGGCCCCACAGAACCTGGGGTATATTATTATAAACATTCATCACATAGCCCTTTAATTATTGCAGACTGTGAGACAAGACTCTTAATAACCTTTTTGTCATAACACAAGATCAGGGACACAGGCACTCAAAATGTCTTTGAGTACTTGTGACTGAAATGTGCAAGAGGTGGGGAATCATAGTGGAAAAGTACACACATTTTGCATCTTTGCTTACAGTAGATGTCAGTATCATGGATTTAAGTTATGGTCCATAAGAAATAAAGAGCCACTGGGGCTTTTAAACAGATCTGCAGTATATTGGATTCATAGATTCATTGTTCCAGAAATTAAGTGTGAAAATGGGCTAAGAAGAATATTTGTCAGACACTGACTTCACAGACTAGATGCTGTTAAATTGAGCTACTTAAAGAAATCCCTTATTCCCCTCACAAACCTGCATGATCTTTCAAACAGGGTGACTTTCTGTTTAGTCATGAATGTAGCCCATACACACAAGGTTGGCTGGACCAGTGGTTAATGTGGTGGAAAATGTAAATGATCACCATATTAAGTCCTTGGGAACCTCTCTTTACCCCTACCTCCATTGCCATCCCATTTTCTTCCCTGGACCTCTTTTCTTCCGTAAACCAGCAACCATAAACTTAATACCATGCTCAGCAAAGAAACCCCAGAATTCTGATCCAGGGCCCTAGAGAGCACTATTTCTGAGTAATTGATTTGTATGCCCTCCCTGACATTTAATAATTTACCTACCACTCCTGGGAAGTAATTCTGACGACAGAGTACTGGATTGGGGCAATAGCTATGTATATGTTGGGAGGTTATTATAATAGCACATATTTGTATTCATAATTAAACTGATATCTCCAGTGAAGTGGAGGATACAGAGTTAGTACTGAGACTCAGTTCTGGGTGAGAGAAGGCACTAAGGTTCCCAAAGTTAAGGACAAAGCACTAGGTTCAGAATGAGATAGGAACTAGTTAACAAGAATAATAAATAGTATGTCCTGCTAGAACCACTGGTATGAATCTTAAAATGTCAAGGTAAAGTTCTTAAATAACCTGAATTCAGATGTGGTCCTTGAGTGTGAAATGAGGGTAACACTACATACACAGGTCAAGCTAGCTATATGCTGTGGGGACAGTAAGACGAGGATATAGGAAACCAAGAAAATGTTGAGACCTTTCTCATGAGGAGAATGTTAATATCCACTTATATGTATTTAATGTATATGTATATATAAGTGGATATTAACATTATATATATAAAATGCTCTCTGTGGTTAAAAGTCAGTAAGGGGAAAAGTATTATTGTAGCTTAAGGGTTAGGATTGTCATTCTGAATAATGAAGTGAATAAGATTTTTTTTTTACCATTTTTGTCTTGACCATATATTGTCTGAACTTGATAATAAATTATGTAATGTTGAATGTAGACATAATTTAGGATGATTCCTATTATCATTTCCTTCTTATTAATATGATTAGTCTAATATAATTAATATCACTAACGTAACCATAATGACTCAAAATTTGAGAATCATCCTGGATTCTTTCTTCTTCTTCACTCTTTATATCATCAGTATCAGATCATGCAAGTTCTACCTCATAGTTATTTATAAAACATTGTATATTTATTCTTACATGTTTAGACTTCAGTCACCTTCAAAGTACTTTTCATTTGATGAAATCCACCTATTGAGACTCTTTTTGCACTGTTCAAAACAGTTTTTGACCTCATTGGTTTTGATACCTTTTAGTGCTTCTGCCATTTTTTGTTTCACCTCTTCCACATCAACAAAATATTTCTCTTTGAGGACTTGTTTCATCCGAGGGAACGAAAGAACAAAAAAAATTGCTGGGGAGAGATCAGGTAAATAGAGAGTGTAAGGCCCGGGCGGTCATGCCATTTTTGGACAAAAACTGCTAAACATTCCGTGAGGTGTGGGCAGGTGCTCTTGTAAACCACCCATCATGAAATGGGCAACCACATGGAAAGAGTCTTCCAAAAAATTTCACTGAAGCTGAGTTCAGGCTCTCACAACAATGCCAGCTGCTACAATGATACAGATGGGTTCCCAGAACACTCATCTAATGGAGTAAGCCTGTAAACAAATGGCCTGCCCTTCAGAAGAAAATTCCATTTTTTTTGGGGGGGTGTCCTCTCACATATCTGAAAGCCTATGGCTACGTTTCTTTTTCTGAGCAATTATGTATATTTATGCATCTTCATGTGTCCCTGACCTATTATAACTGTGTTAGGTAAAGTCATTTTTGAGAAGCCCCACATATCCTGATTACTTCTAGTCACAAAAGCAGACTCATTTTACTGTTTAAGTTCCAGCCAATAAAATATCACAGTTCTGATCTCTTAACATTTGAATGTTTCTCTAGCCCTGGTTGGAAGCCTCGGTGGTGATTTTAAGGGTAGGGTGGCACAGAGTCAATATCTTCACTAGTTCTAGTTTATGTACTTAATTTACTAAACTAGCTATAATACCTGGCCTCCCTAAATTGGAGCTAACGTGGGGGAAAGACTGGTAAAAAAGACCCCAGTTGGCTGGTACAGTTGTAATTGATCCAAGTAGCTCCTGGTGACAGATGTACAATTCAAGCTCATTATCTCATTGAGCATTATTTTTGGTTCTTCATAGAATCTTTTACTGAAAACCCCCCAATAAACAATTTAATATGAAATGAATAGTGTCTCTATTTTCTGTGTGTCCACTGTTGATTCTCCACTATCCCCAGAGCATGAAGATTATAATAACTTTATCCCTTTAAGTGGTCCTCTTAAAAACACACCTGGCCCTGGCTGGTGTGGCTGAGTGGATTGAGTGCTGGCCTGAAAATCAAAATGTTACCAGTTCGATTTCCAGTCAGGTCACATGCCTGGGTTGTAGGCCAGTTCCCCAGTAGGGGGCGCACGAGAAACAATGACACATTGATGTTTCTCTCCCTCTCTTCCTCCCTTCCCCTCTCTCTAAAAATAAATAAAATCTTTAAAACACACACACACACACACACACACACACACACACCAGGCCTTCTTGGTCCTGCTGTAATTAGGCCTCCAAGTTCAACCCTCTCTATCATACCTGCTCCATCTAAAACCCATCTAGCCTGTTATCTACACTTAAATTTTTCACAATAAAGTTAGATCCTATATTGTGCTCCCCTAAAACCCCAGGCTCATGTCAAGTTCTCCAAATGTTTCTGTTGAAGCTCCCAAACTCAAATTATGTGGCAGAAAAAGTACCCTCACTTTCTTTCATAAAGGAACATACAACCTACTGACAACACTCTCCAGAAGAGTACTCTTTTCCAGTCGTTTCAATTTTAACCATTTTCAAAGGCAGATGAAGAGCTAAGGTTAGTAGAACTGTTTTCATACCCTCTGAGTATGTTCTGTACAAGTGCTCTGGTACCTTCCCTTATTGATTGTATTGTTCTTCACCTTTGCTCAAAACTCATGTGAGAAAGAATCTCATTTTACTATCTGACTAACACTATATATTTTTCTCACCAAGAAGGATTAAAAACTTCTTAAAATCAGAAACCAAGACAATATGGAGTACTGGTTAGAAGCACAGTCACTGGAGCTAGGTGTGCTATGGTTTAAATCCCTGGTCTGTTACTTAGCCTATGGGGGATATTGACCACCTTTACTCTCTCTGGCAGGGGTCCTCAAGCCCTGGGACCATGGACCAGAGTGAAGTTCACCTGAGGTCCACCTCCTGGTACCTCCCCTACTTCCACCTAACAGGTCCCTGATGCCAAAAAAGGTCGGGGACTACTGATCTCTGGGTCAAAATTTCTTTATCTGTAAAACAGGGCTAATAAGCCCCCTTTATTGAGTTTATATTCTCATAATGTTTATTTAGCATTGTGTAAAAGAAAAAAAAAGGATTAGGTATGCAAATTCCTTTATGCCTATTGCCTCACTTCTCTGGGATGGAATTTGTTATTTTCTCCATTTACTGAAGAGGCTCATGGATGTTAATTAACATACCCAAATTCAGGTAGCTATTAATTTACACAAATGACAGATCTGGGAATCTAGAAATCTCTCTTTCAAATCTGTGCTCACAGTGACAGATACACTGACAACCAACTTTACTGGGCTGTTGAGAGAGTTACACGAGATAAGTTGCTTAAAGCATTTATCACTGTGACTGATATATAAAATCTATTGGTAAATTATAACCTGCTTTATATAGTGCAAGTTTACTCTTCTTTCAGTATTCCAATTACTAGCAAACTGACTCTCCATAGCTACTAATAAGCATTAATTGAATATATAGATGAATAAATGATAACCTAGTACTAATGTACGGTTAAAAATATTTTTTAAACATGCTGCTCCTACTATAAACACTAAAACTCCTTTTTGCATATACAATTTATACTGTTGCCCCCATATTTAAACTCCAATTTCCAATATTATTTTAGAAATGTTCTCTTCAAAGAAGGGAAATAATCCAATTTCCTAATCCAAATAGAAAAAATACAAGTAGCTATAACATTTATCTTTTTAGAATTTTCATTCATATATCCAATGTTGTTTAATTTACATAATTATTTGTCTCATGTTTTATAATAATTATTTTATAAGTATAGATAAGATGCCCTCACTAAGTTCAGTGCTTGCTATGCAATAGATATTCAGTTAATATTTATTGAATGAAATAAATATTTTTATCAGTAAAAATGAGGAAAATGTTAATACAGAAATATTAATTACCCTATTTTATAAATCTGTTAAATGCTGCTTTCAGGCTTTGATAACTAACTTTCCTCACAATTCTGAACCTATTCTTTTAGAGTCAATGATGACCCCAATCTTCCATGTACTTACAAGTTCACTAAAAAATATACATGTTTACATATATAATGAGTTACTTTCTAAGTTTTGAAATGGAAAGATACAGATTCATTTATTGTTATGTTATAAATATTGAAATAAGGCTCTAATACAACCTTCGTAAGAAACTTTATGTATTTAGTTTTTAAAACAGAGTATTATAAGTAAATAAAATAGTTGATTGACTTTAATTAGTTTAACCACAATGTCCGTTAGTATCACACAACCAATCTTACTTAGGAGGCATACTAATAGGATACTTATATATGATTTAACATCATTATTTCAAAGGAACAAAAGCATTTTCATATTTATTCTGTTCAATTAACTTGTGTAGAGTTATAAGTTGTGTCTTGCTGAGTCTTGGCTTGACAAGGTAGAGAGGCAAGTATTTTGGTCTAAAAATACAAAAATTGTGTTCATTGAAAAATCTCAAATAATAACTACATTTAATCATTTGCTTTATTCAATAATATGTTCAGTAAATAGTATATGGTATGTACTTTCTTAATACATAGTTTAGTACAAGTGGACAATATTAAACTTTCCTAGTTTAATATAAAGTGAACTAAGCAAAAAGAAAAATTACTAACCTGTGTATAGCATAAGTTCCACCAGAAAAACAAAAAGCTTATTTAAAAACAACAAGATAAGTAGAAAGAAACAAAAAAATATGTGTAGGTGGGTGGATATATGCAATTTTTAACTGAATCACCAGGAAAAGCTTCCAAAAAAGAGGACATTCTAATGCAGACCTGAAGGGAGTAAGGGGGAAAGTCATCAAGTATTTAGAGGAAAGAACATTTCAATCAACTGAAAAGGTAAAAGTAAATAGTCTACATTGACGCAAGACTGGTGTTAGGAGAACAGCAGGAGGTGGGTGGACAGAGAAAGGATGCCAAATGTCAGGAGAAAAGCATAGTCAGGAGCACAGACAGAACGGCGACAGGAAGTGGTGGGAGGAAATTATCTTGGGCCTTGGAGGCCATTATAAAGGTTTGGGCTTTCACTTGGAGTGTGACCGGAGAACTTTGGAGTGAAACCATTATGTTTTATGGAATCATACGTTTGCTCTGACTCCTGTGATAAGATTAGACTGAAAAGGGTCAAGGATAGAAACAAGAAAAATGGTAAAAAGCTATTATAAGATTGAGTAGAGAGATGATGGTGGCTTGAATCAGAATGGTTCATTCTGATTAAGTTATCTAATTCAGATTAATTTACCTAAATAGATCTGTTTAGAGGTAGTACAATTCTGGATATTTATGATGAAGCTGATAAAATTTGCCATACTGTTGGGAGCAGAGTCTGAGAAAAAGAGATGAGTTGAAGATGATTCAAAGGTCTCCAAAAATTTTTTAAATACTGTTATTGCTAATATAAGACATGGGATAAACTAGAGAATTAGAGGGAAAACAAGTTTGGAAAAAGGAATTAAGTATAACTTGGGGTAAGTTAATTTGAGATATTCATTAGAGAGCAAAATAGAAATGTTGATTTGGCTAATGGAGATCAGAGCCTGGAGTTCTAGAGAAATTCTACACTGTAGATAAATATATTTCAGAAATAACCCTTATTAATAGTATTTAAAGGCATGGGTCTTATGTAATATATTTTATATTCTCTCATACAATTAAGAATGTTTCTTTTACAGACAAGTATACTGAGAGTTCATCTATCTAACATATATATATATATATAATGCTATATATATATATGTAACCTAAATAGAACATATACTTACATATACATATGTGTGCATACACATATATTTGTTATTCCACTTCTAGTTACACTTCACTTGATATACACATATCTTTTCACATACAAGATTCTTCATAAGAATACTACTTATAATATCCTAGACTGGAAACAATTCATATCTTCATTCTAGGTAAAAAGAGTAAATATATTCTGGTATATTTATACCATGTATTACTATAAAATAATGAAAATGAATGAACTACAACTACTTACAGTAATGTAGATAAATCTAATACACATTATGTTGAGCAAAAGAAACCTAGCGCAAAAAGCATATATGTTTTCATTTACTTTAATTTTTTAAAGATTTTATTTATTTATTTATTTTTAGGGAGAGGGGAAGGGAGGAAGAAAGAGAGAAACATCAGTGTGTGGTTGCCTGTCACACATCCCCTACTGGGGACCTAGCTCGCAACCCAGGCCTGTGCCCTGACTGGGAATCAAACCAGTGACCCTTTGGTTCTCAGGCCAGCACTCAAACCACTAAGCCACACCAGCCAGGGCTATATGTTTTCGTTTAAATAAAATAGAAAAAAAAAGTATAACAAGTCAAAACGGTTATTAACATTTGTGGATTGTGAATAAAAGGGTCAAAAAAGCACTTCTAAAGTGCTGATTCTGTTCTTTCTCTTGAATTTAGTGTTGTTTACATCACTGTGTTCACTTTGTAAAAATCATCAGTCTTATTATTTGTATACTCATAATTTGTGTACATTTATATATATGTATATATGTGTTTTATTTCAATAAAAAATTTACTCAGAATATCTTTACCCCCTTTCTCAAGTCAGGTACTAATAGTGAAATACACACAGTAGGGAGGAAATAATTGATATGGTAGATAAAGAAAACGTTGTTGGAGCAATGTCCTTAAATAGATAAGAGGAGATGGGAGGGAGTACACAAGAAGAAAGTTTGACCATTGCTAGGAACATGGGTAGATCACCCATTGTGCCTGGTAAAGAGTAACAGTGCATGACCCAGAGACAGGTAGAAGAGTGGACGGTTGCTGTGGTGAAAGCTTTTAATTGTCTGTATTGATTGCTTTCATGTTCCACATGGGAGCAGAATTGTGATTAAATCAGATAAGAGGATGGGAAAAGGTGTTGAAATCTTAAGGTGAGAAGTTAAAATATCTCCTAGTAGAATAGGAGATTAACTTACGGGGGAAATAAATGCAAGTATTTGGAACCCATAGGATTTCAGATTTTTATGAAATTAAAGTGAGTCAGACAGTTCATGTGTGTGTGTATGACTGTGTATATCTGTGTATGCATATCTTTTCAAACCATATTCAACTACACAAGCATGGGAGCTGAAAAAATGGATTTAACCATGGTGACTTTTTAGCTCAGTGGATAAGATAAAGTGAGAGAAAGACAAGAAAACTGAATATATAAGCAGGTGAATGAATTTAATTCTTGAATCCACATAATGATTAATCCACATAAAGTTGGATGTGAAGACATGAACAAAGTAAGTGATTATGGGTACTAATGTCATTGAAGTCTCTCAAGACTTAGTGTACTACAGGCAGTGAAATAAAAACATAGGGAATGATGGTTGGAAGATAAATACTAAACTATGGAGTGTTGGCACTTAACATTGTAATTATAAGATCAAGTGTAATGTCATAAAAATAACAGTAAGAAAGATGCGATCGTACAAACAGAAGAGGTAAAAAAACAAAGTTGGAGACCAGAATTGTGGTAAAATAATATATGTTGATTATGAATTGATATAATTATCTGTGTATAATAATGAAATGACAGTGAGTTATGGGTAGATTCAGAAATAGTAACAGTGATTAATAATTAATATTAAATTATTAAAAGAAATTTAGTATATATACATAGTGTATCTGTGTTTACACTTAGAGTATTGTTATTTTGTAATGGTGTAATGAGAAACAAGAATATATTATCTCAATTTATTTCTTCCCACAGGTAGTCACTTGACTTTGAAGCTGATTTTTTTTTCATATATACTGTCATGCAGTATATTAGTCCTTTACTTTGATAATGTTTATGAGGGAAATTCCATTTGAACTGGAAATGACAAGTTTACATAAATAAGAATGTTTTTTGATCAAGGATTGCTCAGAAATGTACAAAATATGTTTTAAATAAAAATAATATTTGATTTACTTTTGCCTTGGAGAGGAAGAATACTGAGATAACAAGTAGAAAATTATGTTAGTATTTAGGAATATAATTTGCTTCACTAACTTGACTACATAGTGGCAAAACATTAAAAATATCCATACAATATTTATATTTCTTTCCTTGGTATATATTTGACTTTGGAAGCTTAATTTGATCATATTTTGAAAAACAATTAAATTAATAGACTTAGTTGCTTCATCTGATTATGATATCCTTGTAAATAAACATGTTCAAACACTATTCCAAAATATTTACATAATTTCCTAAGATGTGAAAATCTACACAAAATATAGACTCCTCCAGGAGAATGGTTGAAATATAGGAGTAATTTATTCCTAAGCTCTTTCAGAAGAAACAACAAAATAATTATGTGCTAGTTTTTGTTTTTAATTGAAATTATTGGGATGGCATTGGTTAATAAAATTATATAGGTTTCAGGGGTACGATTCTGTAATATATCATCTGCATATTGCATTATGTGTTCAACACCCCAAGTCAGATTTCTTTCAATCACCATTTACTCTCCCTTTACCTTCTCCTATCTCCTCCCACTATACTCTCCTCCCTTTGTTAACCACCATATTTCATCTATGAGATTTTATCTTTTTGTCGTAGTTATTTAATTTCTTAATCTTTCTTCACAAAGCTCCCTATCCCCTCATGTCTGACAGCTGTCAGTCTGTTCTCTGCATCTATGAACCTGTTTCTACTTTGTTAGTTTATGGTGTTCATTAGATTACAAATATAAGTGAAATGATATGGTACTTGTCTTTCTTTAACTGGCTTATTTCATTTAGCATAATACTCTTCAGGTGCTGTCTCAAAGTATAAAATTTCTTTTTTACAACCGAGTAGTATTTCATTGTGTGAATATATCACAGCTTTTTTCATCCACTCATCTACTGATGGACACTTGGGCTACTTCCACATCTTAACTATTGTAAATAACATTGCAATAAAAATAAGGGAGCATATATTCTTTTAAATTAGTGTTTTGGGTTTCTTTGGATATATTTGAAGAAATGGAATTGCTGGGTTATAAATTCCATTTTTAATTTTTTTATTCTCACCCGAGAACATTCTTATTGATCTTAGGCAGGGGGAAAGGAGAAAGAGAGAGGGAGAGAAACATCTATGTGAGAGAGAAAACCTGATCAGTTGCTTCTTGCACACACACTGACCAGGGATGGAACCCACAATCTAGGCATGTGCCCTGACCAGGAATTGAGCCTGCAACCTTTAGGTTTATGAAAAGATGCTCCAAGTAATGAGCCACACCCACCAGGGCATCATTTTTAATTTTTTGAGCTAATTCCATATTGTTTTCAACAGTGGCTGTACCAGTCTGCATTCCCACCAACGGCACACAAAGGTTCCCTTTTCTCCACATCATTGTCAACACTTGTTATTTGATGATTTATTGATGATAGTAATTCTTACAGGCATAAGGTGATATCTCATTGCAGTTTTAATTTGCATTTCTCTGATGATTAGTGATGTTGAGCATCTTTTCATATGCCTATTGGCCATATGTATATCCTCTTTGGAGAAATGTCTATTCAGGTCCATTTCCTATTTTTTAACTGGATTGTTTGTTTTGTTGATGTTGAGTTCTATAAGTTCTTTATAAATTTTGAATAGAACCCCTTATCATATGTATCATTGGTGAAAATGTTTTCTTAACCAGTGAGTTGCCCACTTATTTTGTTGATGGGTTCCTTTGCTGTGCAAAAACATTTTAGTTTGATATAGCTTCTGTGCAAGTTTAATAAATTTACAATTACATCAGCTTTTTATAAAGTTTATTAAATTTCTTTGCTATTTAAGCTATTAATATAGTACGAAACTTATTTCAAGGAATTCTAATGATCTAAAGAGGTACGTATAGAATGTTGCCAGCTGATGAAGGGGAAAATTGGACAATACAGTTCTTGGCTCTCACTTCAGCTTATGCAGCCTTATTTTGATCTGTTTTACATAGTGACATTCTGCTTAAGGTTATGTTTGAAACAGTAGTTCGTACTGATGAAAAAAAATGATATACAAAATGGGCACTAGCTTTCATGGTGTGTTTTGTCTATATAACTTCCCTATAGACAACACATTTAATAATTTATTTTTTAATCTATCCTCAATATATTGCAAACTGCAAAGGACAAAGATTTCAGTCTGCCTTTTTAGGAACTGTTGTGACACCTAGAGCTGCTCTTGATATACATTAAATGCTCCACAAGTATTTGTTAAAAAAATGGACATGGACACAGAAGCCTACACAATCTTTTTCTCTCTCAGTGTTTCCATTCATACTTTAGGAAAAAGGGAAACCTTTTTATAAAGGTGACTCAGATGTGAATAAAAAATGAGATAGTGTGTATAGAAATATTCCATAAATTATTGAGCATTTCCTCAATTAATCATAAACTATAAGGCACAACTATTAGATAAAATAATTTGTTTTAATTAGCCCAGTATTCAAAGTTACAGAGAATAATATATGAACAAAGTTGTTGATAATATGTTGATTAACCTCAAATGTCAAAATAATTTATTTTAATATTTGGGTAACACAAAGAGATGGGACTAAAATAGTTCAATTTGAAGTCTTACAGTAGATTCAGGCAAATAAAGGTCCAATCATTTTACATAGGAAGCAGAATAACTCAAAAAGAAGAAAGTGAGGTAAAAACAAAACAAAATTCTCTCTAAAATTTAGACTTTGGCCTGGAATATATTGTTTCAACCAACCACAGTAAGTTTAAAAATAACACTACTGTTATTACAGATATGGCAATTGTATAAAATACAAAGGTGCCTATGGGATGCTCTTACTAGAGGAAGGCAGATGTTTGGACCATGATCATTTTAATAATTACATATCCTTTATCAGAATCAGTGTTCAGCACTTTATATACATTACCTCATTTAATTGTCATACAACACTGTGTTCCAAGATTCCACTCCAGGAAGACAAACAATCCAATTGAAAAATGGGCAAAGGATCTGAACAGGCCCTTCTCCAAGGAGGACATAGAGAGGGTCCAGAGACATATGAAAGGATGCTCAGCATCACTAGCCTTCAGAGAGATGAAAATTAAAGCCACAATGAGCTACCACTTCACACCAATCAGAATGGCCATCATAAACAAATCCACAAACAAGTGCTGGTGAGATTGTGGAGAAAAGAGAACCCTAGTACATTGTTGGTAGGCATGCAGGCTGGTACAACCATTGTGGGAAACAGTATGGAATTTCCTCAAAAAAACTAAAAATGGAACTGCCTTTCGACCCAGCAATTCCACTGCTGGGATTATACCCTAAGAACCCTGAAACACCAATTCAAAAAAACCTATGCACCCCAATGTTCATAGCAGCACAATTTACAATAGCCAATGATTGGAAGCAACCTAAGTGGCCAGCAGTAAATGAGTGGATCAAAAAACTGTGGTACATTTACACAATGGAATGCTATGCAGCATAAAGAAAGGAGGAACTCCTACCCTTCACAACAGCATGGATGGAACTGGAGAGCATTATTCTAAATGAAATAAGCCCGGTGGTGAAAGACAAATGCCATATGATCTCACCTGTAAGTGGAACCTAATCAACAAAACAGCCAAGCAAGCAAAATATAACCAGAGACATTGAAATAAAGAACAGACAATAACCAGAGGGGTAGAGGGAGGGGGATAATGAGGGAAAGAAGGGGAAGGGCCATCAAGGAACAAGTATAAAGGACCCATGGACAAAGCCAAGGGGGTAAGATTAAGGGTGGGAGGTGGGGGCAGGTTGGGTGGGTGGGGCATGGGAGAATGGTCGGATAAAATGGAGACAACTGAACTTGGACAACAGTAAAAAAATAAATTAAAAACAAAACAAAACACTGTTCCATGTTATTTTTCTCATTCATGCTTCAAAGAAATGAATGGGTTTTTGTAAACTGGTCCAAGCGAAAAATGAAGGATTTGAAATGTGAATTCTATTTTTCCCAATTCTAAATTGTACATTCATTCAGTTTTGGAAAATTGAAGTCATAACCCAGTTAAAAAAAAAGGTGTGAATAATTTGGCAGAGCAATGTAATAGATTTTTTAAAAATAAAAAGGACTACAAGTAAAGTCCCTGTTTTAAGAAAGTAACATCTTAGCACTGAATGTGGTACTCAGAATGCCACCAAAATCCACCAGTGAAAACTGAAAAAAAAAGTCTGAACAAAATAGATTATTTTATTAAGTGTACTGAAAATATATACCAGAGTACATGCCTACTATAATGTTTATAGTATTTGTTCATTTCTGTGCAATTATGCTTATATTAACAGTTTACTTAAATATGTGTGGTTATTTTCCTATACTGTAGGTCAATTTTATTTAACTCATTTTTTATGGTCTTCCTAAAGTAATCAATTTAAAAAATGTCCTGACTTGCTATATAAACATAGAATTGTAGCAGAATCATCCTCCTTCCTGATAGAAAACCTAAAAATCAACATGGAATAATAAAACCCTAAAACTTCTATAATAAAACCAAAGGATTGAGAAAAACTACATAAGCAAAAATACAAATTTGTAAACAGGATCAATATTAACAAAATTCACCCTTAAAGTGTGAGGTCAAGTTTAGGAAGCACTAGCAAAAATACTGACTTTAGCATTCAGGGACAGTATTCTTAGTAATATAACCTAACTTTTGAGAAGTTACTGGAGGCAGAGTTGTAGGAAACACTTCTCCTGGGCCTGATTTGGTTTAAAGAGGTAGACACAAAGAAATGTAGAGAACCGTATGAAGAGGACAGTCTGTTTGGCAGCTGAGGAGGAACACTTTGAATTTCTTTTTGTTTGTTTTAAGTGTTCCCTAAATATTAACTTTTTTGTTTTTTCTTTTAATTTTTCATCACTTATTCTATTTTTTATTTATTGTATGATTTAATGTTTATTGTATTTTTTCCATTACCATTTAGCCCTCTCTACCACTCTTCCTCCAGCAATCACCCCACTGTTATTGACATCCATGTTTCTTTTTGCTCAATCCCTCCACTTCCTAACCTCCCCCATGCTCCTTCTGTTATCCTGCTTTCCTTCTTTGAATATTTCCCCATTTTCCTTGTTAGTTCAGTTTATTCATAAGACTCCTCCTATGAGAGAAGTCATATGGTATTTGTTTTTCTTGGACTGGCTTATTTCACTTAGCATAATACTCTCCAGGTCCATTCATACTGTCACAAAGGGTAAAATTTTCTTCTGTTTTACAGCCGAGCAGTATTCCATAGTTTAAATTTCCCAGAGTTGTTTTATCTACTCATCTACTGATGGACACTTGGGTTGCTTCTATATCTTGGCTATTGTAAATAACACTGAAATGAACATAGGGATGTTTATGTTCTTTCAAATTAGTGCTTTGGATTCCCTCGGATATGTTTCCAGAAGTGGGATCACTGGGTCAAAGGACAGATCCATCTTTAATTTCATGAAGTATCTCCATACCGCTTTCCACAGTGGCTACACCACCCTGCATTCCCACCAACAGTGTGAAAATGTTCCCCTTTCTCCACATCCTTTCCAGTACTTGTTCATTGATTTATTGATGATGGTCATTCTGGTAGTTGTGAGATAATATCTCATTGTAGTTTTAATTTTCATTTCTCTGATGATTAGTGATGTTGAGCATATTTTCTTATGTCTATTAGCCATCTCTATATCCTCTTTGGATAAGTGTCTTCTTATGTTTGTCTTTTTGTTGTTGAGTTTTGCAAGTTCTTTGTAAATTTTTTATATAAACTCCTTATCAGATGTATGCGAGAATATGCCCTCCCACTATGTGGGTTATCTTTTTATTTTGAGGATGATTCCATTTGCTGTGCAAAAACTTTTCAGTTTGATGTAGTCCCACTTGTTTACTTTTTCTTTTGTTTCCCTTGCCTGGGTAGATATATCCAATAAAATATCACTATGAGCAATGTCTGAGATTTTGCTGCCTATGTTTTCTTCTAAGATTTTTATGGTTTTGGGTCTAAAATTTAAGTCTTTGATCCATTTTGAATTTCATTCTTGTGTACAGTGTGAGAAGGTGGTCTACTTTTATTTCTCTGTACATATCTGTTCAATTATCCCAACACCATTTATTGAATAAATTATCTTTAGCTAATTGTATGTGCTTGTTACCTCTGTTGAATATTAATTGAGTATAAAAGTAGGATTTATTTCTGGGCCCTCTATTATGTTCCATTGAACCACATGTTTGTTTTTATGCCAGTACCATGTTCTTTTCATTATTATGGCCTTATAGTATTTTTTGATATTAGGTGGTACAATTCCCCCAACTTTGTTGTTCTTTCTCAGCATTGTTGTTATGCATGGCCTTTTGTGGTTTCAAATAAATTTTTGAAATTTTTGTTCTGGTTTTATAAAGTACATCATTGGAATCTTGATGGAAATTGCATTGAATCCATAGATGGATTTGAGTAGTTGGACATTTTAATGAGATCAAATTCTTCCTATCCATGAACATGGTATGTGCTTCCACTTATTTGTATCTTCTTCAGTGTCTTATAACTTTTTGAGTGCAGGTTTTTTACATCCTTGTTTAGGTTTATTCCTAGGTATTTTATTCTTTTTTTATAACAATTCTGAATGGGATTGTTTTCTTAATTTCTGTTTTTGTTAGTTCGTTATTGGCATATAAAAACGCAACTGATTTTTTACAAATCTAGGAAGGTTTGATAAAATTCTCCTGTGAATCCATCTGATCCAGGGCTTTTTTTTTTGCTTGGAGGTTTTTTCTTTTTTTAATGGCTTCAGTTTCACTAGGTATAATAATCTGTCCATTCAGATTCTGTGATTCTTCCTGATTTAGTTTTGGAAAACTTTATGTTGCCAGGAATTTATCTGTTTTGTCCAGGTCATCCAGTTTGTTGGCATATATTTGTTCATAATATTTTCTTACAATTATTTGCATTTATTTCGTGTCAGTTTTTATTTCTCCTCTTTTATTTCTGATTTTATTTATTTGGGTCTTTTCTATTTCTTTCTTGATTGTCTGGTTAAATGTTTGTCAATCTTGTTTATGTGTTCAAAGAACCAACTCCTGGATTCATTGATCTTTTGTATCTTTTTTTTAGACTCTGTTTCATTTATTTCTGCTCTGATCTTTATTATTTCTTTCCTTCTACTCACTTTGGGCTTTTTTTTTCTTTAAGTTCTTTTAATTGTAAGTTTCAATTGTTTATTTGCACTTTTCCTTGTGTTTTGAGACAGACCTATAATGCTATGAATTTCCCTGTTAGGATTGCTTTCCCAGTGTTCCACAGATTTTGGACTGTTGTGTCCTCATTTTCAATTGTTTCAGGGTATCTTCTATTTTCTTCCTTGATCCCATAATTGACCCATTCATTGTGTAATTATGTTATTTAGGTTCCATGCCTTTGCATGTTTTCCAGTGTTCTTCTTGTGACTGATTTCTAGTTTCATACCATTATGATCAGAGAAGATGCTTGGTATGATTTCAAACTTTTTAAATTTATTGAGACCTTTTTTGTTTTTAAACATATGGTCTATCCTAGAAAATGTCCATGAGCGCTTGAAAAGTTTGTATATTCTGTTGTTTCAAGGTGAAATGCTCTGAAGATATTCACTTCAGTCCTTTTGATCTAGTGTATTGTTTAAGGCCTCTGTCTCCTTGTTGATTTTCTGTCTGAAGGTCTATCCATTGAAGTCAATGAGTTGTTAAAATCCATGATTGTTATTGTATTTCTGTTGATCTCTCCCTTTATTTCCATCAAGATTTGCTTCATGTATTTAGGTGCTCTTATGTTAGGTACATAAACATTTACTAGGGTTTATCCTCTTGTTGGATTGTTCCCTTTATTATTATGTAGTGTTCTTCTTTGTTTCTTACTATAGCCTTTGTTTTAAAGTCTATTTGTCAGATATAAGACTTGCTACCCCATGTTTTTATCCCTTTCTATTTGCACAAAATATCTTTTTCCAACCATTTACTTTTAGTCCTTGCATATCTTTTGATCTGAGATACATCTCTGGGAGGCTGCATATATAGGGGCTTGTTTTCTTATCCATTCAGCTACCATATATCTTTTGGTTGGAGCATTTAAGCCATTTACATTTAAGATGATTATTGATAGATACATATTTAGTGCCATTTTATTGTTAGATGATTTTCCTCTGTTTTTTTTTTTCTTTCTCTTCTTATTCTTAAAGCAAGCCTTTTAACATTTGTTGTAGTACTGATTTGGTGTTAACAAAATTCTTTAGGCTTTTCTTGTCTGGGAAGCTTCCTATTTCCCCTTCAGTTTTAAATGACAGCCTTGCTGGGTAAAGCAGCCTTGGTTGTACATCTTTACTTTTTATCACCTTGAATATTTCACGGTAGTCTTTTCTGGCCTGACATGTTTCTGTTGAGAAATCAGATGATAGTCTAATTGGTGCTCCCTTGTAGGTAACTACCTACTTTTCTCTTGTGGCTTCTAGGATTCTCTCTCTGTCTTTAAGCCTTGTCAATTTTATTGTGATGTATTTTGTTGTAGGCCTCTTTGAATTCATTTGTTTGGGATTCACTGAGCTCCCAGAACTTATACGTCTTTTTCCTTCACCAGATTAGGGAATTTTTCAGTCATCATTTCTTCAAATAGACATTCTATCCTTGCTCTCTCTCCCTTCTCCTTCTGGGACTTCCATGATGTGGATATTGTTGTGCTTCATGTTTTCCAAAATGCTTCTTAAGCTCCTCGTTTTTTAAATTCTTTTTTTTTTCTTTTTTTTGCTGCTCTGCCTGGGTGTTTTCTTTTCTGCTTTTCTTTTTCTGGGTGTTTTCTCACTGATTTGATCTTCTGCTTTATCTAACCTACTGATTTTCCTTTCAGTGTATTATTCATTTCAGATATCTTTCCTTTCTTTATTTCTGACTTGTCCTTTTTTATGGTTTCTATGTCTTTTTTTTTCATGCTGTTGCATATCCTTATAATCATTACTCTAAACTCTTTACCTGATAAATTGCTTGCCTACATTTCATCTAGTTCTTCTTTTAGAGAATTCTCTTGCTCTTTCATTGGGGTCTGTTTCTTTGTTGTTCCATTTCAGCTGCTTCTTTGTATTTGTTTCTGTGTTTTAGGTAGATCTTCAAAGACTCTAATGTTGATCTTTGCCAGATACTGCTTTGTGAATAGCCCTGGTCAACTTGTTTGGAAATATCAGCAATTCACAGATCGTGGCTCCCTCTGCTGGGCCTGTTTTTGAGCAGAAGGAATAAAAGGCTGTGCACCAAGTCTAGATTTTATCAACACTGGGTCCATGGAAGGATCAGCTGAAGTCTCATGCATCTCCCAGATATCCGCCTTAATTGTTAAACTAATCAATGATATAGCCTCAAGCTGTAATCAGCAGCCCAGCTTAAGCTCCACCTTGTGGGGCAGAGTAAGTCCTGTGGGTGGGGATATTGCTTCCCCTCAGGAGTACTCTGCCTGAGAGAGATGGCTTTTGCAGTGCAGGGAATGACTCAGCACAGGGATCGTAGTGGCTGTTTCTGTACCTCCCTCCCTAAAGCCACCAACCTCAGACTCTTCTCAAGTGTCTCTAGTAACTCTGCCTTCCCTCTGGCAGAGCCCAGGGTTAAGTGACTGCCAATGAAATTTTGTGCACTGGACCTTCGAGCAGTTCTCTGAGTCTCCAGCAGTCTCTCCCTGGTAGACAGAAACCCTGATGTTTTTTACAGGTGGATATTATCTATACATGTTTCTTTCATGCTCTGGTGCTGTAGCCTGGGGAGCTTAGATTGGGATTTAGACACCACACTTCTCAGGGGGAGCCCCCAGCTACTGAAATATCCCTCCCAAACTTCAGCTGCCACCCATGGGAGCCCAGCCTGGCTTCTTGCACCTCTTCTGCACTCCCTACTAGTCTTGTGGTTGGTGAAGTGGTTTCTTCTGTCTGTCCATGGTTATAAGACTCCTCTCCAGCTGGTGTTCACATGTTTATTCAGGATGATTTCTCTACTTTTTAGTTGTAATTCCAGATTGGTCCTAGAAGTAGGTTAGTGTAGCTTCCACTTACTGCTCTACCATTTTGGATCTCTCTGACTTTAAATTTTAAAGTCTAGAAATATGTCACTTCCTCATCTACAATTGGAAAATATTACAAATGGCTGGGTCATGAAACTATAATTCATTTATTTAAAAATAATTTAAAGGAGGTGGCACAACCTCCATAGAAAGATCAAATAATTTAGAAAATAGATGCAATGCTTCTTGATAGATAAAAAATAACATTAACTCCATGAGAAAATGTTGCCACACATCAAATTAAAATTATAAATAAACATTTAACAATTATTACTGTACAAGGTATTCATTCTACCAGGCAACAAATGACAGTGTTAATTATTTTAAGAAATATATCACTGTTCATGAACAGTCACAGTCATTTTTCTCTAAAGTGTTTTATCTGAACTCCTCAAACCTTCTTCTTATATGAGCACTCAGAAATGTACATACTATGATTTCTGGACAGAATACAAATGTGGATCTTTACTTATAAGTAAAGCATCTAATTCAGTGAACTTTCCTCAATCATTTTCAAAGAGGGGATAAAACCTGCTGTTCCGCTTAGATGACAATCATTTACATGATTATTGGGTGTTGTCTAGGAAATTTTTCACAGTGGGGGACTTTTTACAGATAAAAAATTCATCAGTGATAGAAGAATAGATTGCAAAACAGTCTAGTTAAATGTTACAACAGAGAAAGTGCACATTTTGTCTATTTAAATATTATTGCTTTGCTTTGGTGTATAGGTTCATATAAGCTTTAGAATATAAAAATTTCTAAGAAGTCCTTTTCTTTAAGAAACTAGCTCAGTTAAAAATAAACTTTTGTCAGCAGAAAATCTCTTTAGCTAACTGTTTGTAATCCTTAGCCAGAAAAGAGCAGAGGGAATCAAACTCCATCAGTTGCGTGATAAATAGCCTGGCCGCAGAACTTTGAAACAGTGGGTAGTTATATGAGAGGAGCATACACACTAGACAATATTTTTATCCTCTAAAGTCATGGATTGTAGTTAGGGAAATTGAAGTAGAGGGCATAGTGTTTATATCTGAAAAATAATTCCTTTTCATTTTAGTTTTATATTGATTCAGGAAGTGAATAAATTCCAAAAAACCCTTGTACCCTGTGTAAAAGCTAAATGGATGAATCCTGGGGAGAAAAGTTCAGTTCAGAAGCTTAGCTAATTGAAAAGCATTGACATCCAAATTGACCTTCTTTTCTAACAGCTGAGGTTTCACACCTCATATTGGCAGGAGCATCTTGGGCCGCATATAGAACATAAAATTTGTGTTTGTACATAAATAGTTTTTAGAGAAATGGAAGAGTTATAACTAAGAATCAATAAATAGTAAATAGTACCATGTAAAAATGGTCGATAGTACCCCCAACTACTCATGGTATTATTTTTCTTTAACATTCACTTTAAATTAGCAACTGACTTTAAATAACTTAAAGTGATGACTTGCACATATATATATATATATTTAGATTATAATTTTGATAAAATAGGACATGAGCATTCAGTATACAGGTACTCTCATTCTCTAAAAGTTCACATTATGCCACTTCACTTTTGCAAAAAAACCTGCATTGATTATCACATTCAGATACTAATTTAGATCTAAATGAAGTGGCCTAATATGAACTTTCAGAAAGACGGGGCTTACTCTGCTCCAAGTCATTTTGGCTTACCAAAGCTCTCATAGGGATGCCCTACTGTGGATCACAGGAGAAATCTATATTTCATTTCTTTTAGTAAATTTGGTTGACTTAAATTTTGACGTATTTTCTAGATTTTTGTCTTCCTCTTTTAAAAAAATTGTTATTATGTTGTTGTTCTTATCTATTAACTAAAATTTTGTTTTAAGGACCATAACTGAAGTCAATTTAAAATTCTGTTAAAAAAAGTGTACAATAAACGTTGTTGTTTAGATGAAATTATAATGATATTTATCTTTTTAATGAGTAGACAATATAGTAAAAAAAATAAGGAAAAGAGAGAGAGAAAACTAAATGTAACACTGAGAGACAGAAAAGCACCAAGATACAAGGATACCAAGAGATATTCTCAGCATAACCAACAGACATTTATTCTCAATACATCCCCCTCCAATGAGTGAATTACATTTTAGTTGTAACATGTCACTCATTTGAGAAAGAAAACTGTGCTTGAGAGAGATGTGTGGATATTTTTTTAATCAACTTCTACCTGTTTATTTCTGTTACTTTTAAATTTTCTTCCATGGACATCATGTATTCTTTCTTCAGCTCTCTTTAAAGTAAATTGCTTTAAATTAATGAGCTATACACATTTTTCTATTTCTTTTCTGTGATTATCTCTTAAAGCTATTACAATCAGGCTACTATTCCCATCATTCCTCCCAAACAGTTCTTGTTAATGCTACCAGTAATATCCAGTTAAATTAATCCACTGATAATTTCTGTCTTGTCTGACTTGACTGATCTGAAACATTTGACAAGATAACTTCCTTTTCTTGAAAATATCTATTTCATTTGCCTTCTGGTCCCACACTGCTACTATGTCACTGGTCTCTTTTTTTCAGTCTCTTTTCCAGCTCTCCCTCAACCCCTGTTTTCTGTTGGATGGATTACTTCCTCCCAGGGTTTAGGTCTCTATCATTTTATTAGAATATTTAGTATATTTACATTCAGCATAATATTTATTTGACTGACCTTCATTTTCTGCCTTTTCTAGTGCTTTATAAAAATGTTTCTATTGATTTTAGTTCTACTTTCTTTTTATTGTGGTAAAATTGGTATATGATATTATATATATTTCAGGTATACACATTGTAATTCAGTGTTTGTATATACAACATAGTGCTTAGCGCTCTAAGTGTAGTTACCATCTATCACCATAAAATTGATTTCCATTACCTTTTTCACATTCCTCCCAACCTCATTTCCCTTTAGGAACAAGCAGTCTGTTCTTATATCTATGAGTTTGTTTTTGCTTTGCTTCATTCACTATTTGCTTTCTTTCTACTTTTTTTAGATTTCACATATATGTGAAAGCATATGTATTTCAATTAAGAATATTGTGATAAAAAGTAATATATACATACAGATTTTATTAAAATTTGTTCCTTGGGCACATGCAGCTTTGTGTGATGTAATGTGTTGTACTGCAAAAACACTTTGCTATATCCCAAAGCACTATAGTTTTCACTGTGCAAAGTGATTGTGTGATTTTTTTGTGATTGGTGATATGAGCTAGCCACTTTTGTCATGGAACAGTACTTTTTTTTTACAACAATAGTTGACACACAAACTATACTTAATCAGCCATTTGTGCTTATCGGGAAAAAACAAAGCTATCTTGTCATGTTAAGGAAAATAATTGATTACAATTGATGTCAATAAAATTCAAGTTTTCAAGCAACATTTTGTATTCACCACTGTTTACTTGACACATCCTGATATTAAAGAGATCAGTGGTCATATTAACAAATGTGATTTTTGATACTATATAATAAAGTGTGTCAACTGTTAAAAGATCTGTATAACTCAATAAACTGTTAATTTCAAAATTACGAATGTATGATATCACAAAATCATTCATATTTAAAACATCGATTCAAATTGCAATATAGACAGGCTTCAGTGCAACGGCGTGTAATTTTCCTCACCTCCTTTGATCCTCACCAACAGCACCCTCCAAGGCCAGAAAAGTCTTTTCGAGGCAGTTTAGATTTTCTCATGTACTTCAAATATCCCCTTACCCTATGCCCACTGCCCAGTACTAATGTCATTCTCATAGTTAGATGTTTGTTCTTCAGCAACTCCCTTGCAAGGTACCGCATCTGTATTTGTTATCAAATGTTGAGCATGTGCATGGCTTAAGTGGGTTACCTGATTCAGGATGTCTCGTAAGGCTGCAGTCAAGGGGTACACAAAGGCAAGGTCTCATCAAACTCTCATGATGGTTTGCATGTTTTGGTTTCGTGCAGGTTATTGGGCTGAGGGCCTCCATTCCTACCCAGGCATTGCCATAGGCTAAATTCAATGCCTTGTGTTGGCTTCTCCAACGCGGATGCTTGCTTCATCATAGTGCAGAGTCTGAGAAGGAATAGGGCTCGTCTCTAACAAGAGATCTGCCTACAGTTTTCCATTTTCTTGTCCTCTCACCACACTCTGGGTACTTAGGCACCATCAGTTTCCCTGCTCAAGTGACTACACATTCTCTTTTCCTGAATATGGACCTGTAAACCCAAAGGATGATTAAAGTGAAGTGTGGGTATGAATGAAACTTAAAATGTAACCAGTGAAGAAATATTATAGTGTGGGATAGAGGGACATTTTAGAAAGGAGATGGGCTATGGGCACTTGTGGGTTGGAAGGGGAAGAGCTGGGGTCCAGGACCAGGGGCCGACTCAACTTATACCACTACGTTCCTGGCTAGAATTCTGAGAAATCCAACAATTTTACATTCAAACCTGTTAAAAAGACATATTTGACAAAATAAAAGAACAGAGCACATTTCATTTAATAATAACTTACAATTTTAAAATATTTTGACATATGGTACTTTGCTTTATTTATGGTAGATTGCACACTTAATGAGAGAAAGGAACCTCTATATCATGTTTACTCTTCTTCCCAGATCACAGTAGATGCCAAGTAGTAAATATTCACCTTTAAAAAATTCATATAAGTGAAAATATATTCTAGATTAAATATTAGAAAGCTCAAGTTTCTGTTTGCAGGCTGCCTCTAAATCACTATTTGGGTTTATGTAAATTATCTGGTCTCTTGGCTTTCAATTGTAAAGTGTGAAAATTTGAATTTAATTATTGCTAAGATTATTTCAAATAGAAAATTTATATAGAAAAGTTTTTATTAACATATACTTATGCATATTAAACAAAGTGAAAAGGTGGAGCAGAGAGACATAATTATTGTAGTTAAGAGCAAAATTGATCAAATTCAACACATAAACATCAATCTTTACAGTAATCTTCACATCTCTGCTATACTGTTTAACTTTTTCTCTGAAGGCTCTAGAAAGGAAGGTGAATCATGTTTTTGAGCCCATTTTACAGATAAACAAGAAGAGCAACAGAAGTTTGACTGTCACTAACTTTAGCAGGAAAGCAAAGATAAGTTGGGGTGTGCTTTAAATGCTGCTTTCTCCTTCTGTCTATACACAGATCAGTTTGAAAAATTTCTCTTCAAAAATCAAAGAAATATGATAAAAAAAAACTATTGTCAACTTAAAAACGTATACTCACTGCTTTTTCTCTGTTCTGCACAACTGTAGGTTAACCTTTCCATTTTTGTCTATTACTTGCCTTTTCAGGATATAAATTCCTTTCATATAATAGGTATCTATAATCAACTGTTTATATCTTTCTTTATATGATATAATTTCTCTTGCAGTCTAGTTAATATCTGTATTTATAGTTGCAGAGCAGAAACTAATAATTTTTTTATAGAAAAAACAATTTTACCAAGATGTACAAGTTTAATTTTTCTAGACTAGAAGTGCTCTTCATCTTATTTTTAGTTTTCTCTTGTATCAAAATTGACTAAACACAAAATATACTGATATCACTGAATTAAAATAATGGTTAGTGTTTGCAGTTAGTCTAATAAAATTTATAGAAAATGCTCATGAATATTTTTGAAGTGTTAACTATTTTAATTTGTCAGAAAACTATAAATTTTAAAATATAAATTTGTAATGCTGAGTAGAGCTTTAAATAAAGAGCTACACTTAATTTTTAGCTGAGTAAAAAAATTAGATATAGGAAGATATATAAAAAAATTCAGGTCTGTTTAAACTAGCATTCCAATGAAATAATAAATATGGATTTTATTTTATACATTGTTAGCTAAAATGAAAATATGCAGAAGAAATTGCTCCAAACTTGTGGGACTCCAATAGAAAGTACCTGGCAATCACATAAATTACTACTTTTCTGCCAAAGTTCAGATATGAGATGACTTTTCTAAATTTGTAACTATCTTTTAATATTTATAATGGTAAAATTTCTTATTTAAATGAAGTTACAAAATGCATAGGAGAGAGACAGCAAGACAAGAATGAGTAGAGAGTGAGAAAGGGGGTAAAAATAAGAAAATAAAAAACTCAGGATTCAAAGAGAGGAAAATTAAACAGTGAACAGCAATAGCCAAGCTTTTCTTGCCATGGAACTCTCAGTGTCTCATAGGGTTATTTTCAATTAATTGCATGATTACATTATCTAAATGAGCCATGTTTGCTTTTTTAAAAAGTAACATATGAAATTATACAAATAAATAAATAGATAATACCTAAAGGGAGCTAGGTGTATCAGTGTTGAAGTGGAGATTACACCTGAACAGGAGGCAAGGCCTGACTGTTTCATATGTTAATGGAGAAATTAGTATGAACTCATATTTAGTTTAATGTAGATACAAATGGAAACATTGAAATATTTATAAATATGTATATATACACATGTTAGCATGCCCACATATATTTTCTGTCAGCTGGGAGTTCCAGAAGTAAGGACTCTCCAGTAGCAATGAGCACATTTTACACTCAGATCATGGTTGCTAATACCCTTCTTTAATACAAGGAACCAGAACTTTTTGGCAAAATAGTTGCTTCTAGAGTCAGGGCAGGAAATAAAATCTGGCTGGAACATCTTGTGCTGAAGAAAGGAAGCAAGAAAATATTCAACAAAAAATAAAATAGTATGATATAAAAGGGACAGAAGAGATACCTGAAAGAACCCCTAATATATAAAGCTGGGGAAAAAATGATCAACGAAATGAAGTACAATTAGATTTTAATACAAAGTATAAAATAAATAACTGTGAGGTAACACTAATAAATATATAATTGAATTTAAAAATGAGGAATTAGTAAATCTGCTTTGCAGAAATATTCCAAATTATATATGTACATGCTCTGTCCTCAGTGAGCTAGAAAATGACTCCCTACTCTGTAAGTGGGTGCCTTACATAGTGATTTCCACTCAAGTAAGAAAATATGTTAAAAGGGGGGAAAAACCTAACAAATCTAAAATCTGAACTGCACAAGCTCAACTAGGAGATCAAGGTTGATATAGATAGTGATAAATTATGTTGATGGTATGCATGCTTAATAAGAATGACTCACGGTCTTCTTCCAAACAAAACATGAATTATGTCTAATAATGTGAATTCCAGTAGAGGATCATTACACAAAATACCTCACCACTACTATTCAAAACTTTCAAGCTTATTCAAACCCAGGAAGTTCTGAGAAACTGTTACAGATTAGAGGAACCTAAGAAGACATAATAACTAAATGTAAAGTGGTATCCTGGAACAGAAAAAACAACACTAGGTAAAAACCATGGAAATCTGAATAAAGTACTTACTTTAAGCATTATTAGTTCATTAATTATGGCAAATGTGCTCTACTAAAGTAAGATGTTAATAACAAGAGAAATTGTGTGTGGGTATATGGAAATTTTCTGTACTACCTACAGATTTTTTATAAATCTATAATTATTTGAAGATTAAAAATTTATTTTAAAAATCATATGCATTAAAATAAAAAGAAAAAAATGTCCAACTTCCCTTTATAGGGTTATTTTTAAGAGCAAATGAGTTTTAATTTACAAATCTCCTATTTACAGCCATTCTCCAAACAGTATTTGTGTGGCATACAAAATGGTTTATTGCAGAACTCCTAACAAACTATGAATTCTTAAAATAAAACTTACAATCACTCCACAATGGGAAGAACAATTAGGGAAAAATGTGTTATATTTTTTATTACAAAATTCAGATCTCAATGTTAGCAATCTAATGGTTCATTGTTTTAAGCATTTATGAAACCATAATCTAACTTATTAATAATATAATGCTGAGAATATAATATTCAAGAAATACATACTTTAGATTCCTATGAAGTAGAAATTATGATACTATTGCAAAATATATCATACAGGAGAGTATATACCACTCATATATAGTTTAAATAATAATAGTAGTAATAAAATATGCTTATATCCTCACCATCATTATTTTAAAAACATAAAAATATTAGCTCAGCATTTACCTGTTCCTTTAATAACATTTTTACTATCCTAACTTTTGTGTTAATTATCCTGCTTTACTTTCCTTTAAATTCTATCATGCATGTACAGGTCTGTCCAGAAAAAGTCCAGCCATGGTTAACAAAAGGAGAACAGTTTGCACAACATCGATGTAACCTCGCAGCTAAAGAGAGTGGACTGGAATGCACATGCAAGAACGATGATGGCTTCACTGTACCTAATCAGTGGGGGCGGTAAATGCCATTGAGTGAGCCTGTGTGCTGTGTGGCCATCACATTCAAAATGACTGAGTGAGTAGAGCAATGAATCTGCATCAAATTTTATGTTAAGTTTGAACATTCCTCTGCAAAAACTATTCACAGATGTTTGCAGGTATAGGTTACTGGTGATTGACAGCTTTGTCACAATGCTCTTGCTCATGCCTCATGTCCTATGCAGATTTTCTGATGAAACACCAAATCAGTCAGGTGATTCAGTCCTCCTACATCCCAGATTTGGCACCCTGTGACTTCTGGTTTTTCCCAAAACTAAAATCACCTTAGAAGGAGAAGAGATTTCATACCATCAGTGAGATTCAGGAAAATGTGATGGAGCAGCTGATGGCAATTGAGAGAACTGTGTGAGGTCCGAAGGTGCCTACCTTGAAGGGGACTGGGGCATCATAGTCTTATGTACAATGTTTCATGATATATATATATTTTAATTTTTTAAAGATTTTATTTATTTTACCTTTAGAGATAGGAAGAGAGGGAGAAAGAGGAAGGAAGTATCAATGCATGGTTGCCTCTCACGTGCCCCACATTGGGGACTTGGCTTGCAACCCAGGCTTGTACCCTGGGCTGGGAATCGAACTGACAACCCTTTGGCTTGTAGTCCGGGACTCAATCCACTGAGCCACACCAGCCAAAGCTGTACAATGTTTTTTTGTATCTTGTATCTTCTTCAATAAATGTCTCTACTTTTCATATTACATGGTTGGATACCATCTGGGCAGACCTCATATGCCTGAAACGACATATGGTTTAGTTTTGTAAAACTAAACACCAAGCATGCACCTCCCTATTCAAAGAAAGTTTAATATTGTCAATATTGATTGGTGGTTCCTTGGAGACATAAGTTTAATAAAGTCTCTGGCACACTATCTAGTTCCAGGTTTTTTGAAAGTTTATGGGAGCCCTTTTTGCATAATTCATTGGGAAAAACATGAGTTATTAGACCCATGGGGCCACCTTGGGACATGTGGCCTGCCTGTAGTGTCAGCCACGGGCTGGGTTTCCTAAAGGAATGTGGTCAGCGGGAGTCAGCTAACTTCTTTATTTTGCCTCTAACCTCCCCAATGGCCATCCCCAGCTCTTATGAGAAGCCAAAATAAAAGCTTCTCTGGGGTTATCCTCACATTACCCAATATAGAAGACCATGAAGACTAAAGCAGAAACTTAATGAACCCGTGGAAAACACAAATTTAGCACAGAAAATAATCTGTTCGATGTTCCCCAAAAGAGACTCTTTATTTTACACCTCTAAGGAAAAATGTCCAGACAAGGAGTGTGGGGGTGTCTTTGGGGGAAGCAGTTGTTGGTGTCATAATGGTGGAAAGTGACATGGAGACCTAACTATTTTTCAAGCAGTTTCCAGTCAATCTTTATTTTCGCTCCCTCCTTTCCACTCCAGAAACACAAGGTATATGAATCCCTAAGCATTCAGAGTTTTTACTCCTGTAATGCAGGTTCTTTTTCAGCCTTATCTTGTGCTGGGCAATGATTTAAATTTTATTTTGTAGTAAGTCAATTACCATTAAACCATTTGTTTTGAGAATTCAGATTTTTCTGTTCTTTGTTTTTCCATTCTCCCTATCCTTGTGATAGACACACACATACACACATTTAATCCTTTGACAGTAGGTTCTGTGGGCTATCAGATCAAAACCCAACAGAATATATGTGTTCAATTTGTCATCTTAAACCAGAACCTCAGAACTAAAATTCCTTTGTAAAATGATGAAATCACAACAGTCACAATCTTTTGATTTCAGTGGCAACGAAGTGTTTGTTACATTAACCAAACAGTGTATTAAAACTGCTTAAGTAAATGATGTCCATTGGCTCAATGTATTGTCTCTCACTTTCTTCTAGATAGGACTTCAATATAGAACCAAATCCCACTTGTAGATTCATAACTCTTTAGGAAAGTAAACGTTGACATATGAATCTTTAGAAATCAGTTTTTCAATAGCCTCTCAGTCCCAATGAATGAAACTCAATAATTCATTACATTTGTAAACTGAGAAGCCAACGATCATGTTGACTCCAACCTAATATTTTGAAAAATAAAAAAAAAAAACATTTTTAAATGACTTTTTCTAAGTAACTGTGCCAGCATTAACTGGTATTCAAAATGAATCTGTAAACTGAAAAATGGAAATTTGTCAAGCTAACATCATTAACACTATAGCTAAGTTACTTAAAATCCAATATGGAATACTATGCAGCAGAAAGGAAGAAGGAGCTACTACCCTTCGCAACAGCATGGATGGAACTGGAGAGCGTTATGCTAAGTGAAATAAGCCAGGCAGTGAAAGACAGATACCATGTGATCTCACCTGCAAGTGGAACCTAATCAACAAAATAAACAAGCAAGCAAAATACAATTAGCAACATTGAAATAAAAAACAAATTAACAATAACCAGAGGGAAGGAGGGAAGGAGATGACAGGGTAAAGGGAGGGGAAGGGTTATCAAGGAACATGTATAAAGGACCCATCGACAAAGCCAAATGGGGGAAGGATTGAGAGTGGGAGGTAGGAGGTGGGGTAGGTGGGGCTGGGGAAAGTGGTGGCACGAAAATGTTGATCAAAAAAAAAAAAAAGAAAAAAAGGACAGAGGAAGGCTGAGAGTAGTGTGGGAAATTAAGAAGCCAAAGAACTGGTGTGTGCAGCCCATGGACATGGACTAAGAGGTGTGGGGATGATGGGATGAGGTGCAGGGAGGAGGGGATCAAGGAAGGGGAGGAATGGGACAACTGTAATAGCATACTCAATAAAATATACCAAATATTAAAATAAAAAATAAAATGTGTAGAATGTTATTATATCCATTAGATGATGTATTCCTTAGGGGAATTTACCACCTGAATTCTGTCACTTGGTTATAAACACCACCTTATCCTGAATTTTGATATATTGTGCTATTTATTGTTTTCTTCTACGAATGGGAGAAATGGCAAGTGAATATATGATTTTGACATTCTGAGATAAGTACTATGCCTTGCTATGTTAAAGGTATACACTGAATGGTATCTGTATACAGGAAGAGGGCCAGACCGTGGACATTGGTGATAGGGAATCTTCAGGAAAGAGGCTATACCTGAACCGAGTCTTAAGATCTTAGGAAAAATTAAAGAAGGAAGGAAAGGATACTCTAGATAGAAAGAAAAAAAGCAAAAACAAAGGAATAACTCTTACGTCTAGGCTACCTAGATCAGAAATGATGGAATATAAAACAGGTGGTAGAAAGAGACAAAATAAGAAAATTGTGAAGAGGGAAGATTAAGACCTTACATGGCATATTGTAAAGGTAGCCTTATGACAAATACATAGTGACTTATTAAAAAAGTTCTAAGCATCAAATTGTAATGGTTTCAATGGCAAATTATATACATCACTCTGTAGATAGAGTGAAGGACACCTTTGTGCGTCTTTTAAATATGTAACTCTGAACTTCTTTTATATCTTCAAAAATGAACGCATGCAATTTTCCATTGCCAAACACTCCTTATTCAGAAATACATTTTCTCCTGAAAATATCCAACTGGGCCTAATTCAGAGAACATTAGAATGACAACTCATAATGTTTGTATACCCTGAAAGCAGAAATTATTTTCTGAAATCTTGCTATTAAATTAATAACAAAGCTGATTAATGAAATTATTCAAGGGTGACCAAAGAGTTACTATCCAGTTGGGAGGCTTGGGGAGAGAGGGAGTGAATTAATAAATCTGGGCAATAAAAATATGAAATGTAGTTTTAAGTCTAAAATATTAGCGGTAGCTAAATAATGCATTTCTTTCTCGTTTTTGACATTTTTTAAAGAAGCAATTTTCATTGTCAGTTATCTGTTGCTTCATAACAAAGTATCCCTCAAATAAGTGACTAAATAGAGATGTATTATTTATTATTCTGTAGGTTGGCTGAGCTCATCCAGGTCCTTCTGATCTATATCACATTTGTCAGAATCACACACACAGTTTCCTTCCTTTAGGATCTCAGCTGAGACTGGAATATGCATGATGGCTTCATCCTGAGCTGCAATGAATGGAATGGGTAGATGCTTCCATGTGGAAGCTTCTCCCTGAGTAGCTGGGGCTGGTCTAATTAATTTAGTTCACTAGCCTAAGCTTTGTTACATGGATCTAGATTCTGAGGATGAAAACCGAAGTCTCCTGGGCCTAAAAATTGTGCAGTATCACTTCCACAGTACTCTATTGGTATAAGAAAATTACAGGGAGAATCCAAATTCAAAAGGTGGAGAGATGAATTTTATATCTTGGTGGAAAGAACAGCATATATGTGAAGAAGGGGTTGAGGGTAGTCATATATGCAAATAATACCATATTTCCCTTTTAATACATAGAAAAGTAGAAATATATTTTGATAAATATTAATGTAATTTTATAGATATTGATACAATCAACATACACAACTTAAAAAAATGGTTTCTAAAGGAAAATGCCTCTTTAATTTTTTTCCCAGTGTTATCATTTTACCTATTGGATTTGCTGAGAAAGTTTGGGTTAAATGTGATTTGCAATAGGAGTCTCACAGATATCTGAACTTCTTTTGTGGTAAGATTAATCAACATAGGTTGTGTAAAAAAATGAGTTTATTAAATACATATAGGACGAGGCAAATGTTAGTTCACAGTTGTTCATAAGGAACATAATATAATAATTAATAAATAATAACACAAGAATAAACTTTGTGTTTCACATACTCACAGCTGTAAACCTATTTTCCCCACCCTGTGTATATGACATGCATGATTAAAACATCAAACATGTACATTTCTAGCACTCACATCTGCCCTTTTTTTAATAAGGAATGTCACTCAAAAGAGACAAAGAAAGACACACTAAAAGAGGTTAATACCAATTACAAATTTACAGCTTATTACACACTGTTAAACTATACAGATACAACATCATTTAAGATTGGAAACTGTGGCTAAAAGAATTAATCTGCTCTGCATGAAACTGGGTTTATTTAATCAATGTTGCTTCCACTAGAAAAGTGGATTAGTTTTTCTTTAAGACAGAGTTAAAAGTTTTTCAGCTAATTTATTTTAATAACCATTCTTACTGACAGCTCTGAAGAAAGGGTTGGGGGAGTGCCTGCTAAACTGTAATGAAGCACCAGGAAAGAAAGAATGACAATTATTTTTCTGTGGTGGATAATGAATAAATTAGCCACACTGCTGGCTTGAGGTTTGTATAGAATTTATTACTTTTCTTTAAGAACCATATCATGACAAAGTCAATTTTTCTCCTCACTGCAAGCTGATTGATGGGGCAGTGTCTGACTGTGAGAGACTTCCTCTTCATCATTGTTTTGACCATGTTGATATCATAAAGACGGTTTGAAGTTTTCTTGAGTTCATGCTCTCCTAATTACAAATGACAAGTACGTTAACACTTTTTTACAAGCTGTCTAATCATGTAAACTACAAAATGAAGAACTTATATGTGATCAAATGTATATATGATATTTGGAGCTAATACTTATTATTTTTCTAGAACGATTGCACAGCTATTCTGGAAACTGATATTTTCATTGGTACTGGAGGTCAGTGGGCCTTGCCGGGTGTTACCGGTTTGCATGCAGGTGACAAATCAAGTTTCTAAACTGGGAGAATTGATCATAACTTTTAACTGTTTCTTTTATCATGGTAGTGACTTATAAATTGAAAAATGAGCATATGCTCCTCTTGAAACCTCTAAAACATTATGAATTATACTATTAAAAATAATTACAAGTAATATGATAGATACATCTATAGATTAATTTTTAAATACATTTAAACTTCCTGCCTGATTATACCTAATAAATCAAATTCTATGTCGGCTGGGTGAGAAGTACACCATAACACTGAAATAGCAAAATATATATATATATACACATAATCAGTAATCCAAACTCAGCCTTGCAAAGTGCAGTAGTACTGGGTAACATTTTTAAGTACTCAAATGGTCTTGATGGTTAAGTATCAGGCAAGTCTATGGAAGAAGATGCACAGGTAACCCTGTATTTCCAGTTTATTTACTTTTAAACAATCTCCTAAGTACTGCTTTTAATCAATTAGAAAGGACTAAACGCTTATCTCTTTAGAAGATGATCTTCCTCAACTTACCCTTTCTTACAAAGTACTTGTGATTGTGCAAAAGGTGCAAATACAACCGCGTTTAAAACTCCATTATATAACATAGTTTTCATTAAATTTAAAAATTATAAATATTTTAATCCCCACAGTTATATGAACCTTTTGAGCAAATTTCTTATTTTATAAAAATATTTTCATAAAATAATATATTTCTAAAGTTTAAATTCCAAGGTCAATGTATTGCAAATAAATGCATATTTTATATATACAAGGTCTGTCCAGAAAAAGTCCAGCCATTGTTAACATAATGAGAATGGTTTTCACAACATTGATGTAACCTTGCAACCAAAGAGAGTGGACTGGAATGAACATGTGTAAACAATGACAACTTTACTGTACTATTTATTGGGGGCACTAGATGCTGTTACGTGAGCATGTGTACTGTGTGGCTGTCACATTCAAAATGATTGAGAGAGTAGAGCAACAAATCTGCATGAAATTTTGTTTTAAGCTTGGAACATTCCTCTGCGGAAACTGTTTGGATGATTCAGAGGGCTGCAGCCATGGAAAACGTGATTGGCAACTTCAGCACGACAATGAACCCATTCATGCATCACATCTCATGCAGAGTTTTTTGGTGAAACATCAAATCACCCTGGTGACTCAGGCTGCCCACAGCCCAGGTTTGGTGCCCTGAGACTTCTGGCTTTTCCCAAAACTAAAATCACTTTTGAAATGAAAGAGATTTCAGACTGTCAATGAGATCCAGGATAATACAGTGGGACAGCTGATGGCAATTGGGAGAACTGTGTGTGGTCCCAAGGTGCCTACTTTGAAGGGGACTGAGGTATCATTGTCCTATGTACAATGTTTCTTGTATCTTATATCTTCTTTAATAATTGTCTCTGTTTTTCATATTACATGACTGGATACTTTCCAGACAAACCTTGTATACTTCATAATACATATGCATTGTTTGAGTTCTTCCATCTTACTTTATAACAGGTAAAGAACAAGCACATGCATACATACCATTATGTATATACAAGCCAAATAAATAAAATCGCATACACAAATGTATATCCTGAAAATTTATTATGTACCTATTTATTCCAGTTTCCATTTTACTTTGTGCTAATGGCAAAACCTAATATGCTTGCTTTATTGAATTACTATCAACAGAGCTACCTTTTATTGATAAGTTTGCCTTATATGTAATAAGTTTAAGTCACATACAAACATGCTATTCTCTTTAACAATAGTAGTCTCCAATTACGTGGAAGGTCTATAATTAAACTGAACAGTGATGATAAAGACATGGTGGGCACTTTGCCTGTTATTGGAACTAAATTAAGATTAATAATAATGTCAACAATACCTCACACTAGCTCAATGAGTTGAGTAAATAAAATCTTTATAAGCATCTGCGCATGAGCATTTGCACCATCTTCAAAGAGTTAAAAGGCTTTTACCCTAGGTTTAGGGAATCACTTGCAGTTCTGGTTATTGTCCTGCATCCCCCAAACCCAGTTTACCCCAAGTGTTTGTCTACTATAAAGGTCTCATTCAGTGATATTGTATTGGAGGTCTGAGGGAGGGTATCTCTTGGTCCATGGTGTTCTATCTTGGACATGCTTCATTTTTATAAAGCAAATGGCTCCACTCTCAAGATCACATTTGATTTCTTTGCCTGCTTTTTCTTTTTAATCCTTCATTTATTCTTCCAAGAAGCTACTTCCCTACCCCAAGAAGGCACAAAATTAAAAGAATTAAATAAGGCAACGCAAAAATCTCAGGAGAAAATCAGTTTAAAGATATTATGTAACAAGCCTATCAAATTAAAGGTGGCAAATGGTCTCATAACAGTTTAATGTAGACAAGTTATGTTTGATCATAAATGTAAGTATCTGTTCACTGGAGAAAGATGAAACTGTAAGACAGTTAATGATATAAGAAACAAAAGGATAGAAATTAGAAGTGCCTAGATAACTTTTTCATAACAAAAATAAAAACAAAGGCTCCCTTTTTCATAAAATACTAAGAAATTGTAAACAGTGAGCTCATAGTATTAAATCATGCTAGGGGCCCACCTACGCGCAGTGCCCCGTGCGACTGCAGAAATCGCACACCCGTAAATCTGGCTCCATTAAACAGCTATAGCTCAAAACATTATATGTTCCTGTTTTAATTAGTTTAAAAACTGTATGTAAAAGAGCGTTAATACAATATTTAAAATAATACACAGGCAATAACTGTAGTACGTAATGGCATAAAAAATAGTAAATTTGATTTTCTCTTCCAGAACCACGGATGGAAATTCATTTTACTCTATTTAACATTGGGTCTTTGCCTACGAGCTTTCTCTATGGACTAAATCTATTTTTGCCTTTTCTTTCGTGGAACAGGTGCCTTTTCTTATCTGTTTTTCCTCACATGGAGGAACTCCTTTGGCTTCAGTGGTGAGTATAAAAGCCATAAATAATTTTGACTACCTCCAGGAAAATGAGACTGCACTTAGTGCTTAAACTAAAAAGCCATGCTTTTTATATCTCAAGATCACCCACAAAAACTTGATTTTTTTAGCTTCAATCTTTGAAATCAAAAATATAAACACACTTTATTACTATTCTAGGTAAATAAAAATTATATTTAACTTAAAGTATTAACCATTTAAAAATATTTATTTTATGAAATTCTAATCTATTTCCTTGAAAGAAAAAAATATTCAATGATAATAATAAATAAGATTTGTAATTAAAGAGTGATGTTATTTTTATTTTAAATCCCTAAAAACTTTAAACACTGTGATGAATTTATTTTTATCGATACATTTATTTTTAGTCATTTACTATTTTCAAAATATAGAGCTTAAAGTGCTAGACCTTTCTTTA